>LR991103.1:3000000-3287500 GCA_905163515.2 Lymantria monacha
ATTCTATCGTGTTTCTATTTGATTTTTAATTTCCCGACGTTACGAACACTTTACAGTGATTATGGTTACGGTAAATGGTAAAAGTAGTTTTATTTCAAATGTGTAACTCGCGTAAACATCAGAAACCATTATACAATAATACAATTAAAAAGAACATTTGAATGCATTTGTTATTTGTTTAGCAAAACATTTTTCCTTGGGATAAATATTATTATTTTTCATTAAAATGAATCATACAATTCGTGGTTCATTATATTCACGTATATACATTAGCTGCATATTGACAAAAGATACGGAATGTAATAATGACGATCGCCATCCCGTCATTTGCAGAGGTCTATATCCAAGTGAACGTCTGTACGCTGACTAGTGATGATGAATTTAAGTAATCTTGTTATTACAATATTTTTGGAAACTAAATTTGTCAGCCCCTTCAATAAGATGGAATTTATCATTTTATAAAGAAAATATGTGTGTATCCAAAATATACCTGCCTAAGTAATTCCATATTAGATTTCAATTCAATCCAAAGAAGTAAATAAATATTAAACATACACAAAGTCTTTTTTATTTCTATTGTTATATTTTATTTTAGCTCACATATGTACCAGTGCTGAGCCCCAACCTCCTTCAGACTAGGAAAAAAATTGATCTACTCTACCACGCTGATCAGATGATCAGTATGGAGTTTTATTTCGAGTTTGCCATCTTATAGATGTGATATGCATAATATATATAATGGAATGATACATTTACTATTTCTCTTAGCTTACCATAATCTCTAAATCATCATTAAATTTAGTCTTACACAATCCATGTTTTGGTCCTTCGAGCCGGATTAACCAATTACTATACCTATCTTATGTATATTATATTTATTTCTTTAGCAGATGAGCGAGGGCTCCACGCAGATGTCAAACTCTGGTGGCTCTTCTAACGTGGCGCGCTGGTCTCTTGGCCTAGAACATTTACTGGCTGATCCTGCCGGTGCTGCCGCATTCGCACAGTTTCTCGCCAAGGAATTTGCCTCGGAGAACATCAGGTAACTTTTATTTAGATATTTTTATGCACTAAACTTATACTTGATTTGAAATTTCTATTAAATGTGTTAATAACTTGTTGAAAACAAAATATTAACTAGAAGTTTTTTCTTCAAAAGTCTATTCGCTATGATCAAATAAACTCTTAACGAGTCAAGGAATAAGAGGCAAGCTGCATTCACGAAAAAAAAAATATTCAGAACTCTATGTGTAATGGGACCGGACCATCTTCAAAGAATTTCACCTTTCCAAAAAATATGCTCTATTGCTAATTTTGACAGAAATCTTTAAAAAATCTATATAAAAAAAATATATAGACCTTGCACTAAATAAATAATTCTTCTATTGCGTAGTACATACCCAAGTTATACCCAGAGTTATTACAACAATCCGTATCTTAAACGCTAACGCCATCTATGTAATTTTAATATCGTTATTGTTAAAACATGAAAGAGAAAATACTTTAAAATTATAAATATTTTTAGGTAGATATTAAGGGATACTGCTTTTATAATATATACATAAACTTTCTAGTATTCTCTTAGTTAATCCTCCTAAATAATTTCCATAGATTCTGGTGGTCGTGTGAACAGTACAGCGCGACCACGGATGTGGAGGGCCGAAGAGTTTTAGCGGCCGATATATGGGAACGGCATCTAGCCGATGGCGCTTCCGACCTCGTCAATGTAGACGCTCCTGCCAAGCGGGCTACGGCATTACTCCTCACTCAAGATCCACCACCACCAGAACTATTCCAACAGGTAAAAATATGAGGTTAAGAATAAAAGAAATTACCCGAAGAATATCCGCGTTTAGATTGTATAACAGTATAATTCACCATTCTCTATCTTGACCGTGGTTGTCGTAAAAGACGGTTATAGTATATGATATGCATATAACATCTAAGGAAAACTCAAAAGAAAACCGTATACCAACCCATTCTACCAGCAAGGTATAATAGATCAATTTCCCTCGTATGGTGAAGGAGGCTCGTTCAGACCACTGGGACGTTTACGAACTGAGACCTGAAGAATTAGCACGTGAAGTGGCCATGGGCAAGCCACTTCGCTAGTCGAACCTATAACCATTGGAGAAGAAATTTTAACTAACCACTGTTAGATGGACTTATGACATCTTAAAAGTCGAGGGGGCCGTTGGGTGCAAATACAGGACCCTTCTAATCGGTATATTCGTACATACATACATACCATCACGCCATGTCCCTTGCAAGGTAGGCAGAAAGAACAGAGTGCCAGAGAACTCTATCCTTACATACTTCACTCGCTTCCTCAACATTCGTAATTCTCTTCATACACGCTCGCCGGTTTCGGAGACTCTGAGAGTGAACGGAGCGTTGGGGCAACTTTTCGGTAGCCACCACCTCAGCCAGAAGGCACGTGTAGCAATACATAATGCAGTGTTTGTCCCAACATTATTGTATGGAAGCGAGAGTTGGGTATGCAGAAAAGAGTATGAAAGGAAAATTAATGCGGTCGAAATGCGATCTCTGCGGAAAATCTGTGGAGTTAGGCTGACCGATCGCATTCGTAACGACGCCGTAAGAGAGCGAGTAGGTATGAAAGAGAGTATTGGTGTAAAGATGCGAAAGGGAATGCTCCGATGGTTCGGACATGTGGAAAGAATGCCGAACGAACGTCTGGTTAAGAAGATATACAATGCGAAAGTAAAAGGATGTAGGTACCGGGGGAGACCGAGACTAACCTATCTGGACCAGATCGGTCATGTACTGAAGGAAGGTGGTATATTCGTGAGAGGCCTATATCCAAAAATGGACATCTACGGGCTGATGGATGGATTTAAGAATCCTATCTTACCCTTCCTATATATATATATATATATATATATATATATATATCCTATCCTTTTTTGTAGGATTGGTAAAAGCCAAATGAAGGAAAACCATGAGAATCCAAAGAAGTACTCCTCTGGGAAACTTATAGCTACAAGATTATGCCTTATTTAGTGATATGCTAAATTAATAAGTGTAATGTAATATTCCAGGCTCAGAAGCAAATCTTCAATATGCTAAAATTTGATAGCTACCCACGTTTCCTGCGCTCGGGTGAGCACGCCGAATGCGCGCGGGCTGACCTCCGGGGAATGCCGCTGCCATACGACTTGCAGCACACTGACACCACTAAGGTATTTCACTTGATGAAGAACATTCAAAACATATGATAGTCCCAATTGATTTCTAATATTTACGCTAGTATTACACATGAAATTAAACTATTTTTACGGATTTTATCGCGTTTGATGATCACGGCAGGAAAAAAAGACTTTAGGTCTTTTTTTATTGCCGTGACTCGTTGAAGAGTCTTGGAAACGTCGGGCAATTCTAATCCAATCGCTTATTCGCTTAAAAATTAGCCAATTCGCTTAAAAATCCTATTTTTGTTATTTCATATTTCCAACTGCCGGTTTTTTACAAAATACATCTTGTATTATAAGAATGGCTTTACAATAATTCACGGCCATGAATTACGCACAAACTTTGACTCCGGATAAACTACTCAGTAAGAGTTTTGTATCAACTCTTGCAGAGCTTTGCATAATGCACTTCGCAAACTTCCACGACATCTTCAACTGAATATTTCCCCTAGAGAATACCTGAATATTCTCTGATATGAATCTCCTATACCTTCACACCCCTTCGTAGAACATTTTCCATGGTTAGTGCTTTTCTTTTAGTCCATCGTTCACCGTGTCCAGACAGAGCAGTTAAGAGTACAAAGATGATGTAAAATATTGAAGTAATTCGATATCCAACAGTTAAAGAAGTCGGCTTCAAATGTTTCCGAACGTCGTCGCAGCGGTGGCAGTTCTCTACTGCCGTGGAAAATAAGAGCTGGTGGTAGAGAGAGGACCAACTCGTCACAACCTAATGAAGTCCAACCACCAGTCACTGATGTAAGTGGATACGATAACCACTTTAATACAACTGCATACGAAGTTGCATGTCAGGTAGGCAATTTATTTCATAATACTTTCATTTGCATATGCATGCTCTTCATCTGTAAGGATATAAAGAATTTCTAGTGGTAGAGCCACACTGTTTTCTGTCTGCAGCCATAAAGGCAGGCACGTCCGGAATAGTACCATACTTTCGCCGAAAATGGATGTTTGATTGGTAGCAAACGGCTAGCTTGTTCGGTGAGCGTGACAGCCTGAAGCCTAAACCTCTACCGCAGGCAGTGCGACTATTACAGAGCTCCATGAGCGACAGCAACTACTTACTATCAGTTGGGTTCCCTGCTCGTCTGCTATCAAAAGAACTTTATTGGCGTGACTGCAACTAACCTGGACGTTTATGATATCGGCAGGGTAGCTAAAATTCTGCTATTTTGAGCTGACCACTAGCGCCTTGGGCGTCTGAAGTCAATTGAAGTCAAATTCATAAAGCACCATAGGTGAATACAATTGATGTAAACGGGTATGGAATTCATGCTGAAAAAATAGTTGGTGCATCTGGACCCATATTTCACCGAAAATAAATATGTACTCAAAAATTGCTTTTAAAGAAATTATATTGAAATTTTAAAGATTATTTTATGGTAACGTGTTCTCACATTCACTAGTCGTTAGTTACTCGTGGCAATCGTAAAAAACCCATTGTTTCCTGGTACAACACCATTAAGAGGGGAATAAGTGGTGACAAATTTTATCCACTAGATCTTCACCACAAAATCAACTATTGATGGTCTAACTTACATATATTACAACAAAATTGATTGATTTTCCCAGGTGGTCAAGTCAAGTCAGACGGTCCCAGGGCAGTGTTCCCTCTGCCGCGTGCTATTACCAGATGGTGCCACTTCCGTAGTAGGAGTGGACGCCGATGTGACCGTCGGCCTGCTAGTGGATAGACTCCTCAAGAGACGAAACCTACGCTGTACAAATTATGATGTGCTGTTTAAAGATGGTAACCAGGTGAGGATTATGACTTACTTTTTCGTAGTGTCTATTAATTATTTCTAAGTAAAAACTATTTTTAATAATATTAAAAAAGGTAGACCCTTTTTTAATATTATTAAAAATAATTTCAAGATTTTTCTTCTCAACCAATATAATAAGTCTTACTACTGACCAGTAGACTCATACGTCACACTCCAAATCATGCGAGCTCATAATCTGCCTTATCGTCACTTCGGCGGGGCACCTGGTACCGAGTTCATCTTCGTTGGCTCGCCCTGACCTTGAGACAAACGTATTTTTTTAAAGACTACACCCGGCGCTAAGGAAAATCGAATTATTTAAGACAATTCTTATATTGCGAGGGACTTTACAAATAAATATTTAATTTAACGGATACAAATTACACACAGACTTAGAACAACAATCAAGAATTGTTCTACGTAGGAATCGAACCCATGTTACTGGCACGGTAGGTCGGTATCATAACCGTTACGCTATCTGTGCAGTCTCGTGTATATTAATTATTAAACGTATATATTAACGAAGAATATATTGGATTATTACAGGCGGGTAAGCGTATAGAGCCATCAACACCTTCTGTAGTATTGGGTGGTCGTGAGGCGGCCGTGGAGCGTCGGTGCGTCGTCAGGTTGGAGTTGCGCGGCGGTGGTGCTTGTCTGGCGGTTAGGTGTCGTGCGGCGCGTCGCTTGAGGCACGTACTGCGCGCCGTACTCGCACGGTACTCGCCGCACACACCGGCGCATGCGCACCGCGCCCTCACAGTTGATGGACACCTTGTACATCCAGATACACTCATGCAGGTAAAGTATTGTATGCTAAAAACTAGAAAATAATTACTTAATATTCCTTGATATATTTTACTACATTGGTTTATTAATTTCTGACTTTGAACAAGCGAGCCGAATCGAAAGAAGTAGAAGTCGAAGCGAGGCTCGGTGCCTTAACCATTGTGTCATCTATGTATTCTTATACCATATACACCTCAAAATATTAATACTGTACCGTTTTTACCATAAAAACATGCGTGCCTAGAGTCACACAACCAAACCCCACCCAGAAAGTTGAGTTTCCAGCTATCTCGCTCACCTAACGAAGGACAACAGCACATTGCCATTGCTGGTCGATCTTCTGCGTAAGTGTGATACTACCCCGGACGGACTAGCCAGCGCCTGTAAATAGAGAACTGTCAAGAGAGTAGCCCTCTCACCACAAGATAAATCTCTATGTGATGACGTGTCCATAGTTGTCGTAAAAGACCACTAAAGGATAAAATCCTAAAGATTTTTTTGATTCAAAAGATTATGTATATGTTTTGATGATGTAAATTGTTTATCATGCACAGGAGTTGGACGGTGCACGTCTACAAATAGTCGAGATGACTGAGAGTGGTGAGGTGCGCGCGTCTGTAGAGCGCGACGACGACGCCGACTCACTTAGCGACGTCAGATTGCAGGACGACTCACAACGCGACCAGGACACACAGGTAACACACAACAATATATATACATATTTTATTGCTTATGGCAATGCTAAGACTACAATTAGGCTGTGGATAATTGGACCGAGGAATACTCCATCACACTTAGACAAACTGACCGCGGCAATGCTATCATACAGTAATTGTAACCCTGAAATCACGTAAAATACAATATTGACGTTCATTTTAAATAATTACACATTGAAAAGCCGAAAAAAAAACTCTTCATTTCGAATAGTATTTAATAACATAATCAAAAATCTTTAAAATCAATATTGATCTTCATTTTAAATAATTACACAGTAAAATCCCATTAAAATCAATATTTATCTGCCACACCGAAATGCTAATACTTAACTATCAAATGCTAATAATGACACTGAAAAACCCATGAAAAAAATATATATCAAAGATAAGCGAAATCAAAGGCATGTAACTGTATGGGGTATGCGATCCTTATGGTAACAGTATAAAAATACAATTCATTGTACGTCTAAATTACATACATCATCTATATTGTTCTAACGTACTTAGGTGATCATCATCTCAGCTTGCATATGCCCCACTGTTGGGCTCGAACCTCCTACATAATGGGAGGATAATTGACCTACTTTACCAAGCTGGTCAGACGTGTTGGTATAAGGTTTTGTTTCGAGTTTTCCTTCTCTTGCATAAATGTTATATGCATTTCATATCCCTTAGTCGTCTTTTACGATCACAAGTAAGATAGGAGGTGATGAATTGTATTCTTACTGTGTCATGACGCGGATAGGTGATTTTTTTTTCTAATCAAGAATGTGTTTTGTTTCAGAGTGTAGGTGGCGCTAGTAGTAGAGGTTCGAGGGTTCTCACCGCGCTGAAGCCCGGCCCACATCTGCATCACCATCCGCCACGTTAGTATTATTTGTTTTAATCAAGTCTTTCTTATCATTCATCATTCATTCTTATCATCATTATTAATGAATGATATAGTAATATACGTCCCACTGCTGGGCTCAAGACTCTTCTAAAAGGACAAAGTAACCAATGTACTACACTAGTGAAACGGATTGGTCTAGGATTTTTGTGTCGAGTTTTTCTTCTCTTAAGTGAATGTCTGCATTTCATAGCTGTTAGTGGTATTTTACAATACTCAGGGCTGGAAAAGTGAATTGTATTCTTACTTTGTAAGAATTATCTTATTACTGTTCGCTGTTATAATATAATTGTATTCCAAATAGCAATTAGACTCCAAGGTGGAGAAACTATATCCAAATGTGTATGTGTGTGTATGTGAGAATAAAAAAAAAATAATATTTATTCAAAAATTGAATAGTAGAGTCTCTTGTATTTAATTTATAGTTCACGAATAAGTTTTAGAATGCCAAACGCCTTATAAAGTCAAAGTAAAAGTTTTATTTTACCTTTAACAGATTTCTTGGAAAATCTCCGCGAGACGCAGCAAAGACTTCGGGCGCAGAAGAGCGATGCTTCATCTCCACCTCCGTCACCCGCGGCTCTGCCCACCACAGTGGCCTCCCCCCGCACACCACCGCCTTTACCACCTAAACCAACACATCGACAAGCGCCCACTCTCGTCTGAACAAATCACGGGCGCAATACGCGGCGTTCAGAACATCTCAATTAACCAATTGAGTCCATTGACTTCGATGGCTCGAAGTCGCCCCTTCAAAATCGAAGTCGTCCTTCAATTTTGAAGTCGTCCTTCAAACTTGAAGTCCATTAATTTCGATTGGAAGTCGGAATTGAAGCTTAGCACGAGCAAAGTCTTTTCCTACATCGGGGTAGTAAGAAGTTTGTATAATGTAAATATTACATAAAAGTGTAGCTTTAAATATAGACTTGTGTTGAAGGAAATGAAGAAAATATAAGACGATTAAGAGCTATGATTTGACATCTTGAATATAAATAATATCATTTTAAACTTAACTACTTATGCGATCGAATAATGTGAATTCAGATAACTTAATTTTCCTAATTAAAAGAATTATAAAATTATCTTTATATATTTGCAAAGTAAATATAAAAATCTCATTAATTAATAAAAAAAAATAATATATCAACAGTTTATATGATACAAAATATAGTTTTTATATCAATTAAAACCGAATTTCAATTCATTTAAAAGTTATTAATAGCATAATTTATAAATCAAATATTAAGTGATTTTTTTTTAATTTATTTCACATTCAAACTGTTTAAAATAATAAGGTTAATAAGATTTTTGAATAATATAAAAAGAACTAAACTATGTTACCTTGAGATTTTAATGATTTAGCTTCGAATGTGTCTTATAAAAAAATGCATTGCGTCTATGACATAAATTCAATGTATTGATGACATTATTGTAATAATATAAAAATCTGATTAATCAACCAGTGCCTTATACAATACAAATATGGACTATAAATATTATTTTATATACAATTAAGGTATATGTAATTTTGTATAACTTCTCAGCTCATAAACGTCCCAATATGGGCTGGAGCCTTCTCCACAATGGGAGAGAAATTGTTTTTACTATACAACGCTGGTCAGGCCAGTTAGTATAGGTTTTTATTTCGAGTTTTCCATCACTTTGTCATCTTCACTTACATTAATTTTATCTGCTAATATCCTTAAATCGATATTAACAGAAAATAATGAAAGTGATAATCATTGTATTATGAATTCGTCACCAGACGGATAAGAGAGAAAAGAGAAGGGGAAAAAATGTATATACTATATTAGTATTTTACTAAATTCTGGTGCCTTCCATAGATATAAGACTGCACTAATATGTTTATATCGCGTTATGATTTAGTATGTTTTTTGTATAATACAGACTGTCAGATGTAAATAGTGTATAAAATATATCACATCTATTAATTGTGGACACACCACCGAGTGGACAAAAGACCTAATTAAAATCGTACAAAACAAACGTTCTACGTGGCATTCTCGTGAAGTTGTTGGGCTGCTAGATGGCTAACATTTGTGGCTACAATATGTATAATTAACCACTTACTACGTATTCCATGTTATTCACAGTATAAATAGATTTTTATAATGCATTTTTTTGTAGAGATTAATACTATTTTAAAATAACGTATTATTTTCAAATTATAAGATAACATGAAATTTTTTTGATGATATATACTTTCCAAACCATATTCACAGTTGGGCATAAGTTTCTCGAACATGAGTCGGCATTTTGCCTGCAATACCACGGCTAGCCAGACGGTTTTGTTTCGAGTTTTTATTCCGTTATTGTGACGTCATCTGCTTGCATCTTTTGGTCGATGAAGCTGAACTTTTAATATTGAAGCTTGACATATATTTTATCTTCGTTCTTCTGATTTTTTACCACAAGAATTTGCAACACCTGATAATAATTGAAATAGATTTCCAAAAAAAATATGGATTCAAATTCCACCTGTGCTAATCTCTTTTTCTATGTCACAGTGTCAATAGAATAATAAAATGTTTTTTTTAATAATGTAAAAACAATGGTTTTTTAAAACTGGGTAATACGCCATACTTGTACATAACTGTATACATACGCCATAACTGTAACAGAATTTAATTGAAATGGCAGTATATTGTGAGCTTATATCAACCATGTTAAGATGTAATTTTATTTTTTACATTGGTCGCTGAATAGTCAGTAATTAATTTATTTAATAAATGAATGAAATGATTCTCTGAGAGTATAAGATGTTATTTAATAATAAAAAAAATGTAAATTATATATTTGTTTTATTGAATTAATTCCTGTTTTATATTTATAAGTACTGTTTACCTTTATATTTCGACCGGGACCAATTCCAACTGATACCGTCTTGCCAACAATTATATTCCCAAGGAGGTTAGACGTCTGGCAGGCGACTTTTGCAATATGTAAGATGGAAATAGAGTACATATTGTGTCAACCCCAAATAAACGGCAGAAAAGTTAGATGATCAGGAATTATAACTACCCTTATTGAAATAATTTCTTTTAGCAAGCGTCTTTTCTACAAGAGGAAAATGACGAATATGAATCGTAGTACCATTTTACGCTCTCCAAATGTGTTTGATATAAGGCTTTGTATGAAGTTATCAACAGATGTCCTGAGAGACAATTCTCACTCTCTATGAAATACTGATCATGAAATCTAAATAAATTAGAAATTTTAATAATCGTAAATCAACATGTAAAAAGCCCTATATTTATTTTGTTCAAGATAAAATCTAATTAGAGTTCGAACATTGGTTTTGAACTCATATTTCTAAATATACACTCATTTGCAAAAAAAACGGGCACCTAAGCAATGAACCATTTCAAATGTTAATATTTCTTTGTTTGATAATTATAGGTAGTTTTATCCACACAATTTGGTAAATTAATAAGAAAATAATCGTTTTCATCAGTATTTCATAAAATTTAGATACAATTTATGGGAAATAATGCTAAACCTCGCTAGTAGTGTATATTCGCTAGTAGTGCATATGCTCATGAAGTAAAAATAAAAAAGTTTTTTTGTTTGTTTTTCTTTAATAAAGTAAAAGCAGATAAATGTTTAGTATCGAGTGTGACCCCCTCTAGCTAAAATCACAGCTTGAATTCGTCTGGGCATGCTAGCGAGTATATCCCGGATACTTGCTTGCGGAATACGTTCCCACTCCGCAGTAATCACATTCTTCAGCTCTCTGATGGTCTGCGGAGCCGGGTGTACTGATCTCACACGCCGTTTCAGAACGTCCCAGACATGCTCTATGGGGTTGAGGTCGGGACTTCGAGCTGGCCAATCCAAACGACGAATGCCGACCTCTTGCACATACGCATTAACATCGCGGGATCGGTGGGCGCGAGCATTGTCGTCCATAAAAATCGAGTCTTCACCTAGAGCGGCCAATGCGGGTTGTGCATGAGAAATTAGAACTTCCGTTATGTATCGATGCCCAGTCAGTGAGCCGTTTTCAATGAAGACTAACTCTGTACGATCCATTGAATTTATTCCTGCCCAAAACATAACAGAGCCCCCACCATAAGGTGTGATTTCTTCGAAACATGCCTCTGCAAAGCGTTCTCCTTGTCTTCTTAGCACTCGCCGACGTCGATCTTCACCGAACAGAGATATCCTGGCTTCATCAGAGAACAAAACCCTATTCCAATCGTCTTGAGTCCATGATTCACAATTTCTAGCGAACCTAAGCCTGTGAACTCTGTGCTCACGGAGTAATTTGGGGCCGCGGGCCGGGCGGTGACTGCGTATATTGGCAGCGAGAAGCCTCCTCCTGACCGTCCATAGACTAATATGCACATTTCTTACTTCTTGGAGGTTGTTCTTAAGATCCACATACGAAGATTTGCGATTTCTCAATGCGCGACTCACAAGAAAACGATCATCCCGTGGTTGGGTACATGGTTTTCTTCCAGAACCAGGCCTTCTCTCGACGGAACCAGTCTCCTGATATCGCTGCCAGGTCCTTTGGACTGTCGAGCGACTAACATTTAGCCTCCTAGCCACGAAACATTGGCTGCAACCCTCTTCAAGCAGCGCGATAATTTTGGTAGCTTTTACCACTTTATCTACCATTTTTGATACAGCCAAACAGCATTAAATAAAGCTTTGACAGTCAAGGATATGAAATTAATCGATAAAAATTGAATAAAAGTTATGAAAGTCGATGTTAACTTCTGGAACTTCGCGCCAAAAATGTAGGATAAAAAGGGGTTTTCTGTAAAAATGAACATCAAATGAAAAATTGAATTTAGAACGTACTTTTTTAAATACCACAGCATTTTTAAAACCGGCCAGTAACGTGTACAAACGATTGAAACCTTTTTGGTATTGTATCTTTTTAAATATGAATGAAAATCAAAACCGCCCGGTTTTTTTGCAAATGAGTTTATATGATAAAATAGGCTTCCTTCCTCAATCATCATGCTCCTTTTGTCATCCACTGCTGGACGTAGGCCTCCCTCATATTTCCCCACAAAGTGCGGTCTTGTGCCGCCCGCATTCTACAACTCCCAGCAACTTTCATTAGGTTGTCGGTCCGCCTGGTGGGAGGGGCGACCAACACTGCGACGTCCGATACGCGGTTGCCACTCGAAAACCTTCCAATCGGCTATAGGTTCGTGGGGCGATGTGGCCCGCCCATTGCCACTTCAGCCCGCTATCGGCCCGTTCTGCGGATTTCTGTATTACGGATTCTATCTCGTAGAGCAATTCCGCGTATAGCCCGCTCCACAACATACTGAGCGACTGAGCTTGGTCATGAGACCTACATTTTGGGTCCACGTTTCCGTGCCATAAGTCATCAATGGTATAACACACACTGGTCATAGACCTGTTTTACTTCCTCAATATTACGGCTAAATTTTTCCTAAACAGATGAACCGATTTTGATGAATTTTTCCATGTATTCAAATGGATTTAGGAATGATTTAGAATAAGAATTGGAACCAGTATAGGTGGCGCTGCAATGGAATGCAAGGATTTTTTTGTTTTATATTCGTCTAGTGGATCAGCTAGTTATATGTTCTATATACACCGTGACATTTATATCGTCTTACAAAAGAAGTGCCATAAAAGTATACGACCAAAGAAACATATTTAACATATTATTTAATTGTTCAATAGTGGTAGTAATAATAAATAACAAAATAAAATAAATTAAAGTTAATATTTTGTAACAACTTGGTTATAATGTTTACATTTTAAACAAAAGGAATCATACGGCATTCTACATGATAATGATTGGCTAACGTAATTACGTTAGCTAATCACAGCTACGAGGTCCACGTGGACTGCTATTCCAAAGCGTACCTACCTACGCCTAGGTAGTACCTAGGTTACCCACAGTACGTAAGTTATGTCGAGTAGGCAGCCTACCGCTCGCTACATGCTGTCCTCTTACTATTTTAATTAGTAATTATTTATAACAATTTTTATTAAAAAATATGCCAGTAAATATTTTTTTTAACCTTTTAATTGTACGAATGAATAGTAGATACTGGATACATTAACTGAACTGCATTTGTAAGCCGATATAAATGTCACCGTGTATAATAAAAATCTTTTTAAACAATTACACTACACATTTATTAACAAAACTACAATCATTTGTCAGCTATTGCGACTTGCTCTTCACTTTCAACTTGCACTATCTCCGGTTCTGGCGGCGGTATCAATCTAGTCAGCTTGGACGGCTCCTTGGCCGGCGCCCAGTCCGGTATGATCTTCTCGTGGATACGCCATGTACCATATAAGTTCGACAAATGCTTTTCAAATACTACATATTCTAAAACGTCTTTGGATAATATTTCGCTGCCGTGAATGAGACGGCCGAAGCGATCGTATATAGCCAGCTGTTGACGACTGTGAAATCTCACTGTTACCTGCAATATAGGAATATTTTTTAAAACTGCGCTTTTTAGACTGTATAGATAGTCATCTATCCATCGATCCATCAGCCCATAAACGCCCACTGTTGTCCATAGGGCTCTCCACGAGAATGACACACAGAAGAAAATCACAATAAAATATTGCATTACACACAAACCAAACTAATATAGGCGTGTAAAGAATGCATTACTTAGACTTTTACAGCCTATACTGTCTCTAAATATGATCCATAGTCATATAGAGCGTATAATTTTATTAAGAAATTACCTGTCCAAATATATTCTCTTTGCTGACAACATCAGTACACCTCGCATGCACAACTCTTGGTGGTTCTAAAGACTCAATAAACCTCCAATGAATGGTCTTTAAAAAGCTATTATGCCTAAATTCAGGGTAAGCTTTCTCAGTTACATACAAACGTAACGCCTTACGATCATGATTAGCTAAAGCCTCGTGAGCTTTAACATAAATATCTTGTGCTTGTAAAGCAAATTCATTTTGTTTAAATTCTTCTTCAAACGATTTTATCTTACGTATAGCCAACATAGATTTTGATTTCTTTTCAAGTAATTCGACAGTTTGTTTGGCACGTGCTGCCGATACGATTGATGCTTTACCATCACCCTCTGGGGGTATATAGGGTTCAAAGGCACCACCTGAAATAATATACCGAAACAAGCATTATTTTTCTATTAATAGAAAAAATATACCTCAATCCTATTTTATTGTTTTTTATAAAAGACAATTTTTAAATTTTCCATATGGTGATGGAGTAAAATTACAATTCACCATCCTATCTTACCCAACGGTGACCGTAAGAGACGACTAAGGGATATAAAACACACATAACATCTATGCAAGAGAAGGAAAATTCGAAACAAAACCCTATACCAACATGTCTGATAAGCATGGTATAATAGGTCAGTTTCCCTCTCATTATGGAGGAGGCCCGAGCCCAACAGTGGGATATATATGACTTGAGATGATGATAAAAATAATGTCTCCTCATCATAATGCACAACAATAGACATAGTTTAAGTAGTAACCTGCATACCATGTCTCATAGTTGGGTGCCTACACAATAGGGGTGTCCACTTTGAAAAAACATCCATGTTTTTTTCGATTAGATAAATCGAAACTGTACATCGATGTCTTTCGATGTATCGGATGAAAACATCGATGTTTTTAAACATCGAGTACTTTTTCTAAAGTCATATCAAGTGTTACTTCTAAAAAGAAAAAGGTCCTTTTTGTGGCATTTATCTACCTATTCCAGTCCCTTATAAAACTGATTTCTAAAAAAAAAAAAAGGTCTTTTTTGTGGCATTTACTGTTTCGATGTTTTATGAAAAAACATCGATACATCGAGTATTTCGATAGCTCTTCAAAATATCGGATCGATTCGATGTATCGCATTGTAAACATCGATGTTTTCGATGCATCGATGTATATCGAATATCCCTACTACACAATTTTCTGTGCAATCCCCAAATGATTTACCTGTCTCTTTTTTTTTTTTTTTTTATTTTTTTTTTTTTTTGCGGTGGGCTATGGACGTCGCACCCCGCCAAATCGGTCCGGGGTGACGGAAGAGGCGGCGCGCAACCCCATTGACCCACCCTGCAAGCACCTCTTCTTCGCCGTACGAGCGGGCCACCGGTACCCGATCTTTGTCTTCGGTGGCCCGCTCGGCGGTATGCCCTCTTGGGCTCCTCTCCTGTCGACGCCCCGACAGCTTTCGCCGTCGAGGCGTCGTCCTCACGCGGTGGCCTCACGTCGGGTAACCGGACAATTCCCCGGTCCGATCACCCGAAGCCTCGGTTAGGGCGGCATCAGGCGCAAAATGATTTACCTGTCTAGTGGTTATTTATTGCCTTTTAATTTTATGTTTGTAGTCCTGCACAATACAAGGATAATTTGTGATAATTTGTGTGTGTAATGATGTCACAAGTGAGATTCAAACCCACACCTATTGGAAACCTGTCCCAATCGTGCTGTCAATTACACCACTGTGAACTATTGCAGGATATTCAATTCTTGCATTGTTTACTGAAATTTTAGCATTTAATATGCTTAATTTATAAAATCCGATTACGAAATGAAAAATTGATGTCGCAAGCGGGATTCGAACCCGCGCCTATTGGGATTCCGGCCCAATCGTGCTGCCACTACACTACCGCGACCAATTGTAGGACATGCAAATTTTCATCTCGTATTGTATTTACGTCTTAAGGTGACGGTGTGCTATCTACCCGACAATGTTTACACAATGTTATAGGCTTAATACTTCAAACTTTACAGTTAGAATTGTATTAAACGATGACACAACCTTGTTATTTAAATTTACTGAAATTTTAGCATTTAATATGCTTAATTTATAAAATCCGATTACGAAATGAAAAATTGATGTCGCAAGCGGGATTCGAACCCGCGCCTATTGGGATTCCGGCCCAATCGTGCTGCCACTACACTACCGCGACCAATTGTAGGACATGCAAATTTTCATCTCGTATTGTATTTACGTCTTAAGGTGACGGTGTGCTATCTACCCGACAATGTTTACACAATGTTATAGGCTTAATACTTCAAACTTTACAGTTAGAATTGTATTAAACGATGACACAACCTTGTTATTTAAATTTACTGAAATTTTAGCATTTAATATGCTTAATTTATAAAATCCGATTACGAAATGAAAAATTGATGTCGCAAGCGGGATTCGAACCCGCGCCTATTGGGATTCCGGCCCAATCGTGCTGCCACTACACTACCGCGACCAATTGTAGGACATGCAAATTTTCATCTCGTATTGTATTTACGTCTTAAGGTGACGGTGTGCTATCTACCCGACAATGTTTACACAATGTTATAGGCTTAATACTTCAAACTTTACAGTTAGAATTGTATTAAACGATGACACAACCTTGTTATTTAAATTTACTGAAATTTTAGCATTTAATATGCTTAATTTATAAAATCCGATTACGAAATGAAAAATTGATGTCGCAAGCGGGATTCGAACCCGCGCCTATTGGGATTCCGGCCCAATCGTGCTGCCACTACACTACCGCGACCAATTGTAGGACATGCAAATTTTCATCTCGTATTGTATTTACGTCTTAAGGTGACGGTGTGCTATCTACCCGACAATGTTTACACAATGTTATAGGCTTAATACTTCAAACTTTACAGTTAGAATTGTATTAAACGATGACACAACCTTGTTATTTAAATTTACTGAAATTTTAGCATTTAATATGCTTAATTTATAAAATCCGATTACGAAATGAAAAATTGATGTCGCAAGCGGGATTCGAACCCGCGCCTATTGGGATTCCGGCCCAATCGTGCTGCCACTACACTACCGCGACCAATTGTAGGACATGCAAATTTTCATCTCGTATTGTATTTACGTCTTAAGGTGACGGTGTGCTATCTACCCGACAATGTTTACACAATGTTATAGGCTTAATACTTCAAACTTTACAGTTAGAATTGTATTATAACATTGTGTAAACATTGTCGGGTAGATAGCACACCGTCACCTTAAGACGTAAATACAATACGAGATGAAAATTTGCATGTCCTACAATTGGTCGCGGTAGTGTAGTGGCAGCACGATTGGGCCGGAATCCCAATAGGCGCGGGTTCGAATCCCGCTTGCGACATCAATTTTTCATTTCGTAATCGGATTCTTGCATTGTATTATATTTTTGTCTTTAAGGAGACGTGTGCCAAAAAATACCACCATGGTTAAGATACTGCTCTACCATGCCAATGCTATTTTGACTACCACGCAGGACTATACCTTGTACAATAGAAATCTTTCTTTCGAGTCTGTGTATAATGTGAGCCTATGTGTAATCCTTTAATTATATGTTTGTAAAATCCTCCACCATAAAAGGATTATTTCGTTAGCGTCAAGTCAAAGCTGCCACTTTAATGACCTTTTAAAAATAAATAACAATAATTCATTCATAAATATGTTTAATATTTGATTCTATATGACTCAATTATAGTCTATCTAATCTAAGAAGTGCATTTGGACAGCTGTCAGAGTAAGGTGTCTAGGTATGTGAACCAAATAATCGCTATCGAAAATATCCGATTTTGATGAGAAATCAATATTAATTCTTTGTAATTAATAATCGGTTTATTTTTTTATTTTTCAAAAAGGAGATGAAATATTAAGTGCTAAATTAACACTAAACCAATTTAATTATTTCATCATAAAATCTATTCATCATATTTAGTAGGATTAGGTTAAGTAAAAACATAAACTGGATTTGAAAATAGCTATTTGTTCAGAATCTATAGTATTACTTGAATTATCACCGTCGCGAACATTAATAATTATATCCTTATCAATAAAATTGTCGAAACGTACATCTCTGTCAAAATCTATATTCGATTAAATATATTAATCTAATATTTTTACCGATTATTTAGATATTCGCGAATTGGAAGTTGTCAAGCACTACTGTTTAGAACGTTATGACGTGAAATTGTAAGATCGTCCATAATAATTATTATTTACAATGTTATTTTAATTTTAAATTAGTTTTACAAGTTTCAACATTACATTATTGTACAAGTAACTCACTCGCAACGTTAATTATGTAAATAACTTAATATTTCTTTAAAATTTCAGATTTATTGTTTTCAATCATGTGTATACGTTTGACCAAAGTTATTGTGTATTAAAAAATGCGAAACGTCCAAATGCACTTCTTAGATTAGATGAACTATAGTTATAAAATAAAATTAGTTACATGTATTTTTGGACACTTTAATAAAATATATCACGACTAGGAAAAACCATGATCAGGTTTCATGCATTTGTTTTTAGGTTTTGACAGATTGGATATCATCTCAGTAAGAGTAAAAGTCAGTAATAATTATATAAATAATAAAAATAAAATATATGAAATTCAATAATAATATTTAATGTATACATACCTGTAGCTGATATATAAAATGGTCTCTCCATCCAAGGTCTTGGAGGCATTATTCCTTTCTCCTTCATTTTCTGACGAACTTTCTCTTTCGACAATTTCTCTAAATCCTCATTTGGATCTGGCAAATCGATTTTAAGAAACTTCTGAGCACGGAGCTTTTTAAATTTTGGATTCCAATGTTTAGTCGTAGTAGTTCGGTAGGGCTGATAAATGTTGACTGGAGATATACGTAAAAGGCTGATCTGTGAATATCAATGATAATGATATAAACCGAATGTCGGGGAGATAGGCCTCGTTAGCATTGGTCTGCAACCTATCTAGGAGAAGGAAAACTCCAAAATATAACCCGAGGAGATGGGCCTCGTTAGCATTGGGCTGCAACCTATCTAGGAGAAGGAAAACTCCGAAATATAACCCGAGGAGATAGGCCTCGTTAGCATTGGGCTGCAACCTATCTAGGAGAAGGAAAACTCCGAAATATAACCTGGGGAGATGAGCCTCATAAGCATTGCGCTGCAACTCATCTAGGAGAAGGAAAACTCCGAAATATAACCCCCGATCCAAGGTGTAAACCGACCCGTGCTGAGGGATTCGCGGCCAGAGGGTAAGCTGGTCAAAAACGGAGGGTGCATGTGTTGGTGGTCACAGGGCACAGCGGTGATTCCACCTTGCCTCCACACAAGGGCTCTGTGGGGGTGGATCGTTTAATACCCTACTACTCGTGGGAACGCTATGGATTGTATGAAAAAATTTAAAAGTCCAAATGACGGCGATGCGGTTCGCAACCCTTCACGTCTCGATCCCAATGAGGGCGAAAAGCGGTCTACGGAGTGCCGTTTTGCTACGTTGAATGTAGGAGGAGGAATGAAAGAGAAATTAAACGAGGTATGTCAAATGATGGATGATAAAAAGATTGATATTCTTTGTGTGAATGAAACGAAGCGAAAGGGATGTGAGATAACTAGTCATGGACCTTATACGGCATACTGGTCCGGGGTACCAATGACTAGTAGAGCCTGTCAGGGAGTTGGTCTCCTTCTTTCTGCTCGAATGGCTCAATGTGTGAAAGAGTATGATTGTGTGAATGCTAGATTAGTATGGTTAAGAATGAAAGTGGGTCTGACCCGTATTTTTGTTGTAGGAGTATATGCTCCTGTAAACACGGGTTTGACTAAAAATAAATGTGAGCAGGATGGAAGAGAAAAGTTTTGGGAGGAACTAAGAGATGTTTTAAGATTATGTCAGTTAAATGAAAGGTTGATTTTGCTAGGTGATTTTAATGGATGGGTGGGAGTAGGCCGAAAAGGATTCGAAAACGTTTTAGGAAGGTTCGGTGATGAAAGTGTGAATGAAAATGGTCAAAGTCTGCTAGAGGTGTGCTTGGAATGGAACCTTTGTGTTACAAACACTATGTTTGAACACAAAAAGATCCATATGTATACACGCGAAGCAAAGAATGTAAGAAAGAGTATGATTGATTTTATAATAGTAGACAAAAGACTCAGAAACAAAGTTCTAGACACCAGGGTGTATCGCGGTGTTGGTATCCATACAGACCACTTTTTAGTAATGACTAGAATAAGTGGTCTCATAAAAACGTGGCGAAACCGGATACATAACCCGACAAGTGTACTAGAAAGGATAAAAGTAGAGAATTTGCAAGATGAGATTGTTAGAGAGAAGTATAAAAGTAAACTGACAGAAAAATTGTATGATTCGGCTGATATTAGTGATATGGAAGAATTATGGAAGACTTTTAAAGAAAATGTGGTAAATGTTGCTACAGAAACATGTGGCGTGACCAGAAGAAGGAAAGTAAATAAGATGAAGAATATATGGTGGGATAAAGATGTGCAGAGTGCAGTTTGTGAGAAGAAGAAAGCCTGGATAGATTGGCTTGCTATCAGAGCCACTGAGAGAATAGAGAAAGCAACGATTCATGATATAGACATAGCCAAAGAAGAGTACAAGAGAAGAAAAAGAGAAGTGAAAGAAATTGTCAGAAAAAAGAAAGAGGATCAGAAAGACGAGTACGATAGAAGATTATCGCAGGATTACCAATCTAATTTAAAGATTTTCTGGCAATCCATAAGATCAGCTCGAGGTAAAGTTCAAAGTACAGAGCTTGCCTCGATCAGGGATAAGTATGGAAGGATAGTGAATAGAGAAGAATGTGTACTAGAGAGATGGAAGGAGTATTTTGAAAGCTTATTTGAAAGAGAAGAGCCACAAGATCTATCATTTGAGAGTGAAAGAGATCTTGAGGATGGAGAATGTGTTACTATGGTGGAAATTATGAACGCACTGAAAGGTATGAAAGCGGGTAAATCTGCAGGATACGACAGGATTACAGTTGAGATGCTGACAGCTGGACAGGATATCATAGCTAACATGCTATACCAGCTCTTCAATCTCTGCTGGACTAATGGCCAAGTACCTGACGACTGGTGTAAGGCTGTAATTGTACCTTTGTACAAAGGGAAAGGTTCGCAGCAAGATTGTAGGAACTACAGGGGCATAAGCCTCCTTAGCATAGTCGGCAAACTGTATGCGAAAGTATTGATTGAAAGAGTAGTGAAAGTAACCGACAAGAAAATATGGGACGCACAAGCAGGTTTTCGAAAAGGTATGGGTTGTACGGATCAAGTCTTCTCCTTACAATGCATGGCGCAGAAGTTTTTGGCTAAAGGTCAGAAAATCTTTTGTGCATTCATTGATTTGGAGAAAGCTTATGACAAAGTGAGGAGGAATAAACTGTGGTCGGTACTGTCTATGTATGGGGTGGACAGCCATCTTATTCACGCGCTGAAATCCATCTATAAGGATTCCAGGGCATGCGTAAGAATAAACGGAGCCTACACGGAATGGTTTAATATCGATAAAGGTGTTAGACAGGGATGTGTAGCGTCCCCGTGGTTGTTTAACCTATTCATGGATAGCTGTTTGAAAGATCTGAAAAATAATGATTGTGGTTTACGAATGAATGAGTTACTTATCAAATGTCTTCTTTATGCCGATGATCAGGTATTACTTGCATCATCGGCAGAAGATTTGCAGGCGATGGTAACTACTATGCATGAAGCTTTTGAAAGAAAAGGTATGAAAGTAAATGTAAGTAAGACGAAAATTATGGTTTTTGAAAAGGATACATGTATGACGGAATGTAACATTTTTATAAATGGTGAGGAACTGGAACAGGTGAAAGAATTTTTGTATTTGGGTGTTTTGTTTACTAGAGATGGTAAAAATGATGATAATGTTGAAAGAAGAGTAAATGCTGGTAATAGAGTGAATGGGGCACTATACACCTTTATGAAAAGCAGAAACGTGTCCAAAAAGGCACGTTTAGCTGTACATAAGGGAGTATTAGTACCTACTCTCATGTATGGTAGTGAAAGTTGGATTTGGCAGGGAAGACATGAAAGTAGAATAAATGCTGTAGAGATGAGAGCTCTTCGTAGTATGTGTGATGTAAGTATGAAAGATAAAATTAGGAATAATGTTATAAGAGAGCGCTGTGGTGTGAATGAAGAAGTAGTGACAAAGATCAAAAAGAGTATGCTGAGGTGGTTTGGACATTTAGAAAGAATGAGTGACGAGAGGTTGACGAAGCAAATATATAAAGCAAGCGTGAATGGGACGAATACAAGGGGAAGACCACGTCATACTTTTCTGCACCAAGTTGGAGATGTGTTGACGAGAGGTCTTATTAAGAGTATGCGTAATCGTAGAGCATGCATGAAGACTATTATGAGTGTGAATGAAGCGATGGAAGTATGCCAGGATCGTGGTTTGTGGCAATCCGTAGTCTCTGCCTACCCCTCTGGGAAACAGGCGTGAGGCTATGTATGTATGTATGTATGTATGATATAAACCAAGCAATCAAATTTAAACCTTAAAAAAAGAAAAAAAATTGGCCTTTACATTGATAGAAAAGTTACAAATCGAACTATAGGTACATCTCTGCTTATCACTTCCATGACAAAGGTGTAAGCATATAGAAGTGAAAGTATTCTGATATATGAAAAGTATATTTTGTTTATTTCGAAATACTACTTAAACTATAATAGAGAAGTAAATATAGAACCTTAGATAATATGGAATTCGCCATTTTATTGACTAAACCTTAACGTTGTTTAGTGTATTTTGGTTGACTTGTGATATTATTTAATTAAGAACTATCCATTTATTATATAAAAAATAATTAGAATTGAATTATACTATAATAGAATCTATAATACTATATAACCTCAAAACAAACAGTCAATTTTTTTTGAGCACTTCATCCATTACACCAACCAAGGGGTACAAAATCTATACAGCCAAAAGCCACTCAGTTTTCTATAAATTATAATGCTGGGGCCACACCTGCGTGTATCGTTACGAAGCTTCGTGCAATGAGACGATACACGCAGATGTGACCGGTCATTATCGGCTATCGTCGCGAACATTCGGGCTTCGTGTGCGTTATCGCTTGGGTGACGATAAGTCAAAGGCTGGGGGGGCCAATTTTCTAATTTATAGTATATTATCTATGGGGGGGGCACAGTTAAAATAAGTAATGTTTTACTTATTTTTACTGATCGTCGCGCCGTCTACAGGTTGTTTGTACAAACATAGCTGCCATTTTGTCCTGATTGTCAAGAGTTTGACAACTGAGAATTGTTATTTTTTGTTCCTAGCGTATGTAGTTATTGTAAATAATCTATTTAATTGATGTTCTTTCTGGAAAATATCTCAATTTTCATTGTTAAGTTTATACTATTGCCGTTTCGTTAACGACTGATATGGTTTTTTTTATATTTCAGGGTAGGTCTCAGAGTGAAAAAAATCGTATATAATTACATACACACATATAGATACGTAGGTGTATATGTGTATTACTTCAACTTTAGTTCAACGCCTAAACTCCAGGTAGCAGCACTTTCCATACATGCATATTTTACCATCGAGTTGCCACTCTTTTTCAGTTAATATAATTTTACTCTTTGGTCAAAGGGTTTTAGCGCGCTAATATATCGCGCTTTGTGGTCAGACTAGCGTTTTTCATTCGATGTGTTTAGACGCGTTCAAGGATCTCCAGTTAATCAATAAATATGGAGTGGAATGATGAAATGGTGTTAGAATTTTTACACCACTATGAAGCGGAACCCATGAGGGGATCCAAAAATATCATATAATTATTAGCATAATATAGCTGTAATAGTAAAGCAATTCGTCATCCATAGTAAAACGCATGAAAATGATTTCGACCATCTTTAATTATTGCACAATACTTCATGTAATATACCGAAGTCACTAATTAATGTGACCACAGTTTTATCGCGATAACTTTCTAGTGTACAAAACGTACGAAGCTTCGCCACAAATAACTTCGGGACGATACACGCAGGTGCGGCCCTAACATAAGCATGATTCCATTATTAAGTTATTCGTCAAGTTTATAATGTAGTCTTAGAGTTTCGTAAAAATGTGATCCACTTATTTATTTTTCTGTTTGGCATTTAATGTGCTTGGCGGGCTAAAACTTTAATTCAATGGCACAAAATAGCACTGGCTCACAATTATAATTTCCTGTGCCTCCAATAGTTTACGAACAAATATGTCTATGGTGTTTTGTTTTTACTTCCAGTTTTAGTCAAATACTTTCCATTCAATTTGTAATTTTTCAATAAAGTGATACAAAAATTATCAAATTACTTGTGTCGTTTTTTAAAATATTTTTGCGCTTATTGAAAACTAAATTGCGCTGTTTTTATTCAAAATTGTAAAATTTTATTGTTTTATTCTCAGTAGTGTTTTTGTCTACGTATAGCCATAAAAGTGCTAATATTTAAATAAACTCGTAAATATATTCGAACTAATTTGTTATTTCATTAATTAAAGTTATCAATTATTCGAATTGGTAACTACAATAGAAAAATTTTCGGCACATTTGAATCGATTGTTATAGTTAGACCGGACATCCGGCGACTCCATAGTCCATTCTCGTTGTCTCTAGCTCAAGGGAATAGAGACCGACGCAGCGTTTCTTTCTTTTCTGAACAGGCGCAGTCCTAGTGAACTCGCAAAAGGAGTAAAAGGCTCCTACATAACCTGTCAATATGTAAGTATATTAGTACGCATACTAGCTTAAGCACGACGTTACCTTGTTCAGATTTTGTTAGTGTTTAATGGGCGATTCTTGGAGCCGCTGCTGAGTCATAGTCAGCTAGGTGATCTTGAATCTCAGTATTGGTTTGTGGAATATTCCTTTTCGATTTCAATTCAGCGGCTCCGCTACATTAGTAGTAAGTAGAGCATATTCAGACGCCATAACCATAGGGCGAAGGGCTGTGTCCGGGGTTGCGTGGCATACTGCGGCCGATGACCTTAACGGTATGGACCTTTATTAAATGCCACGTGTTTTTTTTTTTCAGCAATATATTGTATGAGTCAAAAGGTAGAAAAACCAGTATTATCGGGTCAACGGATCAAGACCAGAAAAAGAGGTACGTCATAATTTTATAACTTGCGTCTTAGTTCTAAGTTGCAATTCTTATCAACGAGGTCTATAAACTACCTTTATTTAGAGGTTCTTCAATTGTTCTTTGCCATAGTCTTTGTTGCTGATTTGGCCAAATTGAAAAGATCTTATTTAATATCTTTAATACTTATTGCTGAATTTCAAAACTAATAATATTTACGGAAATCTACAAATTTAAAGAATTCATGACGATATTGTTGTTGATTTTGTAGGATTATTTTTGAGAGGCGATAATTAGATATGGCATTTATAATTGCAATAGTTAATTATTATTGTTTATTTATTTACAAAGTCTTATTAATTTAAATAACTTTGATATTTAGCTTAAGTAAAACTCAAACTTTAGTTTGACATTATTCTTCAATTTTTGGTGGATATAGTTATGACAATTTATGCTCATCTATTTCTTTGGAAATGCTAATGTCAATTGAGATCTTCAGCAACGATGCATTTGCTGGTATCATGTGACCTTATTAACTATTGACTTTCTCCATTTAATATTTAAATATTATTTAACTTGCAATGCCAATTGTATTTTCTTATTAATTGTATATTTCACTAGGACTATATTAGTTTGTATTGTTATAACTATTAAATTGAGCTATACAAGTCCATATTAACATTTTGCATTTGTGATCAAACTGAATAAATGTTTACATTTGTTTCAAAACAATTTTTTGATTTTTAACTTCCAAACTGCTGTTAGCTTATTATATTTGTGAGATTTTAATTAATAAATTGTCATATTTTAATGTTTAGTAATAACAGATCAAAAACAACATATTTCTTTTTCAACTGTTAATGAATTTGTATCATGTTTTAAAATTTCATAATTATTACTTTAGCGGCCAAATGTGGATCTATGAAATAATGATGACTTATTGGATATGAGATGCCTTAGTCCTCCTGTGATCATGAATGCTGTAAATTTGAAAATTTTGAGAAACTAAATATCCAATACAAATATGATACAATCCGTGAAAATAGTGTTCTATCAAATGTAATACTTCTCTAAATATCGGAAAAAAATATTTTTAACAATTAGTTTGGTGCTATTCTAATATCATAAATTTTAGTTTGTAGTTGACAAAAAACTTTGCATAAATACGTATGTAAAATATAGACAACTAGAAGACTGACTATATAGAATATGTAGAATTTTTTACAATTTGTAAAAAGTATTCTATTCAAAATTTTATGCAATTATTTTTTAATGACCGATTGATTCCTGATATAACTTTGAGGAAGAGTTAAAGAGTAATTAATAAAAATTAAGTTTTTTTTAAAAAAAAAAAAAAAAAAAAATTAGTGTATTATACCAAAATATAGTATAATATTGCCTTTAGCAGTATAGTTAGGAACTCTAATTGCAGCTAGGTGTTGAGAGCGGAAGGAAGATGGCATGGGAACCTAAAACCCATTGTGAGATTTCTTTTTACCTTTTGAGGAAACCTGGTGGTTTACCAAAAGGCACTTTGGATATTTTGTTTCAGTCTACCAGTCTGTCAATCTACTTTAACAAATTAATTAAGAATGTGATATTTATAATATGGTATTAGAGGAAGTTTGAAAGTTGCGCCAGTGACGGCAAAGTTAAGGAGTTAACGGTTGACATATGGGCATGTGATGAGACTGGATGAAAGTAATGTTGTGAGGAAAGTTTATACGGGGTAAAAAAAGACCAAAGAAAAGATGGATGGACTCTGTGAGGTATGACATGGATAGATCGGGAGTGACTGCAGAGATGATGTCTGATAGTACTGTATAGAAGATGACATATTACGTCGACCCCAAGTGATTGGGATAAGAACAAGATAATGATGATGAATTGCAATATGCCAAAATAACACTTATTAAATTCATATGACAGTCTAGAAAAACATAAATTGCTGTTACATTTGATATACTTTAGCAATTTCAAATTATAGGCACTAGCACTAGAATTATTTAACTAGGTAACACAAATAGAACACAAATGTTGACACTCACGTTCCCGCCAAATAATCCCTTTTTTTTTTTACTAAAAGTGCTAATGTTAGCTACATCCCGCCAGATGCAAACATTGGCGACGAAGCGCATTAAATATGTAAAATTTATTCACTCCTGTTTTCGAGATTTGCTAAATTATATTCTGACTGGCACATTGGCATTGGTAAATAATTCCATTGGTTTGCGTAATACAATTGAGACGCAAAACATTTAGATACATCCATCATAAATGGGATGCTGCATACTAGTTTTAGGATAATCTCATTATTGTAGCTCGTGTATGTGGGACATATATGAGCTAAAATGATGAGATTATCCTAAATTCCTGATTCTCTATAGTGAGAGGGAAATTTACTTACCAACACGTCTGACAAGCGTGGCAATGTAGGTTGATTTCCTTACCATTAAGGAGGAGGCTCGAGTCCAACAGTGGGACACATGAGTTGAGTTGAAGAAAGCAATCTGTAATCTATATCTATAAAAGAGAATGTATATATGACAGCGCTAAACTCGTAAAACTATTTGACCGATCATTATGAAAATGTATATGTATTTTTTCACGGAGAAGGTTTACATACATACATACCATCACGCCATGTCCCTTGCAGGGTAGGCAGAGAGAACAGAGTGCCAGAGAACTCTATCCTTGCATACTTCACTCGCTTCCTCAACATTTATAATTCTCTTTATACACGCTCGTCGGTTTCGGAGACTCTTGACTCTACCTTCTGTCACGTACGTGTCACGTACTACTGAAGTACGTGACAAGCTACAGTTTAGTACATGAGAAGGTTTATATATATGCTATCCCCATTAACTCGCCACCATTCGACGCTGAGATATATCGATTTTTAAAAACAAACTAACGGGCTGGGTTTGCTAGTAAATAATATAAAAGATATAAAAAATATTTCACCAAAAGCTAACGAATAAATAGTTGACAAATATTTATTAAATTTGTTTTGATCCGAAAATAGATTTTAAACTTTATACGGAATAGCTTCCGCATATTATGTTTCTGGTATGATTTATAATAAACGACCATTGACCGCCTCAAGGGAATAAGGCTATTCGCGGTGAATCAATACGCTGTCCGCTCGCATCGCGATGCTTTAGCGGGTTTTAATACTACGATAATTGGGGTTGGAGCAATATAGTATATTTAATCTGTTACCAGACAACTTATTTCTTCATTATCATCATCACAGCCAATATAAGTCCCATTGTTTGGCTCGGGCCTGCTCCACAATGGGAGGGAAATTGACGTAGTATACCACGCTGGCATAGTAAATTATGTCGTGTTTACATCTGTTATTTTCTTATCATATTCCTTAATCTTCTTTTACGGCACCCATGGGTAAAATATGGGGTTGGTGATTGGATTCTTGCTCCGTTCCCACTCGAGATATGTACCTATTACTTTAGAAATAAATAGCGTCATGCATTTTATAATTCCTATTACCATTTTAAAATGGTAGCTAATAATTAATAATTCCAGAAGGCACGTGTAGCAATACATAACGCAGTGCTTGTCCCAACGAGTTTTGGCGCGAATATGGAAATGTCATGTCACGCTCTTGTATTAGGGCCGCCGCTGATTGCGACTTTTTGTCGACGTGACTTATTGTTACTGTCACCTGCTATCACCCACGATGCGCTGACTTAATCTGTTCTTGGGCAACAAATCGCGTTCATTTTTGTAATTCGTAGTCATTTTTGTAACTTCTTGTTGGAAACAAGAGTAAAATACTGTTTCCTCCCATAACCTTCTTTTTAAAATTACATCGGAATATTGGTTTAAGTTTTTTTGCATATAATGCAGGCCTCTTCTCTACCTCCTCTATTAATAATTCATTGTCAATATCTTCCTCTTGCAAAGAAGACAACATCTTTAAAAGCAAAACACAGCCATACTTTAAATAACATACATCTACTCCGAACGCGTGGCGCCGGCCGAGTGACAAAAAGTCACCAGTGAGTGGACTCTCATAGTAATGTACAGGGCGAGTGACAGTCACGTCACTCCGATGTTGCCTGCCGCTGCAACTATTTGTCACCATATTATCATGTCACCGTAATGAGCGCACTCAGTATAGTTTTCATTGCACTTGAGTGAGTGACAAAAAGTCACGTCGACAAAAAGTCGCAATCAGCGGGGGCCCTTATATTCATTTCTTTAGTGTTTTGTAGTGTTATATTGAATAATTTTGCTGGTATTTTATGGAATATGATACAGTTAAAGTGCTGAAGTGTAGTGATTATGGTATAATAGTGGTTTTCGTGTATTTTCGTGTTCACCCAAAATTCCCAACGAAACTATGAATTTGGTTATCAGTGCCAAATTGATAGTAACGACTTGACTTACTGACGGACAGTGACTATCAAGGACTAATTACAATTTGAAGAAGTGGTAAACAATAATACGGAAGACAAGGCACGAAGTGTCTAAACTATGAAGACTTGGCTTAAAGGTCTAAGTAACCAAGCCATAAACTCCAAAAAAAAAAAATGCTTGTCCCAACATTACTGTATGGAAGCGAGAGTTGGGTATGCAGAAAAGAGTATGAAAGTAAAATTAATGCGGTTGAAATGCGATCTCTGCGGAAAATCTGTGGAGTTAGGCTGACCGACCGCATTCGTAACGACGACGTAAGAGAGCGAGTAGGTATGAAAGAGAGTATTGGTTTAAAGATGCGAAAGGGCATGCTCCGATGGTTCGGACATGTGGAAAGAATGCCGAACGAACGTCTGGTTAAGAAGATATACAATGCGAAAGTGGAAGGATGTAGGTACCGAGGGAGACCGAGACTAACCTACCTAGACCAGATCGGTCATGTACTGAAGGAAGGTGGAGTCAAGAGTCTCAGAAACCGGCGAGCGTGTATGAAGAGAATTATGAATGTTGAGGAAGCGAGTGAAGTATGCAGATAGAGTTCTCTGCCACTCTGTTCTCTCTGCCTATCCTGCAAGGGATATGGCGTGATGATATGTATGTATGTATGTATTTTAAAATAAGTTACTTTTTTAAAGTCCAAATCATCGTCATAATGAAAATATCTTAATAATAAATCAAATATACACTTTTCCATCGTATATTGCAAATGTTTTGGCGAAAATTTTGTAGACGACTGCCGGCCTAATGTCAACTTGCCTTGGAAATGTAATTGTTGACCAGACGGCATAAAATGCAGTTGGTCCATTTCGATATAAAACTCTTAGTCGTTTTTTACTACATCCACAAGCAATATAAGGATTGGTAGTATTAGTAACTCCCACCACACAGCATTTAAAGAACTATCCTTTAAAAAGTTAAAAAAAATCTTATATGAGGCTTTTAAGGTGATAAATATCTAGTCTTGTTTATACCAAGCGCTTGTGATACTTCTATTAATAAATCCAACCTCTATTATAATCTATGCTAAATATATGTATATGTAAATAAAACTTTATCGGAGTGCGAGTTTGTTTTTACCTTGAGTTTCTATGACAATAACAGAAATAAAAACTTGGTGAATATATTGACAGCCTGTATAGCTGTAATTTTTTTTCATTCATCATTCTTTGACGTACACTTTAGGACATAGTTCTTGTCCCATCTAGAGGGCTATCTTCAAAAATATTACGCTTGAAAAAAATTTAACGTTTTTCTAATATAAGAGGGGTCACCCAGCGCAGGGGTTACAATTGCAAAAAATCGGTCGCGTAGTGTGGGTATATGCCTTTATGTCTGTCTAACTTGGCCATCGTAGGACAAAGACCGGGTTTCGGTGGCTATGTGCCGTGGCTATAATGAAAATATCTGTCTAATTTGATATTATATACGTCAATTTGTCCTGCTATCTGTGTAGGGGGGGTCATGGGCATACTTACCATAGTGACATGTATAGGTTGAGAGAGAATATCGGAACGTTTATACTAAAATGCTATGCTGCGGCTTTTAATATAAATGATTACTTTAAAAATAAGCTTTATAACGACCTAGGCCAACTCCATCTGATGCCGTTTGGTCAACAATTACATACCCAAGGAGGGTTGAAGTCTGCCGGTCTGCAGGCGGCCGGTCATAAAACTATTGCCAATAACTTTTACAATACCTATATACTATGAAAGAAGAGTACATATTGTATCGACCCCACGTAATTAGGATAAGAGTAGAAGAATGATTCTTACTATCAAAATAGCATATGTAGCACCGGAAACCCAACTGGGTGGGTTTGGGAATTTTTATGGTAGACAGCGGCCTAAGCTATACACTTGGTATTGCAAAGGTTCATGGGCGGCATTGAAACTTACCATCAGATGTGTTGCTTGCCCGTTTGCCACCATAAGCAATAAAAAAAAAGAAAAAACCTAAGGAATAATGTTAATTCACAATTAACACGTTCCATATGGGACAACACATGCTGTGTTCTCGTTGACTTACGCCTGGCGTGTTTTCATACAAATGCTTTTATTATTATCGTATTTTTAGATAGGTAAATTATATACTACTACTTTCTTTTTTAAAATATACACAAAAAGCTTTTGAAGTTATTTATAAATTGCACTCAAAACGATAGTTTTTTTTTAAGTCGGACATAGATCACTATTGAAATTGCTAATATTCCGTCATCTTTAAATATTACGTTGTCAAATGATTAAAACTCAAATACTTGTAACTAGCTTAGTATAAAAATAAATGTTATGTTGTTATCATAAATCAATATATTTTTAGCTGATTTTTTATAATCTTTATCTCGGCTCATATATATCCCACGGCTAAGCGCGAGTCTCCTTCATAATAGGAGGGAAATTAATCTATATCACGCTGCTCAAATATGTTGGCATAATATTTTATTGCGAGATTTCCTTATCTTACAGTGTTATCTTTTACGGCACCCACGGGTAAGAAAAGGAGGTGATGAATTGTATTCTCACTCCGTCACCACACAGAACAGTCCTTACTAATATTATAAATGCGAATTCATAATATGTAGGTACCGAGGGAGACCGAGACTAACCTACCTAGACCAGATCGGTCATGTACTGAAGGAAGGTGGAGTCAAGAGTCTCCGAAACCGGCGAGCGTGTATGAAGAGAATTATGAATGTTGAGGAAGCGAGTGAAGTATGCAGAGATAGAGTTCTCTGGCACTCTGTTCTCCCTGCCTACCCTGCAAGGGATATGGCGTGATGATATATGTATGTATGTATATGTATAAATGCGAAAGTAACTCTGTCTGTCGCTCTTTCACGCCAAAACTACTGAACCGATGTAAATGAAATTTGGTACACAGATAGTCTAGAGCCTGATAAAGGACATAGGCTACTTTTTAATGCAAATAAAAGGGTTGTAAAGGGGGATGAATAGTTGTAAGGAATTATCGTCATTTTTAATGCCAGAAGCTTGAAACTTATTTTTAGGCTGTTGATTAGATATAAATAAATATGACATTAACATTTCGTAAAGAATTTACCCTTAAGGGGTAAAAGAAAAATAGGGGATGAAAAACTTTAGGTAAGTAACATTTTACGCGGGCGAAGCCGCGGGCAGAAGCTAGTTGTATATCTATATCATAAAAAGTCAACATCGCCATTTGTAGCTAATATCGAAACAACGCCATTTTTGTATAAATTTCCTGTTTACATAAATATTTGATTTTCCTCGTGTTTCTACCACCATTTGTCGCAGACTGTTTACGCAACACCTATATATTTTTCTTACCACATCTATTCGATTTAAAGGTGACCTTTTAGCTTTTATATTTGCAATTGCAATATTATTTAGATAAGTTTTAACTACTTAAGGGGATCAGATTTTACAAATCCGGCAAATCAATAGTTCAAATTCGTTTGTGTCTATTGTTTGGTGTAATACCTTTTTTTTCTTGGCTTATTAGTTTTTTTTGATTTTTTTTTTTGTGTTTGGTGGCAAACGAGCAAGCAGCACACCTGATTGTAAGTGTCACTGGCGCCCTTTGCAACCTTTGCAATACCAAGGGTATCGCTTAGGCCGCTGCCTGCCAATGAAATCCCCAAACCCACCCAGTTGGGCTTCCGGCTCTCTCGCTCACCGAACGAAGCGCAATAGCACATTGCCATTACTCAGACGTCGATCTTCAGCGAGAGTGTGGTACTACCCTGGACGGACCGGCCTGCGGCTGTAAACAGAAAACTGTCAACAGCGTGGTCCTACCATTATAATTAGTCAAGTCTTTGGCTTGTTCTTAACATTACATAACATTGTGGAATCCGTTTTTACAACTCCTGTTTAGCTTATTAAATTAGGTACGAATGCCCAAGATAAAAGCGCTTCCTGGTACCTACTTAAAGTTTGAAGACCTAGGTCTCACTCATGTTAACTATTACGTATCTCGATTTTAGTATTTGCCAATTTAGGTACTAGATCTGAGATTGTTCCTAGCAAAGAAAAGAACCCTTAGTTGAACTATTGCTAAAACGCAAATCTCCTTCAACTATGAAGAAATTCATCAACATCCTAGTTCACACATGTCCTACTGTTGGACTCGAGCTTCCTCCAAAGGGATGAGAAATTAATCTACTATAGGACGCTCGTCAGACGCGATGGTGTAGAGTTTGGTTTCGAGATTTTCTTGTCTTAAATAGATGTTAAATGCGTGTTATATCCCTTAGTTGTCTCTTATCATTACCCGCGGGTAAGATAGTGGGTGGCGAATTGTAGTCGTACTCCGTTACTACATGAAAGAAATTAAGTCTTAGCAAAACAAACTTGATCAAACTAAAAACGCTTATTGGGATCTAAATAATAAATGTTTATAGAACTCTGAAAGCGAGTATTATAACGGTGGTTTTCTGCTAACGGTGCAAAACTGGTCGCCGCTCAAAGTTCATGTGCGAAATGTGTTGATTGCTTCTTTTATATGATGATACCAAGACTTTAAAGGGGAAATATTCTGTTCCCTGTTAGTTAATACACTGTAGGTTCATCCTGTACACGACGGAGATATATAGAGATTTTTTCTACGCTACGACGATTTGGGTTAGGAGCTTTGTTGGAGGAAAACTTAGCAGAAAAATTAATCTACTTACAATTTCTTAGTTGTTTTTTACTGCACTCAAGAGAATTGCAGATACTGTATCATATTAAAAATATAATCTTACTTGTAAAATGGAGTATACTATTTACTGGCTATAAAAATAATAATCGCAGGACTTATCTAAAAGGTACATGCGTTTTTATTACTAGTTAACTGACCAAAGGACTAAAAAGTAAGGTTACTTTTAAGACTGAGGATTTTTACTGCGTTTATATATTAAGGTATCATATAATCTTTTTTTAAAAACTGATAGATAAATATAGAAAATAGGGTTTCGAGTTTTAGAATTTACGTTTTAAGCTGACCCTAAAATTTTGCAGTTAACATAGAATTTTCTTTTAGGCTACATTAGAATTCCGGGTTCCTTGTCTCCTACATTTTACCCTTAGTGTCATAGAAAATGCCACTAAATCATTAATGAATTCCACAGTAATTAATTAATTTCAATAATTTATATCTTATAAAGCGCATTTTCTGTATTATTTCTATTCGCCTTCTGAACTCGGCTGAACCTTTGACGAGTACCATCTTTTGATACCACAGTTAAGTTTTGATTAAAATTTCTGTCAAAAGAATCTTCAACGGAAATTTTTGATGCGGATAATTTGAAAGTTTATTTTAGCAAAGTTTCTATAGGTACTTGTATACTTTTCTCGAAAAGAGGGTGCGTTTTAATTTTCAAGCTGTCTGATTAATCTCGAAAATATTTAGTAATATAATATGCAGATGAAATAAGGTTTTTTTATAGATTTTATCGCGGTTGCTTATAGTCGTGGGTAAGGACAGTCCGGTAATAAAATCCATAATAGTAGATTTATTTCATATGTCTAATATTCGGGTAATGATCAGAAATCGTGGGGAGGCCTATGTTTAACAGTTGACGTTTACGGGCTGATTGATCGGTGGATGAATGGATCAGAAATCATAATATAATTATATATTTGAAAAATTTGTTTAGGTCCTTTGTAATTTGAAGGTCGATTCTAATCCTGAACTGATAAAGGTTCTAGCAACGAAATAGGGAGTCGAATTGTGCCAACAGTAACTTTGTACCTCGCCAATGTTACCACAAAAGTTATTTTTGAATTATCTTTCTGGAGCCGCTGACCCTACCTTATCCTGATAGACCCTTTCTGCTTAAAAGGTCATAATACTTGTCCAGCGCTAAGTCTGAAGCATATTAAGTACTTCTGAAATCTGTATAGTGAGCTTGATACTAATCTTCTCATCACTTAATGAACGAAAGCATCATAATAAAGAAATAAAATAATATTATAATTATGTCATCGCCTTATTCACAGTAAATATCCGGCTCTAGACACGCTGTTTCACTATCTTTCATAATTATCAATGATTCATACAAATATGTATATGAAATAAATTACAATATATTTGCAATATATTAATCATATACATACAGATATATTAATTATGTATATGGCTGCAAATCTGCCGTGTAGTGATGGATTGAGAATACAAGCTGTTACCATGCCTCACTTTCCCATTGTAAGCGTAAAAGCCAACTGAGGAGAGGAGAATGGTCAGCCTGGAAAAAAAAATATATCAGTAACCATCGCTAATAAAGCTACCAAGCTGGTGATTTTAACATATCCCCCTTTCTAGTCATTGAGGTTTTACAGACATGTAGGGTCATTTTTATATTATAGAAATAATTTCTGTAGGCAGCGGCTATGAATAACACCAACCCTTACATTGCACGTATCGTTAGAATCGACTACGAGCATTATATCGTCCCTGGCTAACTTCATTTGATGTCGTCAGGTCAACAATCACATTTCTTAGGAGAGTTGACGTCAGGCGGCTGTTCATAAAATTGTTACCAATAATTCTTGAAATATGTACGTACCTTTTTTTTTTGCGGTGGACTATGGACGTGGTCGCGCCCCGCCAAATCGGTCCGGGGCGACGAAAGAGGCGGCGCACAACCCCGTAGACCCACCCTGCAAACACCTCTTCGCCATGCGAGCGGGTCACCGGTACCCGATCTTTATCTTCGGTGGCCCGCCTGGCGGTTTACTCTCGCGGTTTCCTCTCGTGTCAACGCCCCGACGGCGAAAGCTGTCGGGGCGAGTCCTGACGCGGTGGCCTCACGGCGGGTGACCGGACTATTCCCCGTTCCGATCACCCGAAGCCTCGGTTAGGGCGGCATCAGGTGCAGATATTCGCGCCTGCGCCGCCCGAGGCGCCGGCGGCGGCCCGAATCCGCATGGAGGGAATCCTCCCGGACTCGTTCTGCCGCCTCCTTCTGCGAGATGACAGCCTCGCAGAAGGCGGCGACCGCGTCCCAGTTCCTGACGCTGTCGACCATCGCTTTCACGACAGTTGGCAGGGTCAGGTCGGCGTCAATGACAGCGACGAGGTTACGGCGTTGTCCGTCCCAGCTCGTACATACTTCGAGCATATGTTGCGCCGTGTCCTCGTCACTACGGCACTGGTGGCAGGACGGAGTCAACTCCCTCCTCGCGACCGTGTGCAGGTACTTGCACGAAGTAACCGTGCCCCGACAAGACCTGCACCAATCGGAAGGAGAGGACTCCGTGCCGCCGCTCCATCCATTTCGTTAGTACGGGGCGGCGGGCCTCAACGGTAACAGCGACGTGTCTAGGCCTCTCCAGCCGCGTAACCCAACGGGCGTTAACGTCCCGGCGGGCGTCCTCGCGCCAGGTGGCTATCTCGCTAAGCGATAGGGAGCCACCTTCGCCGCGTGCTAAATTAACCCGCCGGTAGAGGTCGGAGAGCATTTGCGCCCCTAGGTCCCATGTGGGTGTTCCGGCCAATACACATGCCGCCTCGGTCGACACCGTGCGGTATCCGCTGATGGCTCTGACCGCCATGGCTCTTTGTGGGCGCCACAGAAAATCCCTGAGCTGGACGGTCGGAGACATCGCCCACACGGGTACGCCGAATATGTACGTACCTCTAGTAATTGTAATAAAAGCAGGATGGAGATGAGACAGTAATAATTTACGCTGGTTTTGTAATACAAATATGATAAAAGAACATACAGTATATTTTTGAATATATACGGAATATTAACGGATTCCTATAGGAAGATAGGGCATACATTTTACAAAAAGGATTTCTGGACCATTTACATGGTGCTTCTATAGAGGTTTAACTGCCAGGCTCTGAAACAGAAACCCATCCGCTATGTATCTGGTTTTTCATCCTCTACAAAGTGTCGTGACCGGCCATAGTCTGTTTATACCACTCAATCATTCGTGACGACGAATTTATATGTAATATATTAGCAAGTATAAGTCTGTTTTGTAATTTTTATTTCTCTCGCTGTCCACGTGTTTATAAGACAATACATTTTTAGATAGCAATTTAACACATGTTGAATAATATGTTTACTTTGTCTATTTATCAGTTGTTATCACTTGATTGTTACGAGGAAGTGTAGCGACGTGCGAAACCTCAATGCCATTGTGATTTTTATCGTTTTTTTTTTGTAAAACAATCAAGCAAAAACTCGATCTAATGCTTTCAATCTAGACATCGGTTGAAGAAGTAATAATGTCGTATCCGGGACGAAACAAGGTGAAATTTAAATTTGTTATCCAAAAGTATAAAAAAAAATGTTTAGCTCATAAGCAATATAAACAATAAAATACCTAGTATTCAAGTTACTGAAATTTAGCATTTAATATGCTTGATTATTTATAAAAACCAATAGGTGTGGGTACGAATCCCACTTGTGACAATCATTTTTCGCTCGTAATTGGGTTGGTGGCCTCGCTTCGGGGCGACCAGAGAATAACACGACTGTGTCATCGTTTAATACAATTCTAACTGTAAAGTTATTATGAGTATTAACTCTGTACAATGTGTAAACAACGTCGGATAGATGGCACACGTCTCCTTAAAGACGAAAATATAATACGATGCGAGAATTGAATGTTCTACAAATAGTTCACGGTGGTGTAAGTGGCAGCACGATTGGAACGGATTTCCGATAGGTGTAGGTTCGAATCCAACCTGTGACAATAATTTTTCGCTCGTAATCGGGTTTTTATAAATACCTAGTATTAATAATTTTTAGGAAAATTTTAAATATACGTCTGGCATAATATACTTAATGTACTGTACTATACTTACTGTGTGTATTGAAACTAGTCTTACTAGTTCCAAAAAAAAATACATATTTTTTTAAATCAAATGAGACTTATACTCGAAATATGAATAGGCAGATTTCACGCGAGTTTAGGGGAGGAGGGAATAGGTTGAGGTCAAATCGACATCTCACCAAAGGGAAAGTACAAAACATCCTTAAAAATGCCTCACATAATTAATGAAAGACCCTTACGTCAAGTTAAACACTAGTTTAGTTTATAAAATCCTCATATCTAACTATTTTGGGCAACTTTAATAAATGTAACAGTGTCACAATCCTTATCCTTACTAATATTATAAATACGAAAGTAACTCTGTCGCTCTTTCACGCCAAAACTACTGAACCGATCTAAATTAAATTTAGTACACAGACAGTCTAGAGCCTGACAAAGGACATTTTAATGCAAGAAAAGGGTTGTAAAGGGGATGAAAAGTTGTAAGAAAGTATCGCCATTTTTAAAGCCAGAAGCTTGAAACTTATTTTTAGGCTGTTTGTAAGATATAAATAAATATGACATTAATATGTTGTTAAAATGTACCCTTAAGGGGTAAAATAAAAATAAGGCATGTAAAACTACGAAAGTAACCTTTTATGCGGGCGAAGCCGCGGGCAGAAGCTAGTTTTTTTTTACTTGTGTATACACGCATTGTCTCGTTTTAAAATTACAATTTACCTGCTTGCAATTTATATTATTATGTATGTAAATAGGCAAATGACTAAAAATGTTTTATTTATTATTTGCGCTGGCAATGATAACAAGAAGCAGACTCTAGAAAATTTTGTGAATTTCACGATCGCTTTGAATAATCTATTTTGTTGTCGTTTTAGTAACGTGGCAATGATGGATTTAGAATACAATGGGGTGACTCATTTGAATTTCTACCACTTACATATGTCATCACTCCACTAATGGAAGTTTGAAAGTTGCGCCAGTGACGAAAAAGTTAAGGAGTGAACGGTTGATTTGGTATACACATGTGATGAGACTGAATGAAAGTAATGTTGTGAAGAAAGTTTTAAGTAAAGTTGAAAGGCTTTAGGGATTAAGAAAAACCAAAGATAAGATATAGATGGACTGCGCGAGGTATGACATGTATAGACGGGGACTGACTATAGATGTGACGTGTGATAGGACCGTTTGGAAGAAAATGTCATATGCGTCGACCTCAAGGAATTAAGAGAAGAACAAGATGACGTCACTACTCCTTAATTCCCCATGAAAGTCGTAAAAATCGGCTGTAAATTCACCAAGAGTATACTCAACACTTCACATTCCGTGTGGTGACAGAGTAAGAATACAATTCAATCTTACCCGTGGGTAATCATACGAGACGACTAAGGGATATAAAACGCATATAACATCTATGCGAGAGAAGGAAAACTCGTAGCAAAATCCTATACCAACACGTCTGACTAGCGTGGTATAGTAGGTTAATTTACCTCCCATTATGGAGGAGGCTCGAGCCCAACAGTGGGACATATATGAGCTGAGATGATGATGATATTCAACAGTTGTCTCTAAGTAAAATAACAAATTTTACAATGACAGCTACGCTGATATATAATTTATTAGTATGTTTATTTTGTAAACAAGTAATATATTATTCTCTACGAAAGCCGTGATGTCTGGTCTCTGATCTGAGCGACCTCCTGACCCCGTAAACCACGCATATGCAGCTAAAATTAGAAGGGATCGCCCACGCACCGTGTAACCTTGTGTAAATCTATTTTCGGTTGAATATGTTTTGGTTGATAATGTTTTACTGCGATGTCCGATGTATGGGGGAAACTGTTTATTGTCACTTAATTTTGTGTCATGTGTGTCTATGTGATTTAAGGGCATTGGTTAACTTATCGAAACAGATAAATTTGAGATAAATTTACTAATTTACACAGCTTTCTTTTTGGAGATGGAGTAAAAATACAATACATCTCCCTCCTTTCTTATCCGTGCTTGCCGTAATTTAGACAACTAAAGAATATGATATTTAGATAACATCAATGCTAGGCAAATAAGATCCGGGTTGAGAGCCCTCAGCGCTCACTCATAGTCCGGTTAAGCTGTCAAAGCCCTCTCGGCTAACAGCAATCGCAGTGGATACGTTTTGGTGGGTATCCTAGCCCCGAGGCTAGAGAATCCCACACTCCGTTACGGGGGGTGGTGCGTAATAGACATGCGCGAAACAGTACTTCGCGAAGTGATGTGATATGGCATTACATTTCGTGATTTCGTGCCAAGTAATATTACATTTAATTTACATGCAATTTTTATTCGTTAATTATATATCTGTATGTCCTCCTCAATACAAGGATTATTTCCTTAGCGCGTTGTTATTTTTCTTTAAAAAATATTTATGAATTTTCTTAAGTAACTATATAATAGCATATAACGATATTTTAGTATTCACTTCGCACAGTAGTAAATAATATAATCAAGGTGGTCTAGGCTTTAACTAGTTGGTAACTAGGTCAACAAGATAAACACAAAGCTCAACACATTGCTTGATTTTCAAATCTTTGCGCATATTAAATAGATAAAGTTAGACATATAATTTGCTTTAAATAATTTTGTACGCACTTTGAATAATATTATGTAGACTTATTGCATCCTGACTTACCGTGTGATGATGGTATACAATTCATCATCACCAATACGATTCATCTTGCTCGTGATTGTTGCAAAAGAGGACTAAAAGCTATAATTGTGCACGTAACATCTGGGAGAGAAAGAAATGAAGAGAATTATGAATGTTGAGGAAGCGAGTGAAGTATGCAAGGATAGAGTTCTCCGGCACTCTGTCCTCTCTGCCTACCCTGCATGGGATATGGCGTGATGATATGTATGTATGTAACAGCTAGGAAAAGAAAATTTACAAAATCCTATATCAAACCGCCTGACCATCGTCGTTGGTACAGTAGGTTTATTTCCTTTCTAATGTAGGGATTTTCGAAGCCAGCAATGTGTAATTATGAGTTGTCATCACAGATTATATCAAATCAAATCATTTATTTTGCATAGCCCCATAGGGGCACTTACATATTGTCAATTTTACATTGTTTTTTTAAATTTAATTTAATTAATCTACCACCGGAAAGCAGCCACATACTGAGAAGATCTGGCAAGAAACTCGGTGGGCTCATTTTTTTACTTTTTTTATATACTATCGTGACCCTTCAAGCAGGCATTTATTTTTAAAAATCATCTGAACGGGTTACATGATTTGGGTACGTTCCCTTAGCTGCTTATACTTATCTGCTATACATCCTCCGGTCGCCTTTTACGACACTTGCAGGAAAGGGAGGGATTCTTAACTGTATACTTCGTCACCTCAAAAAAATCTAAAGCCAAATATTTAGTGATTATAACCTTTTATTTCAAATTTCAATAAATGAATTTTAGAATGATGAAAAACATGGCTAGAGTCCTGAAATATCTTGTTGAGAAACCATTTCTCGTTCACTTACATCTGATAAAACAATAATAAACGAAGCTCTTCACATGTGTAATGTATTACATGTCTCATTCTCAATTTTTTTTCTATTACAGATGAGAAAGAGAAATACGATCCTAACGGATTCCGCGATGCGCTCGTGCAGGGCCTCGAGCGTGCCGGCGGTGATCTCGACGCTGCGTACAAGTTCTTAGACTCGGCTGGCTCGAAACTCGACTACAGGCGGTATGGCGAAGTCATATTCGATGTTCTCATCGCTGGAGGATTGTTACGTAAGTATCTAATAGCTTGTTCTTTATCCATGTGAATATATAAAAGAAAGTAACGAGTTCCCTATCAAGTAGCTTTGGTTCCAGTGCAGTACAATTTTGGTGTAATTTATCGTAAAATGATTGTTCCGAGTCTGCCTTGTATTGGGATGTTTGTAGTCTTCACAATACGAAGATTTTTAAATAGTGCGATCATCATTCTCCTACTCTTATCCCAATTACTTGAGGTCGATACAATATGTATTTTTCTTTCATAGTACATAATGTAAAAGTTATTGGCAATAGTTTTATGACCGGCCGCCTGCCAGACGTCAACCCTCCTTGGGAATGTAATTGTTAACCAAACGGCATCAGATGGAGTTCCCCAGGTCGTTATAACGCTCTTAGTCGTCTTTTACGACATCCACGAGCAAAGTCAGGGTTGGTAGTATTCGTAGCTGCTACCACACAGCTTAATTAGTGTGATGTAAAATTTAAAGAGAATTTCTTTTTTACTTTATTAAAGGGGAATGCCCAAGTGACTAAGGAAAATAGTATCGGTATAAATATTACAGTGACAAGATGAAAACCACTGTCTAAGATTCGTATTAGTATGTAGTTTAAATAAAAATAAACATCATATGGGTAATTTGCCGGGTTTCTGAGAAATCGAGGGGTGAACTTTGTAGTTAAAAACTTATTACTTATCTTTTAAATAATATGAAGATTAGCATCTATGCTATTACTTATAAAATATAAATAGATATGCATGAAATGTATTATTACTACATATTTTAAGAAGTTTTAGAGGATATGGGGTTCTAAGCCTCTATTTTTAGGGGTGAACGTCAGGAAATACCAACGACGACGAGTTCTCAAAGCACTCTTTATTCTAATGAGTCACAAGGCCGACTGACTGATTTCATTTCGTTAGCGTTCTTACTTATTAACTAGTACATACTAAAATGCTAATGTCAGCATAGTGTAGGTGTGTGCGTTACACGCTACAAAGTTATTTATAGTAACAAGTATTCCAGTAGGAGGAAACTAAGTACCTACCTATATTTTGCTAAAAGAACTGTCGAAAAATAGCCTATACATTACGGTTGTGTAGGTATAATTAGTCACAATCAAATAAATACTCATTTTAATCAAAATAAAGCTTTATTAAAACAACATGGTTTATTCTATATTTTCGTAGGTGTATTCTTCAAAAATGTCATCTAAAAATGGCGCTGGTGCAGTGATATCATTATGCCGTCCCCAGCTCAAATACCAGGCAATGGTCATCACATGCGCACAGCAGCCAACTGTACGCCTGCCCACCAAACAGCTACAATAGTAGCCAGAGATGGCTCTCAGTGTATTAACTGTGTCTTCATTTCTATTTATTAACAGATATGTGTAGTATGAACGGCTGCTTACGTGTCTGGATTTGATTCTCCCACGAATTATATAATTGTTCACACCCAGAACAAGCGGTATGTCGTCTTCTATGACATTATTTATTTGCACAGTGTATATGCCATTTTGTCGTACGTGTTCTCCGTAGTATGATCTTGCCTGCTTGAGCTGGTATGTGCCAAGAGCTAATTTTTTCAAGTCATCTATTGTTAGCCTTGGAAAATCATTCAAGTGAGGATGGTTCTCATCTATACTAATAAATCCTATGCGTCTCCTGTTCAAATGTTCTGCTTCAACTACATCAGCTAGATGATTAGGAACATTTAATCTCTGCCGGGCTATTTCTAAATATTCCCTGTGTACAGGTTTGTCTTCAAGGACAGGGCGAAACTTGTTAACAAGAGCACAACCAATCCTGAAATCCTCCATGAGATGTTTTATAGCTGTATTGAAATACTCCTGTCTGAACAATTTAAAATCTTGTTTCAATCTGCCATTAACAATCTCAACAACCCATCTACACATTGTGACACAACGTGATTTGTTGGCTTGCTCTGTGGTGAGTTGGTGGTGGCCCTCCAATAAGGATTCAGGTAGATGTGTTTGATATCCATATTCCTGTAGGTGTGTCACTACATCTCTAAAGCCTCTGTCAAGGATAAAAATATCTCCTTCTCTAAAATATTGACGCATAGGTCCATCGGACCTGCTAAATTCTGTTCTCATAATTGTAGCATCATTGGTTGTTGCTTTATATGGTCCCAAACAATCTAATATGTGACCGTTACAGCATACAATCATGAATGGTTTCACTAGGTTGGTATATTTATGCAAACTGTATGTCTGTTTCTGGAACAAATAGTTGCTACTACTTTGGACATAGATATATGTAGCATCACATATAGTAATGGCTGGTCTGGTCTCTGCAGGCATCGCTAGGTTTCCATAGAACCCCTCAGGTATAAGTGTATTGATTGCTGCCACTTCTTGAACAGTCATATGACTGAGACCCAAATAATGAGGTACTAAATGCAATGTCATAACATCTCGCACTTTATTCATGTACCGCTCGAGTGTACTTCTCGGCATATTAAATAGGCCACACAACCTCTCATTACTGTCTCCACTTCTTAGTTTAGTTAAATAAATACACAGTGCTACACTAGCATCTGGCACTTCATTGTGTAATTGTGGAATATTGATCATTAGTTCATAAAACTGTACAGCATTTAGACCTAACCAGTAATGACATAAGTTAGGTTGGATCATGTGGACATTACTAAAATTAATCTGCTTTGTTGACAGCCTTTCCAACATAAGTAGTAGGTTATCCATTTGAGGACCAGTGAAGTCAGAATAATTGACTTGTAACTCATTCCAGCAGTCATTATGCAAATGAAAGTTACAGATCCGAGCACTTTGGGGTACATAAATTCGATAGCGGCTCAAAACTTCTTCTTTCAATGCTCTAGGTATTAATAGCCTTTCAGTATTTCCACAGTTAGTAAAAACACAATGTCTAGTTGATGCAGCTGCACGTTTATATATCTGTGATGTTATTTTTGGCAGTTGTTGCCTTCTTTGGGGCTGGTATAGGTTGTGCTGTGGTAATGCTGGTGGGTCAGGAATATGTACAGCAATGTTTTCGTCACCATATACGGGTGGATCAATATTTTCTACAGGTACTGCTACATCCGGTGCAGCAACTTCCACAATAGGTACAGGTTCATCAGCATTTGGTGCAGGAACTTCAATATTGGGTACAGGTTCATCATCAGGCTGATTCATATGATGAGCATCATATTGCAAATGCCGTTGTATGGTCCTCTTAGCTGCCATCCAACATGCTCGGCATACTCTATCCAAATGATGTATCTGAACAAGAAAAATTAAAAGTTAGGATTGGTTAACAGTAAGGATTAATATGTAACTTATATATATATATATATATATATATATATATATATATATATATACACAAATATAATATAGACACTTGCCTATTGACAGCAATTACTTGTCAACACTACAGTTATGCAAGATTTTGTAAATAAATCTATTGTCTTGTATATACAATATTATTTAGGAGAATAGGTGTTTAATTTATTTAAAAACTAATAACATTATCAAATAAACCTTTAAACTAGATTACTGATTATTAATCACAAAAGTATTGAAACTGTACTATATATCATTTCAAATGATATCTAATAAGAGGATGTTTAAAGCATAGGGATAATTGATAAACAAAGCTGGCATATACATATAAATACTTAATCATTTGATTTGTTTACATACCAGATGTGGAGATATTCGATTAAGAATGATATTCCTTTCTTCACTATTGGCAGGTACTCTAATTGATTTCACACGAAGTATTGATGTTCCACATACAAAACATACGCTTCGATGGCCCAACACAGGAGTTTGGCCTGAGCCAGATGAAAGTGCGGCTTGGAGAGCAGCAAAGCATTCATTACAAATAATGCCATCACGTGAAATCTGAAAAAACAATATACATTAGCCTTCGTACCCAACAAAACCAGCATTATGTTGTATACAAATGGCGCATACATAGTCGTAAAAATGACTTACCAAACTGGGTGAAATCCAAGCTGATAGAATAGTGTAGATATCATCGTTCACTTCTCTCAACGACTGCCAACTTCCATGCTGCAGTCGAAGGAAACAGTTAATACACCGACGAACGGAGCTTGCCATAGCGGTGATGTTGTACACTACACACTCACAATCACTTTTTACAAGGAGTCTCTATCTCACAATTAGTAAAAAAGTATATATTTAAAGAGTCTTTTCTCAAAATACGTGCAGTTAATGTAACAATACACAAATCAACAGTAACAAAAAAACAAACTGAACAATCCAATCTGTTTATCCGCGAACAACAAACATAATAAGATTGACAAGTACGGTTACAGTGTTACTAAAATAAAAAGATTTACATCAAAAATCGATAACGTTTATTACTTCGATTTTTCATACTGATATACAAACACGAGTATTCACTCACAATAAGACAGAAGGCGAAATATTTTTGTAAGTTTTTCTGTTTATGATAAATACGATCTCATATTTCACCTAGTTTTTAATGTTTCAAAGCTAACATTTTGTTACATTGGCTAACAAAAAGCTGTGTTTAGTTTCGTACAGTCGATAAAATAAATTATATTCTAATAAATACATTTTTTTCGTTGTATAAAAATATTATTGTTATGAACTGTAAATAATCACAAATAATTATGTTTAATCGATACTTTATTAGATCAGTAGAACATCGATTGATCGATTAATCATAATTATCTGTGTAATAATGTTGCTACAACAAAAATCTATTCAACGGAAAACTACGATACAAAAAAAGACTATTATGTATTACACGTGCATAAACCCGGCAAATGTGAGACTCCACAATACGTGATAAAATTATTTTAATAATTAACTAAGATTTTCCATGTCATGAACTCGTGTCACAGTTTAAAATTAGATGCATCAAGCGATACCGAAAATGGGCATTCCCCTTTGTTGATACCAAGACGGGTTTAAGTGCTACCCAAGACTTTAAGTTCAAACTTCAATGCTTGGATGATTAATACTCTTAAAAAATACTTTTTTAAACAACTAACTAGACGAAAGTATATTAATTTCTTTCAAATCTGGTTCGAATATATGAAAGCCTAAGAATACATAGGATTTCTAATATCATCTAATAATTTTGTGATTTAGATATTTTTAATATTTTCTGCTTATTGAATGCTTCAAGTTGATGGTCAGTAACTATAAACTTGTAAAATGATGACGTATTCAGAATATTGTCAACAATCTGATGGTTAATCCTTGTATGGTAACAAGTAAAGAATTTCTATATGACCCTTAATTGCTTGTGGGAGCTGTAAAAACTGGCTGAAGAATCACTTGGAGAACGAGGAACAGCACTCCCGATTAATTTGTAACATAAATTGTTATCGCCAACCTGCTGACTGAGCACGGCAATTATGATATTATTCATCCAGTTGAGATCTATCGAACTAGACCTTTGAGGAGATCTGGTTAAAATACAGACCTATCATGCCAAGTGCACCGCATTCGATTCGCACGCAGTGTAATATTTTGTGCGATCCACAAGTTGTCGTTGCTAAAATGATGTTTGTAAAGTCCCTGCAATACAAGGAGGTGCCTTAGTGTAGGGACTTTTTGTTTTTGATATCTTTAAAAATGTCAATTGCTAACTATTATTTGTGTAATGAATATTTTAATGATGAGATATTTGGCTAGAGTCCTGATTGTTGATGAGACAATATTGTTCGTTATTATCTGATGTATACCTTGAAAATATCCACATCAATATTTCACGAGACTGTTTTAAACAAGCATTCTGTTCACCCCCAATAGTCCCCGGCGGTGGTGTGTCGATGGACGGCGATACCCCTAAGACCAACACCTGCATCTTTAACGCGAGCGAGGACATGGACAGCATGCGTAACTTCGAACAGGTAAAATTTTATATCTCATAGAACAGCCCGTCTTCGCTAGGAAGAGCTAGATTAAATAGCAAACAGCTGCTATTACTTTCTTTCTATTTATGCCATTTTATAACCCACACAGTCCTTAAATTAGATTTAAAAAATGGTCACTGCACCATGTATTCTCGTATCGTAAAAAATACCTTGTCCTCACTCAGAAAAGCAGATAAGGTTTACTACTGTGTGGATTTCCTAGATCTTATAATTTTATTACTTCTGTGAAACGCATAAAATAAGTAGCTCGTCATAAAAACTGCAGTCACTGCCACAAATAAAATTGACTTATATATTTTTTATCTGATTATATCAGCTTAGCAAATTAAACATTTTGTCAGATTGTATTTCATGTAAAATTTATGTTTTCCATGTGATGACAGAGTAAGAATACAATGGCCATCACTTCCCCGTGTGTGATTGTAAAACACGGCTAAGCAAGAGAAAGAGAACACAATAAAACCATATAACAAATATACCATGTATTAAGTCAACTTGCCCTCCCAACAATGGCGTAGGTTTAATCCCAGGAGTGGGTCGTATTTTGGCTGAAATGATGACGCTGAGTGTTTACAAAGACAAGATTTTATATATTTTAGTTTACTTAAAAAGCAATACTGTTGCGTCCTGGATTCAAGACTTAGTACAGAATTTGACCTGGCAAAAAATAATAAGTTTATCTCTCTAGAACTAGAATTTAAATAGCGAAAAATAAGTATAATTTAGCTGTCTATGCTTAAATGATGAAAAACATGGCTAGAGTCCTGAATGATCATGTTGAAAAAACTCTCGTTCGTATATTTCTGAACAATTTATATGATAAAAGTACCATTGATATGTTTGTCTGTCTGTGTTCTAATGTGGGAAATATTGTCAACAGGTATTTGTGAAGTTGATGAGGCGTTATAAATATCTCGAAAAGATGTTTGAAGAAGAGATGAAGAAGGTGAGATTTGTCATTTGATAATGTGTTCGATCCCCACGCGAATATTCTTTTTACAATCGATTCGACTGAGGGAAATATTGTTCAGTCTGTTTTATTGTTCGATAATTGTAAGATTGTGTATGATGACGGAGTAAGAATACAATTCACCACACTCTTTCTGGCCCGTGGGTGTTGTAAAAGACGAGTAAGTGTTATGATTAGCATTATGATAAGCATATAAAACCAATGCAAGAGAGGGAACATCTAAATAAAATCCTGTACTAACCTCGTTTGACCAGTTTAGGTCAATATCCCTCCTATTGCCGAGGAGATTCGAACCCAGTAGTGGGAGACATATGAGTTGAGATGATTTTTTTTTCAAAAGGCTTTTTTCTACAATACCGCCAATTTTTTTTATAGTGACTAGGCCTTATGTTAAAGGCGTTTAAAACATGTAATATTCGTTAAGCTTTAATATTAAAAAAAAAAAAGTATGTAATATTGTATTTTTTTCGTCTTTTTAATTCAATATAAATCCTTGGTTATAGGTGCTGGTCTACCTGAAGGGTTTTGAGCCACAACAGCGTATTAAACTTGCACGTATGACAGCACTGTGGATTGGTAAGTTCGATTCTCGATAAGACATTAATTACATTAAACTTGATGTAACAGTTTTGCCACACTTGGTGATCCAGGCATTTCTTCAATATTGAGTTATTTAGTTGATCCGCTCTGGACCTTTCAAATACTGATATTTGATGACATTCACATATTTTTTATTCAAAAGAGATGCCTAAATAAGTTTTAGGCATCTCAAGAAATGCCCATCCACACCATCAAGATTAATAAAATATTTAAAAATTATATGTAATTTTTGACAACTATTAATTATGACATTATTCTTAGCCTTTATAAACTAATATGGAAATAATATTCGTGGGTTCTATTTTTTATATTTATAATGTTATCAAAACCTGAACGTGTAATTCAATATATGAATCGAGAACACGCTTAGCTTATTGGTTAACGAAGTAGTGTTGAAATCGTATGGGCGTGGGTTCAAATCCCGGTCAACCCTCGGTGCACTTTTTCAACTAGTATGCACACAATTAGAGCCGTGTAACGTCATAATGTGTTACGCGGTGTCGAAGTAGTGCTATAGAGAAGTACGGATCATCCTCGGACACCATCACTTGTGGTATCTGATCACACTGGCTGTACGACACTTTTTTTGTCTATGGTCTTTAAAAATAAAATATCTTTGACTGCACAAATGCTGCAGTTGTCTAAATACCGATTCTATTCCCACGCAGGACAAAGGAGTCAGGCTGTAATTTGTGTCTGTTAATTTTGTTTGTAAAGTCCTCCGCATTACCAGGTTTATTTTCTTGGTGAAGGGTCGAGCCCAACAGTGGGACGAATAAGAGCTACCATAATAATAATATACTATTATGAATGCGAATACAAGTTAACTTTACATGCCTTAATTTGTTCAACTGACATTATAAAAATATTGCTTGCACGTGATCAGCGGATACAATAAAGTATACTTTCATCCAGAAGAATGACTTCCCAAGTATTAGAATCTTTATTTAAGTAATACCACACTCTCGCAGAAAATGTTTGAGCAGTGGCAGTATGCTGCTGTGCTTCGTTCGGTGAGCGAGAGAGCCGGAAGACCTACTTTCTGGGTGGGCTTGGGATTATTGGTAGGCAGCGGCCTAACTATACCACTGGTATGGCAAAGGTCCATGCGCGGCAGTAACACTTGCCATCAGGTGTGCTGATTGCTTGTTTGCCACCAAGCACAATAAAAAAACATTTTGTATTGAGAAATAATAATCCTTGTATTCTAGGGAATGTTGCAGTTACTTTAGTTAAATACAGTTGTAATATTAAACAAGTATCTAGTATACACGCTAGTATGTAGGCGGCCCGACAGACTTTGCACCTATAATATACGAATAAATTCTCATCCAAATCGATCCAGCCGTTTTAGAGTAGTAAGGTGACAAACAAAAATTTATATATATTTAGATATTTATTTAAATAATGGTAACTTTTGACAGATAAAATTATTTTTTATTATTATTCTATTATTAAATTAATTTCTAGGACCTAAAGCGGTGTTATTTTAGAATAGAACTGGGTTTTTAAATATTTCACTGCATTGTGGTTTCTACAATATTGTTTTATTGTTACAGGCAACGGCTGCGTACCGCCGTCGGTGCTATTGGTGCTGGTGAATGAACACCTGCTCAAGGACAACCTGGCGCTTGAGTTTGTGCTCGAGGTGTTCGCCACCGTTAAACAGGAGCGGGGCGTCACATCGCTGGTCACCGCGCTTAAGAGGGGACAACTTGAAGGCAGGTGTGTATCATACCAACTACTTACTGCTTGCAGTAACTTCTGTACTTCTACGGAGTAAAACCGCTCTCCGCCTGTTAAACAGATCAATGGAACCGATTTCTTGACTTCGGAGGTCAACCCGCCAGATTACTCTCGTGGTCACCTATCCCTATTGACTTTCCAGTGATAAATTGTCGGACTTCGGCCACCCTGCAGTTGGCGGAATAATATCTAATCTGATCAACCGTAATCTCGACTAAGGACAGATTAAGCATTATAGCCATTACACGTGATCCATTTTTTTTTTCAATTTGTTAACCCGTCTCCTCTCAATGAACGCCATTAGCATACGTCAAGACTATCGCCACACCTACTCTGCAGTTTTCACGTAGAAAGTCATTAATATGGTTTTAATTATTTTTTTTTATATAGCAACTGGCTTGCAAAATAGCAGCTTAAACTTTTATTGATGAATAAATTTAGATCGTAAATCAAGCGCTTTCTCTCGCCCCTGTGACAAAGTGTGATATTTCCAACAACCCTCACCGCCCTCGAGCAGGTTTACGTATATGTGTACTCTTACCTTTACAACCCTAACACTGTATAAAATAACAAAACTTTACTTTTAGTTTGGTTATCTAGTGCTAGGGCATATCAAAGGCGTCATTGTACTGGCTTGTCGTACTGTTGCGATACAGTCATTAATGGCGCTACATATTAATAGAAAGTTGACATATATACACAAACCTTTGAGCCATCCCACCAATCAGGTATGAATTCGCATATACTTAGTAACAGATATGCATGATAATCCAAATTATTAGTCACACATACTATCGCAGGACGCTCATGGCGTAGGTAAATAGCTTTTCTTGGTTTTTTTTTTAGTGTGACTTAGTTGTTAGCCGCAGATGGCTGTGAGAACTTTACCCAAACTGTGGGTGAGCGCTGAGGGCTTTCAAGCCTAAATAGCAAAAAATGTGTTAGTTTATTACAACATAGATGGCGTTACTAGTTTATCGATTCTCCCGTATCGTGGATCAGAACATTTATTGAGTAATAAGAGTAAACCTTTATATCTATACCGTGCCTCACGCAATCTATCCATCTTTTCTTCGGTCTTCCCTTAACCCTAAAGCCTTCAACATTCATACTTGAAACTTTTCTCACAATATTACTTTCATCCTGCCTCATTACATGTCCATACCACATCAGGCGTTCACTTTTCAACTTTGCCGTCGCTGGCGTCACTTTCAAACTTTCTCTTACATGCTGGTAATGTTAGTTATAATGTGTATATGTGTTGCAGGTTGCTCGAGTTCCTTCCATTGAATCGTCGCAGCGAGGAGGTGTTGGCGTCATCGTTCGCATCTCGTGGACTCGCCGAACTGCTTCGGCTACATAGAGCGCAAGCCTCGCAGGTACATTACCATTTTAGCTCCTAGTACTCTATACTTAACCACCTACTATCCCACTGGTCGTGTATAATCCCATTAATATTATAAATATGAAGATTTGTGAAGATGTTTGAATGTTAGGCTACTCTATCACATGTAACCCGTTGAATAAATTTGAATGAGCTTTTTACTTATCTTATTGTGAAGCACAAGAGCAAGCAGCACACCTGGTGGCAAGTGTTACTATCGCTCGTGGTCCTGCAACAAGGTTACAACTAGGCCGCTGCCTACCAACCAAAACTAACATAAAGTTGGGCTTCCGACTCTCTTGCTCACCGAACGAAGGGGAATTTACGTTGATTTTCGTGTGTTGTATTATCCGTCCAGGGCCGGTTTGCGGGCTGTAAACAAAACTGACAACAATGTAGTCGCACTACTATAAAATAGACTATGGCATATGTATAGGCTATCTCCCAGTAAAGTATTATTTTGGGATAATGTAGTGATATAATATTATATTGTGTAAGTCACTTTTCTGTGGTCGTAGTCGCGGGTAGAAGTTACATACATACATCACGCCATGTCCCTTGCAGGGTAGGCAGAGAGAACTCTATCCTTGCATACTTCACTCGCTTCCTCAACATTCATAATTCTCTTCATACACGCTCGCCGGTTTCGGTGACTCTTGACTCCACTTCCTTCAGAACATGACAGATCTGGTCTAGGTAGGTTAGTTTGGGTCTCACCTGGTACCTACATCGGGTAGAAGTTAATTTATTTAAATAGACTTATAATTTGACGGCAATATAGAGAGATACATGTGTTCTCTTTAGAGGGCGTCCATTAATTACGTAAGGCATTTTTGAGGATTTTGGAAGCTCAAAAATGGATTTTGAACCCTTGGTGAAGTGAAAGATTTTTCTCGATTTTCTCTTCCTACCCTAATCACACGTAAGATTTTTCAAAACTTGTACTTGTGTTTTTTACTTTCATTTAACTTACTATTAAAAAAAAAATCGTAATATTTTCCTAGAGACCAAACCAAGTGAGATTTAGTAAGATTCGGCACGACAATTGGACACCTCTCTTAATTAATGGATAACCTCTTATCCCTTAAATCTAGAATACCACAACCATATTAATGCATTGTTTGTTTAATTACTAGTGTTCAATATTCAAACAATTATATTAATATGTGTAGGAGGCCCGTCGCGAGCTGACACAGGTGCTGATGGATGAGCTGACAGAAGAGAAGCCAGTTAAAGACATCATACAAGAACTGCGTGATATGGCCGCCAAACACTCCATACCTGATCATGAAGTTGTAGCCATTGTGAGTATTTATTATACCTATAAAATTATCAACCACTAAGCCCAATATTGACATCCTTAAGGGGTATTACCACCTTCATTATTAGGTTAAATAAGTTGGCAATGGCAGTTTGTGTTAAAAATTGCCCAGAAAGTTGTGGCTTTTCCATGATGATCTAGCCAGGTTTAGATGATGACACACTGCATTGCTAAACCATCACCACACAGGGTAGGTTAGCTAGAGTTCTCAACTGATATATTTCCCATTCTTGCGGACATCCTCTAGTTAGAGAAATAAATTTATTAACTACGCTAGTCCAATGGGTAGTATAGCTGCATTTAGTCTCTTCACATGATGATACTCGATGACGAGTCGTAGTGTGACAATCAAACGTTTCGAGCTTAGAGGGACTGAGTTATTCGGGACCTCTTCTGTTCTTAAACGATAAATTGTTACACGGTGACGATTTGGCACTCTGATATACAACACAAACTATGTCATCTGGTACATAGTTTTAGAGTTCAATATTAATCTATGCTATTGTTGTTAGATTTGGCAATCTGTGATGTCCCGTGGTGAATGGAACAAGAAGGAAGAATTGTTGGCGGAGCAAGCGGCGAAACACTTGCGTCATTATACACCTCTATTGGCTGCGTTCGCACAGTCAGCCAAAGCTGAAAGCGCCTTACTAACTAAGGTATGTATTATAACTCACCAAGGCTAGCCTATACTTAGTTCTTAGTTTTCGTTCGCTCGCGGAGAAAGACAATACGGTCGTTTGACACCTCACGACGCCCTTGTCTCTCCCAAGACGGTATGGGCAGGTAGTGACCAGACCTTGTGACAAAAAGAAATTAAAAGGCTAGTCCACAATAAACGGCAATTCTATCGCTAAACTTACAATCATAAATCTGAACTTCAGTTAATATACATGACAGTTTAATTACCAAATTTGTCTGTGAACTTAGATATTTTTGTGATTATGAATATTCTCTCATAATACTACAGCAATATTAATGTTTGGTACAATGATTTTGAACATTATTTTGCTTTCTAGTGACGAAAAAAATAAAAATCACATTGCATTAGAACATTTTATCTGGTTTATTCAATTTAATTGTTGTCGTTGGTATTAAATAAAAATTAAAATAGTGTTATTTTAATTTAAAAAAAAAATATCGGATTTTCGTTTATCTGAATGCCTAACGACAACAATTAGTACAGTTAATCGAGTTTCCACTGTATTGGAATACCACAAGCAATAATATGATGATACCTGATGACGAGTCTGAGTACAGCGAGGAGACATTCTGAACTTGGAAAGAACAAGTTATTTGCGATCTCTTACGTTCATTGTGTTATCTTGCTGTACCTTGTTGATCTGGCAGTCTGATTTAACTTTGCATATCTGTGAATATAATTAATTTTATTTATAGCCTTTTTATTTTAAGTGTATAAAACCAAATACATACAGCATATAATCAATTTCATCATCTCAGTTCATATATGTCTCACTGTTGGGTTCGAACCTCCTCCATAATTTGAAGGAAATTGACTTCTATACCACGCCGATCAGATGTGTTGGTATAGGGTTTTGTTTCGAGTTTGCCTTCTCTTGCATAGATGTTATATGCGTTTTATATTCCTTATTTGTCTCTTACGATCACCCATGGGTCAGATGGGGGGTGGTGAATTGTATTCTTACTGTCATCACACAACATAATCAATTTAAGTTATATTTCAAGTCTGCCTACTCTTGCAATGATATTATCTGCTTATTAATCGTCTTGTACGCAACACAAACGAGGCTGTGATGAATTGTATCCTTACTGCTTCCACCACAGTGTGTATAATATTTGTTTTATATGAATAATATAATAAAAATCTTTAGTTCTAAATATTTCGCAAACATAATTTGACATCACTATATGTCACAAATCAAATACAATGGAATTAAATGGGAAAATATCTTTGTTTTATTGTTCCTAAAATACTAAAACTATTTCTATTTGATATTTAATTCCTTCCGTGACCATTAACCCTGATAAGTGTTTGAAAGGTCGAGAAATTAAAAAGCAAATACAAACGCGATAAAATCTTTAAAAATTGTGCGACCAACTGGCGAAGGTTGTTCAGAGTCGTTGGATGCGGGCGACACAAGACTATCGACTTGTGGCGAAATATTAGGGAGGCCTACCTCTAGCAAAAGATGACAAAAGATGAATGATGAAATGTACAATGCTAGCGTGAACATTAAAAATTATAATATTAACTATATTCACAGATGTACATAAGCTTAATTTATATTTTAAAAATAAAATCTATATCTTTGTTCAATATAATATGTGTATCAAATGTAAATAATAATTGTGCAATTATATCTATTGAATGCAGGTGCAAGAATATTGTTATGAGAACATGAACTTCATGCGAGCGTTCAGCAAACTCGTGGTGATGTTGTATAAGACAAATGTTCTCTCTGAGGAGGTGATCCTCAAGTGGTACCGCGAGTCCAACTCCACCAAGGGCAAAATGATGTTCCTCGATCAAATGAAGAAGTTTGTTGAGTGGTTGCAGATCGCCGAAGAAGGTAAATATTACTCTGTAACTTTTTAGAAGATTTCTGCGTGCCATGCGAAGCACGTACGTGACTTGTAGACCTTTTTCATTGCTTACGCTGGCAAATAAGCAAGCAATACACCTGATGGTAAGTGATTTTGACGCACATGGACTTTGCAATACCAGGGTTGTACCTAGGCTATTGCCTGCCAACCAAGATCTATGCCAGAAAGTAGGCTTTCCGACTCTTGCTCACTGAACGAAGCACAATATCATATTGTCATTGCTCCAATGTCGATTTTCTGCGAGAGTGATACCACACTGTTTTTTTTTACACCGCCCTTGTGCACCAAGGAAATAATCCTTGTACACCAAGTCCTGCTTTTAGGCACGTTAATTTCTCTTTTAAATCAAATACGTTTTTGTCATTATATAGTTTCCCATAATACTGCACAATATAAATTAATGATGCGCCATTTTAAGACAATTTCATTTCAATGACAAAAAATAAAGAAGGATCTCTAATTTACCGTTTTCATTAATATTATTAGTCTGTTTATCGCATATTTTGAATAGTTCACAACGTAAGATTATCAAAGTGTTAAAACTTAATGTTGCATAGTTAAATAAATATTTAATAACTTAACTATCGGTGCAAAGTACTTGAATATGAATCTTTTAGTAAAAGTTATATAAAAATAATATATTACTTATGATACTTACGGTCAAGTAAGGATTAACGACAATTGTCTTCATTGTCAACATCCACTAGTGGGAACATAGGGACGTGCTGGCTGTATGAAAATGTTTAAAAGTCTATTTCACTAATATTTGCAGAGTCTGAAAGCGGCGAAGATGAAGATTAGATTAAGAGCAGCGAGTGAGACTGACAAGAAGTCGCGCCGTCCCCCACACACCATTTCATAATCACACCCCACAGTCCGCCATCAACAGCTCGACAGTGACCAGTCCGACAGCACACGGGGCGGCGCCGAACACATCCACGCCATTGTCGCATCGCAATAATTATACCATAATAATAATATAAATAAAACTAGGGCGAATTAATATGGGACAATGTTTTCTACAAACTGTATATTATTCATTTCTAAATAACATGTTGATGAAATACCATATTTTTTATTCAATTTTTTTAGTAAAATTCAAATAAATGGTGGAAACCAATTGCTTTTTATTGTTGGCAAACATTCAATTATTTTATTTTTCATCATCATTATCTCCGCTTTTATATATCTCACTGCTGGGCTCCAACCTCCACTAGGTTAAAAGGAAATTAACTTAGTATACCAAACTGGTCAGTGCATAGGATTTTATTTTCAGTTTTCCTTTTCTATTTTGCATAGAATTATCTGCATATCACATCCCGTGCTCTTACGGCACCCACGGACACAAAAAGGGGTTGTGAATTATAAGTGAAGCGGGTCCGTGAAGGATTATCACAAATACAAATACGCTTTAATAATACCTACTTCAAAATGCTTAGAAAATAAATAAATACAAATTTCTCATGGTGATTGAGCAATAACATGGAGAATAGAGTAAGGAGGTAACATCTCAGTGTATTAAGAAGTGTCCAATGAACGGGAGTAAATTAAGGTGGCAAGGTGGCGCTCTGGGGGGGCACACTTAAAACATTACTTATTTTTACTGACCGTCGCGCCGCCTACAGATTGGTTGTACAAACTTAACTTTTAACGTTTGACAACTGAGAATTGTTATTTTTTGTTCCTAGCGTAGGTACTTATTGTCATCGATCTATTTTCGGTTATTGATATTTTTCTGAAAATTATCTTAAGTTTCAATGTTAGGCTGATATTATTATTGTTTAATTATCAGCTGATATGTTTTTTTTTTATATTTCAAGGTAGCTTTCATAGTAAAAGAAAATTCTATGTAATTACACATACACATGTAGATATGTATATACACTACCGTCCAAAAGTTTGGAAGCAGCAAGGTAAAATCGAATAAAACCAAACTAAGTCATTTAAATGTATTGATAAAAAAATAAAGAACAAACAGAAACTAACTTAAACAAAATAAAAAAATAATATACAATGGTAAATTAGATTAAATTTTAGCTTCATCAAAGTGTCCACCTTTCTCCTTTATAATCTTCTCACATATTCTGGGCATTCTATTAATCAATTTTTTAAAATAATCTTTATCTAATTTGTTCCATTCGTTCTCTAATAGCTGCCACAAATGTTCTGAGCTCGTAGGACAACGACTTTTCACCCTCCTGTCAAGTTCATCCCAAACAAGTTCAATGGGAGAAAGATCAGGGGACTGAGATGGCCATTGCATGATGTTTAAAATGTTTTCAGCTTTTTTCTTGTTTAAAAAGTTCTGGCACAATTTAGACGAATGCTTAGGATCATTATCCTGTTGAAAAATGAATCCAGAACCAATGAGACTTAGTCCACTGGGTATGGCAGAATCTTGGAGAATTTTTAAATAGCCTTCCTTGTTTAATTTTCCGGTTATCCTCACAAGATTGCCGGGTTTACTGTTGCCAAAACACCCCCAAACCATGACATTACCACCACCATGTTTGATGGTAGGCACTGTACATGCCTCTGAAGCCCTCTCTTCTTTTGACCGGCGTACAAAGACACGTCTATTGGATCCGAAAATCTGAAATTTTGATTCGTCACTCCAAAGGACATTTTCCCATTGTTCTATAGTCCAGTTTTTATGCGCTTTTGCCCATTCTAGTCTATTTTTCTTATGTCGATTTGTTAGTTTGGGTTTTTTAGCAGCAACACATCCTCTTAATCCCGCAGACAGTAAGCGTCTTTTAACAGTAGTTGTTGAAATGGGTGTTTCTCGCGTATCATTCAGAGCTGCAGTGATCTGTGGTGCAGTTAAGCGTCGATTCCGTTTAGAAAGAACTCTAATGAAGTTGTCCTCTTGATTTGTTGTGGATTTGGGCCTACCAGATCTCTTTCTATCTTCATTTTTCCCCGTTTCTTGTTTTCTAGCAAGGGTATAGTGGACACCTTTACAAGAAATTCCGAGCCTTTCTGCGATTTGACGTTCACTGTATCCTTCCTCGCGTAGAGTGCAAATAGCGCTTCGCTGTTCCAGCGTGATTTGCTTGCGTTTTGCCATTTTCAGAAGAAAAAATACGGTCAAAGTAGTAGCCGATATCTTTCGAATACAGACAATGTTAATATCACAACTTTCACGTGCCAATGCTCAAGTGCGACTGAATAAGGTCTAAAAAAGTTAAAACCAGCAAACATTATCAATAAAACTACACCATTGCATAGGATAAAGTAGCCGACGGATTAAGTCATAAAACACGTGTTTCGTCAATATTAAGGAATTCCATAAAACTTGATGAATGTAGGATAATAATCCTTTTGTGTTTGTGTAGACAGTCGTAAAAGGTTGTAAAACTTAAGATTATTGCTAATTTTTACCGCTATTAGTCGGCATTTATTTGTTTTGTTTGAAAACAGGTGTGCTTCCAAACTTTTGGACGGTAGTGTATATTACTTCAACTTTAGTTCACCGCCTAAACTCTGGGTAGCAGCACTTTTCATACATGCATATTTTATCATCGAGTTGCCACTCTTTTTCAATTTAATAACTTTACTCTTTGGTGGCGCTATAGTAGCAAGTGGAAGCATTTCAAAAGAGCGCCACAAATTTCATAGGTTATTATTTATCAAATCACAGTTGACTACGTAACTCAGCACACTTCACTCTGCTTATTACTGCTACATTCATATCATTTCCACTTGCTACACTAGCGCTATTTCGGTGAGTGTTCGAACAATAATTTGCTGTTTACAAGTGGACACTTTTTTGATTAATCCCCCATACAAGATGGTATTCCTTAGTTTTTACCTTCCATAAGCAAGAATTCAATTCACCACCCCATATCTTACCCGTGCGAATCATAAAGGACGAGTAATGTAAATGATACGCACTACTATTAGCGAAAGAGGAAGCAAAATTGACTTAACTATCATAACGAATTAAATGCCACACACCCTGCGCGAAAATAAGCGCGCACGGTGTTTGATTTGCTGCGCAATGCAATGGCAACACGACAGTGGTGATTTGACGCGCCACGTGTTGTCTGCAGAACACGACAATTGTGTTTGCCCGCGCCGAACGTGTTAAATAAAGACTATCTACCGACCTTAAGTTTAAATAAGATACGGCTTACCTTATTTAAATAGAAATTGATGTTATTGTAACGAAATATACAATTATATTATTTCTAAAAAATATTTGCAATAATCGTTTGTATTTAATTTTTTAAGATAATTAGTAGGTACATCTAAAAAGGTGTAACAAAAAAAAGCGGTGTGCTTTATAGTGTTTTTATTGTAGAACTTGGTTATATATCGTATTGTATATGTATATTGAAAAATGTTCCATGTTTCATATGGTCAATTGTTACAAAAAAATAAGATTGCTGCAGCTGTTACACAAAACGCCGGAGTCGCCGGTATCTTTTTATGACGGTACCACAATTAAAACAAAGGACGATGGATTTCCAGATGCGATTATTATGCATTTTTTTTTCAAACAAAGGAATAGAAAAACCGATTATTTATTTGTATTAAAATCGATTAATATTTAATAAAGAAAAATCGATTTTTATTTAATCGATTCTTTTCCATTAACCACACATCCCTAGCTTAGACCTATTCCACTGTCAGAGTAAAACCTACGCTGATCAAATATCTCGGTAGTGTTATAAGACTTAAAAATCTATATGCTTTTCAAATTAATGAAATTTAGCATTTAATATGCTTAATTATTTATAAAACCCGATTACGTAGCGAAAAATGATGTCACAAGTGGGATACGAACCCGCGCCTATTGGGATTCCGGCCCAATCGTGCTGCCACTACACCACCGTGAACGTATTGTAGGGCATGCAAATTTCGCTTCGTATCATATTTACGTCTTTTAAGGTTACATGCGCCATCTACCCGACAATGTTTACACATTGTTATAGGCTTAATACTTCAAACTTTGCAGTTAGAATTGTATTAAACGATGACACAAACTTTTTATTCAAATTACTGAAATTTAGCATTTAATATGCTTAATTATTTATAAAACCCGATTACGAAGTGAAAAATGATGTCACAAGTGGGATCCCCCTTGTGACATCATTTTTCGCTTCGTAATCGGGTTTTATAAATCTATGCTTTTTGTATTTCAGCAATAAACCTAAGATATTAACAATTTATCAGATTCAAAATCAAATAAAATGATATAAATAAAAAAAATAACTAATTTATAACTAGAAATCAAACCGAAGTTTCCCTTAAAATTTCAAAGTAAGGATATCGATACAAATTTTCAGTACTATTTTATTATAAAATAATTAAAAATCAAAAAACCCGACTGCGTACAAAGTAAACCAAATTACTTACACAATAAAAAAAGAAGTACTTAGATGTCCGGTGGTCCATAATTCCTTAATATATTATTGAATGAGTACTATTGAAGAAAATAAAATATATTCTAATAATGGAACATAACAACTGAACAGTCGTGATCCATTGAAAAATTAGATTTGCTGTCGAATAATAAATATATAATAAATACCTATTCAAGTGGGGTATCCACTTGACATAGTTTGTTGACTTTCATTTTTATAATTTTCTCAAAATGGCGTCCAGTGGTCGCCATATTGAATTTTCACTAACGTCATGTCTTTAGTGACACTCGACGGATTAAAAGGAATCGATTGATGTGTGAATCATTAAAATCGGGCCAGGAGTTTGGTCTGTATATAGTGCTTCAAAGGAACATACATACATAGACTTAAACATAATACCACTCCTTTGCGTCGCGCAGTCGGGTAAAAAAATAAATAAATGATGAACATCCTTTTTTTTGTTATCGCTGTGGAAACGCATTTACGCGCAATCCTCCGTCGGTGACGGACGCGGGGGAATGTGGGACTCACCGACCAGCTGAAGCCCGTCCGGAATACCCACTAAAACTACAGCGGCCCCATCCGCGCTTTTATGGGGCACCGGTGAGTTTGACTGATATTCGTTCACCGGCACCCCCACGCTTGGCTTTCTGACCACATCCTATCGTCCCTCAAGGCGGTGGGAGGAGGTGCGCATACCGGCGCCTCCTCCTTCCTGGTCGCTGGTGGCGGAGTGAGTCAGCGGACGTAAGCGCCTCGCGTTCCCGCTCCGCGACCTCCTTCCTTTTCATGATAGCCTCACAAAAGGAGGCCATCGACAACCAGCACCTGTCGCTGTCAAGCATCTTCGAGATGATGGTCGACAACGACCGCCGATAAGACTTGGTGCTGGGGTCCCCAGGCGGGGCATACTTCCAGAGTGTGACGCGCATCGTCTACTGGTGCACCACACTCGTGACATCCTGAAATGATGACCAACCTAACAAGATAACCATATTGTCTCAAAAACTAAAATATAAATCAGAACAAAAGAAAATTGCCATAAATGTCAAGTACTATTTTACATTTACACCTACGTTCAGCTGTGGACGGCAATAGGCTGATATTTTTTTTTTATAGGTCTAGCACTAAAGAAATAATATTTTTTGTATTGCGGGGGACTTAACAAACATGCAATTAACGCAGACCAATTACACCCAGACACAGAATAACACTTTGTGGGTCGCACAATGTATTGTCCTACGTGGGAATCGAACCCATGGCACTGACACGGAAGGTCGGTATCTTAACCACTACGCCATTTGGACACTCAAAGGATGATGATGATTTGATATTTGACTAGTTTTAAAATAAAATACAAGTTTGTAAAAACTTATTGATTCATTTTATATTGAAAATGTTGAAGGTATAAAACGTGTGACTCGCATGACAGACGTTTTTAATTTTTTGAACGAATTTTACAGAGACCAGTATTTTGCTGTCATAAAGAACACAATAATATAATACATACATATCATCACGCCATATCCCTTGCAGGGTAAGCAGAGAGAACAGAGTGCCAGAGAACTCTCTCTGCATACTTCACTCGCTTCCTCAACATTCATAATTCTCTTCATACACGCTCGCCGGTTTCGGAGACTCTTGACTCCACCTTGCTTCAGTACATGACCGATCTGGTCTAGGTAGGTTAGTCTCGATCTCCCTCGGTACCTACATCCTTCCACTTTCGCATTGTATATCTTCTTAACCAGGCGTTCGTTCGGCATTCTTTTCACATGTCCGAATCATCGGAGCAATAATATAATCATAAAATATAGTAATTCATGTTGTAAGACAGTGGTATGTTTTCGTTCTATGTGCTATTTTAAATTTGTAGTATTACTACAAATTTTTAATTCTTTCGGACAGTACATGCATATTGCTGTGGTACTATGTTTCTTCGTTATAAAATACTTTCGCCAGCTGCTTTTAGCTGTTTTACGGTTAGAAGACATTTTTATTTTATCATCAACTATATTATTTCACTCTTAACTTGTAAATAATAATGAATTAACTTCGAGTTTTATTTATCTGTCGCATGGATGGCGCTGTTTATAAAAATAGATTTTAACGCGTAATTATATTATATAATCGATTAATATTACTATAAAAATCGATTATTAGAAAAAAATAATGGATTTAAATAAAAATCGATTATTTTTAACATCCCTAGCCTAAGCCTAATATTAGGACGGATTCACCATCGGTTTATAGACCTATCGTGTATGATGGGGGAAAACTGCTGGAGCGTATCCTCGATGCCCGCATCGTCCGGCACCTTGACGGGGCGGTCTGCTGCGCCTGAGGCTGACGGCCACGGAGGCTGTTACAGGTTTTGTCAGGGCACGGTTACTTCGGCAAGTACCTGTACACGGTCGCAAGGAGGGAGTTGACTCCGTCCTGCCAACAGTGCGGCAGTGACGAGAACGTGGTGCAGCATACGCTCGAAGTCTGCACGACCTGGGTTCGGCAGCGCCGTGACCTCATCGGTTCCGATCTGACGCTGTCGACCTGTCATGAAAGCAATGGTCGACAGCGTCATGAACTGGAACGCAGTCGCCGCCTTCTGCGAGGCATCAGTTGATCAAACCGGGGATTAGTCCGGTCGCCCGAAGTAAGGGCCCCCGAGTGAGGACGATGCTCTGACGGCGAAAGCTGTGGGAGTATCTACTCGAGAGGAACCCGCGAGGATAAACCGCCGGTTGGGTCACCGAAGACTAAGACCGGGTTCCGGTAGCCCGCTTGAACTTTTGACAGATATCATCACTGTGTAGTTAAGAATATAATGTGTCACCATGCCATGACTTTGCCATAGGACGATTAAACTTAGGCTAAGGGACCTCTAGCAAAATGGGTAGCTGTACTCTTGGTTAATTTTTACCACTAACCGCCATCGTCAATTTGCGCCATTATCAAGCGTGGAAATTATGGTATTCTGTAGATCCCTACATGTTATGGACGAAATTAACGCTAATTTGGAATAAAAAAGATAAAAGTGCGTGCGTCCAAAGTACGCATGTCAGAAATGAAACTTCTTTGTCAAACTAATTATTAAATCTCGTCTAAGTACATCAACCAATAGCGTGTATATTTGTTCGATCACCCTTTCTCTCGCGCTCCATGACTATGTGCGTTATGCGACGTTCGCCCTATCTTTCTCGCTAGTACTTTCTCACCTTTCGCTCCATGGCACTGCGTGAGGCAACATTGTCTCTATCTCACTCTCTCTCTCGATCTTACTCGCTTGCTCCCTACTCTCGCTCCATTGCTATATGCTTCATGCTACGTTCGCCCTTTCTAACTCTCTCTTAATCATTCCCTCTTCTTGGACAAAAACTTCCCACAATTTCGTGTCACTAATATTGCATTTCATATGTAAAAATTTTACCTTCATGCACGCAAAGAAGTTTCACTTCAAAAATATAAATATATTTTCAAATGAAACCCTAACTGAAGCCGCTGTTTCGGATAGGATCAGTGTCTATATGAGAAACTTTACGAACATTTTTCTATCAATCAACCGAACTGATAGCCTTAAGGTAAGCCTTCAACCGTATCCAAACCCGGTATAATATTATTCTAAATATCCGTATCCCAGATTCCAAACTTCAAACCCTCAACATCCCTAATATGATGCCTCTTAAGTAGACCTATGTTCAGCAGTAGACATACTCTTCTTTTATTATTTTTTTTATTGCTTATGGTGGCAAATGAGTATGCAACACACCTGATGGTAAGTGTTACTGCCGCCCATAGACAGACCTTTGCAATACCAAGGCCGCTGCCTATCAATACAAACTCACCCAGTAGGGCTCCTGGTTTTCGAAAGAAGCGCAATTGCAATGGCAATGAGTAATGACTCAGACGTCGATCTTCTGCGAAAGTGGCACTACCTCGGACGGACCGGCCCGCGGCTGTAGACAGAGACTCATGAGCGTGGTCCTATCACTAAAAATATACATACTTCCTTTTTTTTAAAGTTACCACCCTGAACTGAGGAAATAACCCTTATGTTGCAGGGTACTTTACAAACATGCAATTAACGCAGAAAAATTACACCCAGACTCAGAACAACACTGAATCGCAGAAATTATTGTCCTGGGTAGGAATATAACCCACGGCACTGGCATGGAAGGTCGCTATCTTAATCACTACCCCATCTGTGCAGTCTGTGTTTCAGACTGAAAGATGGATATTACAGCAACGTCTGAAGAACACCCTCCACTAGGAAGCTTATCCTTGTACTGCGGGTTTCTTTATAAACAAATTATCATCATCACAGCCTATAATGTCCCACTGTTGGGCTCGGGCCTCCTCCGTAATGTGAGGGAAATTAACCTACTATAACGCGCTGGTCAGACGTGTTGGTATAGGGTTTTGTTTTTTTTGACGTGACAACGTCTTATAAATTGGTTTGCCGGGTGACACTTCAAGAAACTGCGTTACGCTCCGCTCACGTTATGCGCTCACAATGAGAGCGAGTGAGAGGCACGCGTCCCTTCCACTCGGGCATGGTTAGCCCGCCTAAGAGCGAGAGAGACAGACATAAAAAGTTATGTTGTTAATGTATTGCAAGTTATTGTATGTATATTTGTATATAAATACGTATGTATGTGTAAAGGTAAAAATAAAATTTTGTTAATATGAAATTCAGTGCGAGATTCTTTGTATAAATTAATGTTTTAAATATAATTCTTTGTATAAATAAATGTTTTAAATTGTTACTATTATTTCATCCTTCTTCCTACTATACGAATGAATATTCACATTAAAATTATTTTACCACTCAAAGTCGTTGTCACGTAAAACTTTCGCCCGTATACCGACTTTACAGGCAACCAATTTTTTCTCGCATAGATGTTATATGCATTTTATATCCCTTAGTCGTCTCGTACGATCGCCTACGGGTAATTAATTATTAATTTAATTAATTAATTTATATTTGGAGTCACCATACCCAACTCTCCTTCTCATATTAATGCAGAAATATCGTATTTATACTTACAATACATTATTGAGGCATAACGTATTTAAAAAAGAACGAAATAGGCAACTAAAGTTAGCAATCACGAAATTTAAATATATATTATGAATCTACTAGAAGACTAATGCAAATAAATACCATTATATATGTAAGTATATACCACAGTCGTGAATTTATTACCCATATAATTAACTTAACAATGGCATGTTTGTGTTAAGTCTGATTAACGATCTTACAAGTAAATACACGCGGGAAAATCAATGATATTTTAAATTAAAACATAAATTTTGAACTATTTACTTAAATTTCGTCATTAGAGTAGAAATGTCATTATATCAGTAAATAATCTTCAAAATGGCGTATCAAATAAAAAAAAAAAAAAAAAAAAAAAAAAAAAAAATACAAAAAGACATCATCAACATCATTCTCCCACTCTTATTCCAATTACTTGGGGTCGATACAATATGTACTCCTCTTTCATAGGACATAATATATTGTAGAAGTTATTGACAATAGTATTATGACCGATCGCCTGCCTGACGTCAACCCTCCTTGGGAATGTAATTGTTGACCAAACGGCATTAGATGGAATTGGTCCAGGTCGTTATAAGGCTCTTCAGTCGTCTTTTACGACATCCACGAGCAAAACAAGGGTTGGTAGTATTCGTAGCCGCTACCACACAGCTGTGAAAAAATAAACAAAAAAACGTTAAGAAATAGTATATTTATGTACCTATATAGATTACCGTTAAATAGACGCATTAGCTGTCGAAATTGTACACGTGTATAGCAATAAGACCCTTAGATATATCGACAATATAAGAGAGTAAGATCTTATCCCGCGTTATTTAAACACAATAGATTCATACCCTCAATAATATTTAATTTGGGACCGTTATTACACGTGTAACATCACCTGACGTGACCTTGGAATGGCGAGCTCCTGTCCTTGAGGCTCGGACTCGAGGGGCTCAACAAAATGAATGCTACGACAATGTTATGGCCGTTAAACGAGTCTATGAATGCTCCGGAAGGTTACCCCCTTGCTTTATTCGGTATTCATAAACGGCGAAAGAAAAAAAATAGCTAAAGTGATTTATTTAAATTAAAGATTTAGCAATTACTAGGATCGGCTAGATCTTAGAATTTAAATCAAGTTCTAAGTAATCATTACGGTTGACATATAGAATTTGATGTTTTAAGTTTGCCAGAAGAATCATGCTGTCTACATTCTTCATGCTCCCACGAAAAAATAAGAGATACAATATTCTAACAGAGAATCTTTTAAATCCCCTCAACCAGTTCTATAAGATCACCAGTTCTATAAGATCACCCTACTCTTACACAATAATTATTTTTGTCGAAGAAATTTCTTTTTTTTTGGGTACGGCCCGAACAGATGTCAGCTCTGTGTTCAATCCCCGTCTATCTATGCCATGCTTAATGCAGTCCATCTATCTTTTCTTCGATCTTTAGCCTTAAAGATGTCGATTATGATATTTAAAACTCTCTCTATCATATTACTTTCAGCCCGTCTCATTATATGTCCATACCACGTTCAGCGAGATTTTAGTATTTGCAAGATATAAAAAAATTAATAAACTTTAAACTTTCTATAATATTAGTAAGATTTTATTCGATTTGGAAGCAAAATATATTTATTGTATAGCTATACTGTATAATTATTGTAATTTTCTAAATGTCTTCTGGCATTTAGGCATGTAGTCCAAGAGGCCAGTTGGTCGGTAGATATAAATTTAACGTCAAAAGTTAGCTTTTACGGGTGATTTAAAGCGTTGACAGATGTTATTGCCGCCGGCAAGTATTTGGCAGTGTTAAATATTATTTTTTATAATAATATATTATGGAATAATTATGTGTATAAAAGACAACCATAGCCATTTAAAAGATCCAGGACAACAATTTGTCCATCATACAAAGCATTCTCCTGCGTGAGAATAAAACCCATGACACGGCACGGTAAGTATTTTATGCACTACGCCATCTGTGCACTCGTGTTAACTTAGTTTAAGTAGTGTACATTAAATAATCTATATTCTCCTTAAGGGGCCGTTCATAAATTACGTAAGGGATTTTGAGCATTGATTTGGCCCTCTCTCCCCCTACCGTAAGACATCAGAAGATTGCAACTACTCCCCCCTGCCCTTTAATAAGAATTTTTGTAAGGAAAGGCCGATTGATCAAATATAACTGCGTTTATACTGAAAATATCTTTTATTACAATCTTCTTACTAAAAGTATCATTAACTCACTGATCTTCAATTTTCAATTTAATAACTTACGCAATATCAGGTTCACGAGAAAATACTTGTTTAAAAATATATATACAATAGAATACGGTAAAATTTTAAAACAAAAGAGAGCCGTACAAAGTCTAAACAAGTTTGTTAGGCTTTATTTACATACATATATTGCATATTATCAGTCTAAATTTGATAATTATGGATATGTCATTATAATTTCGCTGTAACATATTTATCCATACAAAAAATAATTTAACCTAAATGGCAATAAGTAAAATTATGAACTAGAGGACTTATTTAAATATTACGTAAGCCATTCTTAATAAAACTTGGCCGGGATTAGCAGCTGTGCTTTAGGAAACCATGTAGAAAAGATCTTGTTGAATAGTGAGCACACACCTGCGTAGCTCAGTACTGACGACCGAGGGCTGTCGCGAATATGATTACTTTTCCCTTTACAGATTAAAAAAAAACATGAAATAAAATCATTTAAATTTGTCATAGATTGTAGTGAATTTGGAGATTTAAATCATGTTTTTTTTTTTCATGTATATTGTATGATCACTCACATTTCTTTCATGAACTCATTTTCTGTAATGTACATTTTCCTACAAATATCGATGTCCTTCGTTTTTCTTTGGATCCTTGTGTATATAATTGTTTAGCATCTTTTATTAATTATAATAACATTAGAATATAATTTTGTGTAAATATGTATCAATTTATTATATTCTTTGTAAATATGTAAAACTACCTCATGCCTTTATATAACCTACTCCTCTGATCCTATTTTTTTTTTACAGTAGCAAACGTTAATTCGAAGCCATTAAAAAAAAATGTCATATTACAGTATTCACATGCTTTATAAAAATATTATGTTTTTATTTAACTCGTTTAAGTATCAGATTGAAATATTGATAAAATAAAAATGTGGTTCTATTTTGTTGTTGAACATGTTAAGCCTGTCATAGAAAATTATTCATTTCTTTTTTCTAAATTTTTAGATAGTCCTTTTATTGAACAGATAAATAATTAAATCATTTGAAAATTGAAAGAGATGTGAAAAATAATAATATATATATATATATATATATAATGGAGAATGGTTAAACTATATTAAATAAGTATATCTACTAATAAATATATATATATATATACTTATTTAATATAGTTTAACCATTCTCTATTTATTTATTTTAAAAATAGTTTTCCTACTGACGGTTAAACATCCTGTGTTTTTACTACCAGTCATTAGTGCAAGAAATTGCACTTAGGTTCAATAATAGGCAAAAATCGGTGTATTCTTCGAGTTTGTGTATCAGTAGTACATATATCTATAACTTGTATATCAACGACATTTTTTTTTAATAAGTTAGGTTATATTTTTATTAAGGACAGAGTAAGTAATTTTTATTATAAAATATTCAGTTAATTTAAAATAAGTATAGAATATGAAGAATAATGTATAAATAAGCCCGCCATATATGCGAATAGACATGGGTAACCCTTGTTTGCTTGACAAAAGTTCACTTATCCCAGAATGAATACGACAATCAATGATATAGAATAAAGAGTCTTGCGATACCCTCGGAAGCAAAAAATGCTAACCAGATCCCGCTTTTGTGAATCGACGAAGCTTACTCGTATTGCAGATGTCTTGTTATTCCTATAGATTGTACGTAAAGATATATTATAATAACAAAAACGTATAGACGTATCCTGTTTAAAATTATATTTATGATTTTAAATGAAATTATTAAGTAATAAAATTATAAGATTTACTACCTACTTATTTTTTACCTGAGAACGATTGATTACGGAAATTATTAAACAGCCAAGAGCACATTATTTGATCAGCACATAGGAACAACTAAGCTTTCTACCGTAAAAATAACGAAATAGTAATACCTACTAGGTACATATAATCAATTTCAGTCAAAGGTTGTTTTTTATAAATTATTATGACTTCTGACCCTTAAGCGAGTATTATTTACAAAAGAAATCCGTTTATTTTTAATTTTTGAATATTTTGACATTTCACATGCTAAAATACTCGAAATGTTGAACCAGTAAAAAAAAAATTAAAATGCTATAGAATCCGTAAAAATAGCTTTATTTCATAAGTTATTATAAGATTAAACGTTATTCTGTCGTCAATTTGCAAATAACATTTAATTTATTGACATCTCAAGTCATTTATTTCATTAACTAAAATTGGCTTATTAAAAAAAAAATATCTTGCTAATAATTTCAGAACTTGTTTGTATTGAACCGTGACGCTAAAATGCGCCTACGCATTTTGCATTAGCTGACCAACAGAGTATTGACCTGTGTGTTTCAAAACGTTATAGTATACAGAATACTATTAATATTATATAGTTTTTTATGTATGACAAAAAATTGTATAGACATATATTTTATATATTAAAATAAATGACAAGTTTTTGCGATTGAATATTTTATACATCTTAGATAACGGTGATATCCGTTACTTAGATGAAAATTTCTACAATAACTTTATTAATATCTAGGGGATCAAGGTTTCTAAACGAAATTTCATCATAACGGTGATATTGTGACGAAACAAAATAATTAAATCAATTTTACACTTAGTCACGATTGAAAATTTACAACAGATTTTAAGTGAATCCGTCCTACATCAGTCCATTCTTGAACAAAACCTCCTCAAGAGAGTATAATAAAATAATACCATGCTTAGCATTAGCAGACCCAGCGTCGCGTGCAAGAAAGAAAGATAAATCTTCCATATTTTTTGTATTAACAATTAGTTAGCCCATTATTACCAGTGCCGAACGAACGTCTGGTTAAGAAGATATACAATGCGAAAGTGGAAGGATGTAGGTACCGGGGGAGACCGAGACTAACCTACCTAGACCAGATCGGTCATGTACTGAAGGAAGGTGGAGTCAAGAATATCCGAAACCGGCGAGCGTGTATGAAGAGAATTATGAATGTTGAGGAAGCGAGTGACGTATGCAAAGATAGAGTTCTCTGGCACTCTGTTCTCTCTGCCTACCCTGCAAGGGATATGGCGTGATGATATGTATGTAATATGTATGTATGTGTATTATGGGAGTGATGGCTGCTCTAGTAGTTAACTCGTGATCGGGTGCCGCTTGTGGGATCCGGTCCAGCCATGGTCTTTCTTTATTGTATTTTAACTATTGCGTTCGAAGGGCATCGCACTGAAGCTAATTAAATAATAAACATGTAGGTACTATTTTTTTTTTAAACAAAAAAAATGAAAAAAATTATAATAACATAGATAAAATATAAATAGACAAACCCACTGAGTTTCTTGCCGGATCTTCTCAGTAGCGGTCCCATTCCGATCCGGTGGTAGTTTATTAGATTAACTTTAAATGTAAAAAAATGACAATATGTAAGTGCCCTCGCAGGGTTTATGCGTTATAAATGTTTTGAATTTGAATTTATTACCAGTACCAAGTTATAATTTTCTTCACACATCAGTTTCTTCAGATCTTTAGTATCTTAATACATATTAGGCATTGGCAAGACCGCCATATGACGTTTTCTCATTCCCGCCAAAACTCCAAAGAAAAACTATAGGTTATTGATTAATAAGGCGCCCTATGCTTTTCGTTTCCAATCTGGAGAGAAATTATTTTATACTTTCAGAATTACTTAAAGAACTAACCTTTATAAAAACAGTAGATTACTTATTTTATTATTATTTTCTGCTTTTTGGAGTTCATCATCATCATCTCAGATCACATATGTCCCACTGTTGCGCTTGGGCTTCCTCCATAATGGAATAGAAATTGAACTACTACACTATGCTTGTCAGACGTGTTTGTATAGAGTTGGTATGTTTAGAGTTTTCTTTGTCTTGCGTATCTCTTTTCTTGCCCGTGAGTCTTGTAAAAGATGGCTAGTGGATATAATAAGCAGGAAATATTTTTACAAGAAAGTCTCGAAATAAAACTAGGTAACCGTCTAACCTGGAGAGGAATAGGAGGTGGATTTGTCACCTATTTTGAAGGAGGATCGAGCCAGCAATCAGACGTATATGATTTTCTTATATAAACGCTCAAACAAATTCAATTATCGCAGTTTTTTATCTGCTCATATCTTAGATGCATACATTTTAGATATTATACAGATAAAATTATAATAAATAGGCCTAATTATCTTTAATTAAATGCGCTATTAGCTAAATGACTTAACATTGCAAAAGGAAAGATAAGAAATATTTTGAGAAACTTGCAACGTAATATTTTTTCAAATTAAAATTATCTGTGTGGTGACGGAGTAAGAATACAAATCAACACCCCCTATCTGACCCGTGGGTGATCGTAAGGGACGACTAAGGGATACAAAAGGCATATATCATCTATGCAAGAGAAGGAAAACTCGAAACAAAACCCTATACCAACACGTCTGACCAGCGTGGTATAGTAGGTTAATTTCCCTCCCATTACGGAGGAGACTCGAGCACAACAATGGGGCATATTATGAGCTGAGATGATGATGATAATGATGTAATTAAAAGTATGTATATAAATATGCTGAGTTAATAAATACAGTGAACGTTGGCGGCTTTTCGTTTTTGCCTTGATCAGTATATGCCTCATCGCTATAAGAATTTCCTTACTGATTTTTAACAACATCTCCATGGTGTCTACATTAATGGGGTACGATGTCAGAAACCTCCACGCGGTGTACCCTGGGTGCGGACGGCGGTCCCCAGTTCTTCTGTTGTACTGTCGTCCGTAGCGAATATCTGGCGCTTCGCTCCTAGCCTTCTATCCGTAGAAGGTGACCGGACGCGAATCCGCGACGGGCTCAGTCACTCATTCATTTGAGGGCTGGGCAGGCATGTGCCACCGCCACCGTCGTCAAATCGTAAACCTGATTCTTTGCTTGTCTTAGTTTCAGGAGCGAGGGTCTTGGCTTAACCGCCCGGACCGCGAGGAAGACAACCTCTATAAAGAATTTCGAATGTACATTCGAATTCGGAAATCACCCACAATCTTAAGTTTTGGCGTGCGGCGAGAAGATGCATGGCAGATGGGTTGTTCTGTTCTTAGCACGCTCCAGCCAGGGTACCGGCTGCCCCCCTGGTTGGTAAATGTAGGCTTGCCCGGGTACAGGGATCTCTGCCCGGGTCGACGTCATAGTTTCTCCCACACTCGTGGGTTTTATCATGGAAACTTTTTTAAAAAATAATATTTACGATGGGGATCATGATGATTCCCACCTCAAGGCCCGGTCATGCCAACGCAAAACTGACCAAAACGACGCCTCGTCCTCGGGACTCGAGGCGTCCGCCGAGGGTCCGGCACAGCACATGGAGGCCCAAACAACACCGAAGCGGAGGTCGCCCAGGAGGAGCCGGGGGAAGACCTCCAGCTTCAAACGGCGATTGGAGGAGCGGCGAGCGCGCAGAAAGGCTGCCGCCGCGGAAGCGAGGAAGGACGGCGGTAGAGCCGAAACGGAGCCGTCGACGGACGAGGGCGACAGCGATGTCGCAGAGCCGTCCGGGGAAGATGGGGGTGGCGGTTCTACCGCCAAAATGGACGAGGGCGGTGACATTCCCGCAGGGCCGTCCGAGAAGGATAGCGGGCCGGCTGTTGAAGCCCCCGCCAGTCAGCGCGTCTTGTGGCAAAGAGCCCGGCGGCGACAGTGACAACGCTGACGACCAAGGAGAAGGCCCTCCCCTCGCAGGTGAGGAAGCGCCGCCTAAGTAAGGGTGGCAGCTCGGGTGCCGACTCAGAGGGGAGCGTGGCCAGCATGCCCCCACCTAAGGTGCCGGCTTCCCGAAGAGGGCGAGGGGCCTCGGGAGAGGAAAGGGCGGCGGCGGTTGCTGCCCGCGCCAACGGCGACCCCCCCGACCTGCGGGCCGAAAATGCCCGCCTTAATGGCGAGATGTCGGCCATTCGGACCCGGAACCGGCAGTTGGGGGACATGTTGGCGGGGATGCGGCGGGCAAACCGCCAGTTATTGAAGGACGTGGCCAACCTAAAGGCGCAAATGGCGCTGCTCGCGCCGCCTGCGCCAGTTGCGCCACCGGCCAAGGCCGGCCACTCAGCGGCCGCTGCAGCGCCAAAGCCGCCTCGCGCTGCGGTGCCGACGACGTTGGGCACTGGCGTGACGGTAACACCCGTCCCCACGGCGAGAAAGACGCCAGCCGCCACGAAGCGCGCGTCGCTGGCTGGCGCTGGCCCAGCCGCCGCGGCGAAACTGGTCCCAGTGGTGAGGATGACGCCTCTCGCTGCGGACCGCATGCCGCCGGCTGGCGTCCCTGCGGCGCCAAAGCCGCCAGGCGCCGCGGAACGGGCCCCCGAAGACGCCCAGCCGACCCCGATACTTGCGGTGGGAGGCTTACCGGACGAGGCCCTGCGCCAAATCATCGACGCAGTCGGGAAACTCGTCGATGCGCGCGTGGCCGTTCTGGAGGCAAGGTTGCCTCCAGAACCACGTGTTCGGCCGCCTCTCGCCGCGGACAAGCGGTCGCATGTGGCATCAGCCCCCGCCCCGCTGCCTTGTCAGGGTGGCCGCGTGGGTGGCAGCTACGCCGCGGCCGCGGGTGCGCCCAAGCCCAAGGGGCCCGCGCCGAAACCTAGGAAGAGGACGGTACCGGCTCCTGCCGGACCGCAGTCATCGTCGGCAACAACACCGCCGGCGACGACTAGCGCGTCAACGACTGCGCCTTCCGCGCCTGTCGCGCCTGCTGCGCCCGAGGGTTGGCAGGTGGCCGAGCGCGACCGGAAGAGTCGCGGTCAGAGAAGGAGAGCGGAGGCCAAGCGCGCCGCTGAGGTCCCCGCTCCCGCTCCACAGGCAGGAGCCGGTAAAAAGAAGAGGCCGCGCAAGGGGCTCAAGTCGCCGAAGACAGCCGCAGTGGTGATCACTGTGCTGCCTGAGGCGGCTGAGAAGGGCCTCAGCTACGAGGCCGTCTTGAGGAAGGCCCGGCGGGAGCTAGACGTCTCCGATATCGGAGGCGTCGAAGCCAGGACCCGCAAGGGCCGGACAGGGGCTCGAATCCTCGAGTTCCCCGGGGCCGAGGGCTCCAAGACGGCCGACAGCGTAGCTGACAAGCTGCGAGGTTTGTTTGCCGAGGAGGGTGGCATCAGGATCGCCAGGCCCGTCAAGTGCGCCGAAATGCGCATCGCGGGTCTGGACGACTCCGTGACGGTGGAAGACATCCGGGAGGCTATTGCCTCGAGAACCGGGTGTCCCATAGACACCGTCCGGGTTGGTGTCATCCGCCCCGGTCCGGGCGGCGTAGGTGCCGCCTGGGCGCAGTGCCCGGTGGAGTCGGTCAGGCAGCTGGCCGGCTCAGGCAGGCTCCTCGTGGGCTGGAGCTCGGCGCGGGTGACCGTGCTTGAGCACCGGCCTGCGAGGTGCTATAAGTGCATGGCGGTCGGACATACTCGACCGACGTGCACTAATTGCTTCGACTGCGGCGGACTCTGTTGCCGCTGCGGTCAAACCGGGCACGTGGCGGCATCTTGCGCCGCCCCGCCCCACTGCCCCGCGGGTGCGGCGGGCAATAAGCCCGCCAAGCACCGCATGGGCTCTGGGGCGTGCAAACCTCCAGCTTCGGCCCCAAAGGGGCGGGGCGGCCCTCCGACCACGGCCGCTCCCGCTCCTAGCGCGGTCCGATCGCCCGCCGGCGAGGGGGAGGTCATGGATACAGCCCGTTAATGGCTACACCATCCATGCACCACCTCTTGCAAGCCAACACCAACCACTCCGCCGGTGCGCAGGATTTACTCCTGCAATCCATGGCGGAGTGGTCGATTGGTGCAGCCGTAGTCGCAGAACCGTACTGCGTGCCTGATCGCCCCAATTGGGTGGTCAGCCGAAACGGAACTGCGGCAATCGTCATCTCAACGCAGCGGCACTTCCCGTCCTTGTCTCTTTTGGATAGGGGCGAGGAATTTGTCGCGGCGGAGTGGGGAGGGGTCACGCTCTACAGCGTATACCTCTCCCCTACCAGGAGAATGGACGATTTCAGGGCCTCCCTCACCAACCTGGAGGCCTCGATACGGCGACTAGCACCGGGCCTCGTCCTGGTTCTGGGGGACTTCAACGCCAAATCCACGGCGTGGGGGTCCCCTATGACGGACGACCGCGGGCGGGCGGTCATCGAGTGGGCGGCTTCACTGGGCCTCTGTGTTCTTAACAGGGGCTCAGTGAACACGTGTGTGCGGCAGCAGGGCGGGTCGATAGTGGACTTGTCGTTCGCTAGCCCCGCTGTCGCACCATGGGTGAGGAACTGGAGTGTCCTGGAGGAGGCGGAGACCCTATCGGACCACCGGTACATCCGGATGGAGGTCTCCCCTCTCCGGGACCCCGGTAGGGGTCACAGGGCGGACGGAGCTCCCGCTTTTCCGCGGTGGGCTGTGGGTCGTCTTGACAGGGACCTACTGGCGGAGGCGGCCATCGTTCACACGTGGCTGTCCTCACCGCCCCCAGCGGACGGGGTGGACGCCGAGGCTGTCCGCATCCGCAGTGCGTTAACGCAGATCTGCGATGCGGCCATGCCCAGAGTGCGGCGGCGTCTACCTCCGAGGCAGGGGGTCTACTGGTGGTCCCCAAGATTGGCGGACCTTCGTGCGGCATGTATCAGAGCCCGAAGGTCCTACACCCGCAGCCGGCGGCGTCACCGCGACGCTGAGCGGGAGGGCCAGCTGTACGAGGCGTACCGCGATGCGCGGACGGCCTTTCGGCTGGCCATCCGAGCCGCCAAGGGTGCGAGTTGGCAGGAGATGCTGGACGGTCTCGACCGTGACCTCTGGGGTCGCCCGTATCGCGCGTCGCTGAATAAGCTTCGCGCACAGGGCCCCCCCCTCACCGAGACCCTCCAGCCCGACTTCCTCTGTAGGGTGGTCGAGGAGCTATTTCCACGGCAGTCGGAACACACGCCCCCGGTCATGGCCTCGCCAGAACAAGACCGGGAGGCTGACGACGAGAGTGTTCCGCCCGTGACGGAGACGGAAGTGGGAGCAGCTGTGGCGCGGATTCGTTCCGCGACCACGGCCCCCGGCCCGGACGGAATACCAGTCCGGGTGCTGACGTCGCTCCTCGAGCACCTCGAGCCTCGCCTCAGGCAGCTGTACAACGCCTGTTTGGCGTCTGGACGGTTCCCTGAGTGCTGGAAGGAGGGGAGGTTGGTTCTCCTGCCAAAGCCGGGACGGCCCCCGGATTCGCCGTCGGCCTACAGGCCCATCGTGCTCCTCGACGATGTGGGTAAGCTGCTGGAGCGCATCCTCGCTGCCCGCATCGTCCAGCACCTGGAGGAGGTGGGACCCGATCTGTCGGACGCTCAATTCGGTTTTAGAAGGGGGCGTTCGACCATCGGGGCCCTGCTACGACTGAGGCAGACGGCCGCGGAGGCTGTCACCGGCGGGGGAGTGCTGTTGGCGGTGTCGCTGGACATCGCCAACGCATTCAATAGTCTGCCATTCAGCTGCATCAGGGAGGCGCTTCGATTTCATGGGGTGCCCTTGTACCTGAGGCGGCTGGTGGCGGACTATTTGGAGGGGCGCAGTGTCCTCTGCGCGAGTCCCGCAGGGGACATTGTGCGGACGTCCATGTCGTGCGGCGTTCCACAGGGGTCGGTTCTGGGGCCGACTCTGTGGGACATCGGGTACGACTGGGCGTTGAGAGGGAGTCTCCCCCCCGGGCTGAGCGTGATATGCTACGCTGACGATACGCTCGTCACAGCCCGGGGCAGGACACTCGAAGAGGCGGCGAGCCTGGCCACTCTCGGCACCGAGGAGATGGTCGGGCGAATCGAGGCGCTGGGGCTCAGGGTGGCCCTAAATAAGACGGAGGCCCTATTGTTCCATGGGCCACGCGTAAGGCCGCCAATCGGCGTCTCGCTAGTCGTCAACTCCGTCCACATCAGCATCCAGGCCCATATGAAGTACTTGGGTCTGGTGCTCGACGGGCGATGGTGGTTCCGGGAGCATTTTCGCCGAATTGCTCCCCGGTTGGTCGGCGCGGCGTCCGCCCTTTCGCGACTCATGCCGAACGTGGGCGGACCCAGCTTCGAGGGCCGACGGCTGTATGCGGGGGTGATCCGTTCTATGGCCATGTACGGCGCACCCGTGTGGGCGAGGGCTCTGAACGCCCAGCTCAGGGCTGTTCTGTGGAGACCCCAGAGAGTCATGGCGGTCAGAGCCATTCGCGGGTACCGCACGGTATCGACCGAGGCGGCATGCCTACTGGCCGGGACACCCCCGTGGGACCTAGAGGCGGAGATGCTCTCCGACCTCTACCGGCGGGTGACCTCACTGCGCGACGAAGGTGGCTCCCCATCGCTGAGCGAGATAGCCACCTGGCGCGAGGACGCCCGCCGAGACGTCATCGCCCGTTGGGCTACGCGGCTGGAGAGGCCTAGACACGGTGTCGTCACCGTCGAGGCTCTCCGGCCCGTATTGATGGAGTGGATGGAGCGGCGGCACGGAGTCCTCTCCTTTCGACTGGTGCAGGTGTTGTCGGGGCACGGATGCTTCGGCTTTTACCTGCACACGGTCGCGTGTAGGGAGTGGACTTCGTTCTGCCACCATTGCAGCAGTGACGAGGACACGGCGCAACACACGCTGGAGGCGTGTCCGGGCTTTGACCGGCAGCGCCGTGACCTCGTCGCTGTTATCGGTGCCGACCTGACGCTGCCGGCTGTCGCGAGAGCGATGGTCGACAGCGTCAGGAACTGGGACGCGGTCGCCGCCTTCTGCGAGGCTGTCATCTCGCAGAAGGAGGCGGCGGAACGAGTCCGGGAGGAATCCCGCGACCCGGGCCGCCGTCAGCGGCTTGGGCGGCGCAGGCGCGAATACCTGCGCCTGATGCCGCCCTAACCGAGGCCTCGGGTGATCGGACCGGGGAATTGTCCGGTTACCCGACGTGAGGCCACCGCGTGAGGGCGACGCCCCGACGGCGAAATCTGTCGGGGCGTCGACGAGAGGAACCCGCGAGGGTAAACCGCCGGGCGGGCCACCGAAGTTAAAATCGAGTACCGGTGGTCCGCTCGCACGGCGAAGAGAGAAGGTTTTACGGTGGGTCTATGGGGTCACGCGCCGCCTTTCCGTCACCCCGGACCGATTCAGCGGGGCGAGACGCACCCATAGCCCACCAATAAAAAAAAAAAAAAAAATGGTGTCTACATTAATCTGTGTACTATTATTTCTTTAATTATTATCGCAGTCGAGAAATCAAAATTAATTTACGTAGAATTAATTAAGTTACAAAGGCATTAAGAAATATGTCTATGGCTCGATAAAGGAACGCTACACACTATCTACAACGGCTTTCTGCATTTTCAATATTTTAACAAACCAACATTTTTTTTGTGCGTCTTAGTTGTTAGCCTCAGATGGCTATGACAAATTTACTCGGACTGTGGGTGAGCGCTGAGGGCTCTCAACCCGTTAAAGTTAAGCGACCGATCCCGAGGGCACCCCCTGTGGGTTACGGACCTCGGCTCAGGGGTCGTTGGCAAAGTGGGTTCTGCCACGTTTATGACTTTAAACAATCCAACAAGCAGAAGGCCATCTTATATTGTGCCCTTGGCGATCGTCACTTTTTTGTTAAGAACCAACAGTTCTCTTCATCTAGTGATGTAGCTTGCTCATAACCAGTGTGCTAATCCTTAGACCTTCCCTTCATGGTGATGGGTCAGTAATACAAAGTATTACTATCATCTTACTTTTGAGTAGGAGTCATGGTATACGATTAAGGCAACACTGAGAAAAAGACTAGCAGCATCCTTTTTTTTATTGCTCTTGGCAGCAAATGAGCAAGCAGCACTGATGGTAATTGTTGAATTGTCCGGTCACCCGACGTGAGGCCACCACGTGAGGACGACGCAACGACGGCGAAAGCTGTCGGGGCGTCGACAGGAGAGGAGCCTGAGAGGGCATACCGCCGAGCGGGCCACCGAAGACAAAGATCAGGTACCGGTGGCCCGCTCGCACGGCGAAGAAGAGGTGCTTGCAGGGTGGGTCAATGGGGTTGCGCGCCGCCTCCTCCGTCGGCCCGAACCGATTTGGCGGGGTGCGACGTCCATGGCCCAACGCAAAAAAAAAAAAAAAAAATGGTAATTGTTGCTGTCGCCATGGACGTTCACAATACTAGGGGTACAGCTAGGCCGCTGCCTACCAATTAAAATCCGAAACCCACCCAGGAAGTTGGGCTTATATCTTTTAAGCAATTATAACATCAAATCCTATCACCACCTACCACCCACTAAGGATTATTTCATTTGTGATTTAACGATCATTTAATCACCAGGAAGAAGGAAAACTCGAAACTAAACCATATACCAACACGCCTGACCAACGTGGTATAGTAGGCTAATTTCCCTCTCATTACGGAGGAGGCCCGAGCCGAGTGTGACATACATGGGCTGTGATGATAATGATGATGAATCACTAGGAGTTCTATAACTCATCACACTCAGATATGTGGATTATTTCAATTATTTTACGGACATTTGTATTTCATTTCGTTTCACCCAAACTAGTATTTTACGCGATATTTAGGTTTATATTTCTATGCTGATATTACCATTGGCAAGTTTGTAATACGATAGTTTTTACATCTTCATGAATATCTTCTTTTTAATGACAACCTTCTACATCTTACTAACAATAGCTGTACTGAATTTGCACTCAATCGTATGGAAAATACAATTAAAAGTTGTTCATACATTTTATTATAAGAATTAGCTGTACCCTGGTTTCCATGAATGTATCTCTTAGGAAGAATACTTTTGTTCAGGGTAAAAGGAAGGCTATTTCTATTCCTAACCACATGTATACAAAGTATCAAGACAATCGGTTGATAATTCAAGCGTGTAAGCCTAAACAAAACTCAAATACGTATTTTTAAAAGTTAAAATTTTTAAATGAATTTAGCACGTGGTTATTTCTTGCGAGTTTGCGAGCTAGGGGCCCATATTATCTTTACAAACTTTCTCTTCCTTTGTCTGACCGACTTCTATTGATTGTTACAGTAACGTAAATCATAAAATTCTATAGAAAAAGGACGAAACGGACCCGAAACGGATTGTTAAATGTTTTTACCTAGACGAGTACAAAGAATGTGTACCTGAACCTTCTTGGAACAATTATGTAAAAAAAAAGTTTTGTTCCTTTATGATCGGTTTCCGGGGAGTAAGGAGGTGCAATTCGACAATAAACAATTGTTCAAAGATAAAATGGTGATTCCAGTTTCGAAAGCGCACATTTTTCTATTGTAAAAAATAAAATACAATTCTAAACTGCACGTGGTAATTTTAAACTTTTTGACATGATATATATTATTGAAAATTCTAGTTGTTTTTTGTGGTAACATGATTAAAATCGATGTATGCTTATTGTAAACTAAGAACAAAATAAGAGCTTAATAGTGCATAGTTACTATGCCGTACAGCGCTGAGCATTCCTCCTTTGTCAATATAATATCTATTTAATTAATAAAAATTATATATTGTTACTGTTGCCTGTTCTTATGTTATTCTTATATTGCCAATAAATTTTATTCTATATAAAGAATAAAATAAGATTTATGACAGAATTATTAAGCTAAATTAGTAGGATTACCGACTATATCATAGAAAAAAAAATACATAAAAACCTAATAACCCCACTGCGTAAACCAAATGAAGAGTGAGCTTCAAAGACACGAAAGAAGTTAACACAAAGAGAATTTAATTAATTAACAAATATTTACAAGAATTTATTGCGTAACTAAGTAAACAGAACAAAAAGTCTGTTCAAAAAACGCAAACTAAAAGAAGACTACTTGTAAAACATGTACCTATTAAAAAATATTGGAACGATTTATAACCATTTATTTTTGAAATTTAAAATTATATATTTTGGCATTTCATTTGATATTTGTCAACTTTTTGTACCCTTGTCATTTTTCATGTTTCTTTAATTGAGACGAATCTAATGACACATCATAATATATGCAGAATTAAAAATTTTAGACTATTTTTAATACTTGCTAAAAAATAGACTTATTTTCTGTGGATGCCCTAAGAGAGCACTTAAAATTTATAGAGATAACTATCACTATAAAATAAGGTTAACTCGAAATAAAAACCCCATATTCATAATCAATATCGTTCAATAAATTTCCCTGTCTTTATATTCTTAAGTATTTTCTTCTTACGTTCTATTATATAAAAAAAAACAACTCATCAATAATAAGTTATAATATAATACAATAATAATATGCCAAAATAATAATCTAAAATTTAGCCAGAGAATAGATTAATTTAATTTATAGTATAATATATCCTAAGATTATAATATATTCCACAATGGACATATTATTTCCTGTCGTAATTCACCAATTAGTTGACTCTGAACGATATATTTTTTTTTAATTAAATCACCAAATAAAACATTTCTCAGAATTTTTTCGCATTATTAATTGTTTTGTATCGATATTTTTTTTATTAATATTTATAATCGATTGTTAATATATTGACTTATTAATAGTTTGGCTTATATATTTGTGACGTAGTGGTCAAAATCGCGGTATAACGTGATTTTTTTTGGAATTTATTTCTTGGTTACTAAGACTTTTAAACTAAATTTTTTAATAATAAATTAACTTCATTTAAAGTCATCGTGCGTCAGTAAGCCAAATCGACTGTCAGTACTTCCTGAGCATCAAATTACTTAAAATGTCATCAAAATTATTTAATAGAACACATTAAAACACTAAGATATTAAATATAATACAATACCACCACATGATACTTTTCCTTTCCCGCTAATATTCCTTTCGTAAATGTGGTATTCGATTCCCACAGATTACAAATTATTCTTCATGTAATCCATGTATTGATGATATGATAGACGGCACGCTAACGTGGTTCCTAAATGTAGGCCTCATAACCAAGCTCAAAGTCGCTCAGCGTGCTATGGAGCAGGCTAAGCTCGGGATTTCTCTGCGAGATAGAAGCCGAAATTCGGAAATCCGCAGAAGAACGGGTGTAACCGACATAGCACGAAGAATTAGCACGCTGATGTGGCAATGGGCAGGCTACATCGCTCAACGAAGAAGAAAGATTCTCGGGTGGCGACCACGTACCGGACGACGCAGTGTTGGACGCCTCCTCACTAGGTGGACAGACGACCTGGTGAAGATTGCTGGGCGTTGATGAATGCAAGCGGCACAGGACCACACTTTGTGGCGTAACAATGGCGGACTTTTCTCAAAAAGTCTACGTCCAGCAGTAGACGGCGATAGGCTGAAATGATGATGATGAATGAATCAATCAATGTATTTCCCACTGATTACAAATTATTCTTCATGTGATCAACAATATTTTTTTTAATATCTGAATATATTTTCCAAAATACACTAAAAAAAAACTGAGCTAAGCTCGGTGATCCAGATATTTACGTTTAAGTCATGAAATGCCAAACAATAACATATTCTGGACTTGTCTAGTAAATTGGCCTTATTCCTATTATGTGGCACACAAATCTGCTATGCTTAAACGTTTAAAATCATCATCATCTCACCTCATATAATATATGTCCCACTGCTGGGTTCGAGCCTTCTGACTAAAAAGAGGGAAATTGACTTAATATACCACGCTAGCTTTTTTTTTTTTTTTTTATTTTTTTTTTTTATTGGTGGGCTATGGGTGCGTCTCGCCCCGCTGAATCGGTCCGGGGTGACGGAAAGGCGGCGCGTGACCCCATAGACCCACCGTAAAACCTTCTCTCTTCGCCGTGCGAGCGGACCACCGGTACTCGATTTTAACTTCGGTGGCAATATACCACGCTAGCTCGCGTAAGAAAGCCTTTTGTGTCCAAACGACAAAAAGTAAAAAAAAAAAAAAATTACCACGCTGCGTTGGTCAAAAGCTGGAAAAAAAAAGGGGTATTGAATTCTATTCTTACACCGTCAACACACTGATAACATTTAAAATAAATAAATATAATTTATAAGTAGTTTAGTGTTTTTTCAATATTTTTATTAGCTAGGCATAGATATACCTAAAATTTTGTTTTCTAGTGTACATTTACATTATAGAAAAACAAAATCATGAGTAAAACTTACTGTTTTTGTAACAATATCTAAGATTTACACTGATGAGTGCACAAAAACAAAATACCACGTAGTAAGTGGTATGATTTGATGATTCGTATCGTTGATGTTTACATTCGATTTTGATATATTTACAGTTATGAACGTATAAAGCTTTAATTAGTCTGTGCAAGTTTAAAAATCAGTAGGTCAGACTACTAGTTCTAATTCAACTATTTGAAATCCGTTTAATAATTTGAGTATGCAGACAGTTATTAATATACATAAATGAAGAAAGTAAAGCAGTAATAATAATGATTGATTATATTTTGGAAGGATGTGGTCGGCCATCTTTCATTCTTATGGACCTTTAAGTTTTCCGATTTAATTGTAACTTGCCTTAACGACCAAGAAAATAAAAACATTATTTAAAAGTTTAAAAAATATATATTTCGAATGATGCGTGATATGTTTTTCTAGTGTCAAACTTTTTTTTTATTTTGGGGACAGAGAGAGAGTTGGCGGGAACGTTCTCTTGGAGAACTGTCTTTAGTGATTATGGATTATCATTATTCCTTTTCGTATGGGTGTCTCTGTTCTACATTAGAATTTTATAATTGATGAATTTATAATTAATTCAGAAAGCATAACAAAGTATTATGCAATGGGCGAAACATCAGACGGTGTGTAATTTGAACGGTTATGGATAACTTAAAGTTAATTCAAGTTAGAACAAGGGATTTGTTTATATCAAGTGTTAACATTGTATTTTAATCTGTGATTAATTTATTTTAAAAAGTGAAGTGCTAAACGTAATATGAGCGACCTTCCCGAGACGCCATTTGTAATTCAAGTTTATAGTTCTTAATTTTATTAGTAAAATGGTCCCGTAAACCTTGCTTTGCCTTAATAATAATACAATGTAGTTAAATAGTACTATTTCTACCAAACATTTCATTATAAGACAAACCCAAAAATTACATTGTATGGTAGAAATAGGATTGCCATCGACTTTAAGCAATCAGTACCGGTAAGTAGTTCAAAGGCGATGGAAGAAAGGACATACAGGGCCACTGTGATGATAATTTTCTGTCTACAACGGGCATTTTCCTATGAGTTCCACCCATACAAGCACTCATACTTCACCTACAAATGTCTCCACTTTAAGAAAATTGGACTCCTCAATTAAAGTAACGAGGGCGTATATATTTTCAAAATATGTATCTTTTTTTTTTAAATCTCCACCCAGTACCCAGTACCAAGGAAATAATCCTTGTATTGCGAGGGACTTTACAAACGTATAATTAACGCAGACAAATTACACCCAGACTTAGAACAACGGTTTGTGGATCGCACAAAGCATATAAGTATATCAAATCAAATCATTTATTTTGCATAAGCCCCATAGGGGCACTTACATATTGTCAATTTTACATTGTTTTTTAAATTTAATTTAATTAATCTACCACCGGATCGGAATGTTAGTAATGAATGAATTATATGAATTATATAATGAATGAATTATATAGCATACTTCTTCATACTGAGAAGATCTGGCAAGAAACTCAGTGGGCTCGTCATTTTTTATTTTTTTTATTATATTTTTTCACGAAAGAGTTTGGTTACATGTTTAATTTATGTTAGCTCCAGTGATATGCCCTTCGAGTAAAGATTCATTTTTTTTTTAAATTTTGTAAGTCATTTCTGCGTAGGAATTGGATCCACGGCACTGGCACGGAAGGTCGGTATCTCAACCACTATGTTATCTGCGTTTTTGGGAGACGACCGTCACTGAGAGAATCCAACAAAAAATTCAACAGATTGGTGTATTATTTTTACCGAGTTCTTTTGTATAAAATTGTTTACAAGATCTTTAAGTATTAGTTCTATTGTATCCACGTCAAGGAATTTTTACCAGTGTTCAGCACAATAGCTATAGGTAGAGAGTACTGTGAGATATGAGGCCGCGCGTCGCCATTTCGCCAACCCGGACGGAATGGGCAGTGTGCAAAAAAAGTATGTATGATTCTCAAATTTTATGTTTCTGGTTGAACCTTAGTTGACTGCTAATGCAGCCAACACTTCCCTCAACAGTAACTGGTGTTCTTTCCTCATCATCATCATCTCAGCTCCATATAGGGATATTCGATATACATGAAATGCATGATGCATCGAAAACATCAATGTTTTGAAAAGCTATCGAAATAATCGATGTATCGATGTTTTTTCATAAAACATCGAATCGATGATAACCAGTTAATGTCACAAAAACTCAAGTTTATGTAATAAATTACAGTTTTATAAGGGATTGAAATAGGTATAAATGCCACGAAAAAGACCTTTTTTTTTTAAAGTCAGTTTTATAAGGGATTGGAATAGATATAAATGCCACAAAAAAAAACCATTTTTTTTTTAGAAGTATCACTTTTGATATGACTTTAGCTTTGTAATATATTTTAGAAAAAGTACTCGATGTTTACAAAACATCGATGTTTTCATCCGATACATCGAAATGCATCGATGTACAGTTTCGATTTATCGAATCGATAAAAACATCTATGTTTTTTCAAAGTGGACATCCCTACTCCATATACGGCTCATAACTGAGCTCAAACCTCTTTCACATTGGGAAAGAAATTGACCTACCACGCTTCTCAGACGTGGTGCAATTTTTATTTCTAATTTTCTTTCTCTTGCATAGTTGTTATGGACAGCTTCTCAGATGAGTAGCTATAAGGTCCTATTTCAAGTTTTCCTTCTCTTGCATAATTATTATCGACATATATCATTGTCTTAGTAGTATTTTCCATGTGGTGACAGAGTAAGAATACAATTCACCACCTCCTGTTTTGTCTGTGGGTGTCGAACAAACGACTAAGGATTATAATATAAATATAACATCAGTTAATAGAAGGAAAACTCGAAATATAACTCTATATCATCTGTCTGATTCAGTAAAACATTTTCTCTTCTATTGTGGAGGAGACTCGAGCCAAGTAATGGAACGTTGTTGAATTGATGAATGGTATTCATACTCCATCACCAAAACTTTTCGAAATTATTAACTCATCGCAAATGAAATAAGTTTGTTAAATATCATTGCACTCTCTGTGAATTAAAAATCAGTCTTTGGTATTTTTCCTCATTTCCCGTTGAAGTTTTAGTTATGTTGTTATCTCGTCGGCACGTGGGTTGCTTGGGTAACGGTCGACACCGATGAGACCGGTCCGCCGGGCGGTCGCCTCTCGCTGCGCCCGACTTGCGATTCCAACTGGCAACAGTACATAACTAATTTACTCGTGGTATTTTTACATGCCCAATACCGTAATTAATTGATTTTTTAATACAAACCTATTCGCTCGGTATCAATATAAATATTTTGAGGTTTTTAATCTACTCGAATGTGAATTCATCATCATCATCATCACAGCCCATATATATCTCAATGTTGGGCTCGGGCCATAATGAAGGGGAAATTAACCTACTATACCACGCTGGTCAGACGTGTTGGTATAGGATTTTGTTTCGAGTTTTCCTTCTCTTGCATAGATGTTATATGCTTTAATATCCCTTAGTCGTCTTTTACGATCACCTACAAGTAAGATAGGGGGTGGTGAATTGTATTCTTACTTCGCCACACGTAAAATAACGTGAATTATATAACATTAATATAATAATTAAAATACATAACATAAAAGGCACGCACAAAAGTCTGTAGAACAAAACTTTGTTATAAAAAAAAAAGAAATCCCTCTTGACCTATACGAAGAACAAAGTTACATCTGATTATGATACCAGATCGTTTTTATTGTATTTATAAAGCTAAATTGATCTATATATATAAGAAGAACTACATAATATTAGGAGATGAATTAATCCTATACAAAACAATTGAGAAAAAAATTAAAAATCAGTCACGCTCACGAGGACTACCGATAGAAGTGAAAACTTAAAACTATGAAATAAAATGTGAACTATGAAATAATGTTTTTTCATTATATAATATTGGTACGATAAACCGTTAACATACACATACACTAACCTTACAATGTAAACCAAAATATGATTCTTAAATTAATTATTATTATGGATCAATAATAACTATTTAAAAAACTATTGGAAAACGATAATAATTAATGATAGCAATTATTATATATAAATTGAATATAACAGTAAACACAGCGACACAGCAGTGAAGAACAGCTGACTGTATCTTTCTCGTTCGGATACATTCGACGGTCCCCAGTTCCCCTCAAAGCGGGACGGATCAGTCTCACACGAAAAAATCTGTGTGCGGTGCGCCAAATTAAGTTTTCACTTCAAAAGTGTTATTGCTGATTTTGTGTTTGACAAATTTTAAATAGCTCTTCTCTAAAGTAATGATTATGGAGATGTAACTTTATTCTACGGAATAATGTTTGTTATCTAGTATAATATTAAATAGAATATCCATTTATCATACAAATGCTGCATAAGTTTTTTTTTTATTTTTGTAAATTTCATACATTTTCTATCGAGTATTTACGTCATCATTGTCCTTCTCTTATCCCTACTACTGGGGGTCGACGCAATATGTACTCCTCTTCCATCGTAGATATTGATAAAATTATATATATGTATTATTAATCCTTACTAATATTTATTATAAATGCGAAAGTAACTCTGTCTCTCTGTCACGCCAAAACTACTGAACCGATCTAAATGAAATTTGGTACACAGATAGTCTAGAGCCTGATAAAGGACATAGGCTACTTTTTAATCCAAAAAAGGGTTGTAAAGGGGGATGAAAAGTTGTAAGGAAGTAGGTACATTTTTAAAGCCAGAAGCTTGAAACTTATTGTTAGGCTATTGATCAGATATAAATAAATATGACATTAACATGTTGTAAAAATTTAGCCTTAAGGGGTAGAATAAAAATAGGGGATGAAAACTTTAGGAAAGTAACCTTTTACGCGGGCGAAGCCGCGGCCAGAAGCTAGTTTATTATAATATTGGTAGCAGTTTTATGATCGGCCGCCTGGCTGACGTCAGCCCTATTTGAGAATATAATTGTTGAACGAACTGCATCAGGTGGTGTTGGCCTAGGTCGATATAAAGAGCTCTTAGTTGTCGTTTTGGACATCCATTACCGAAATAAGAGTTGATAGTATTCATAGCCGCTGCCAAACAGATTTATTTCATGTCCATCCATCCATCCATCATTTAATTTATACATAAAGATACAAAAAAGTCTATTAGTGGTAGGACCACGTTGTTGACAGTTCTCTGTCTGCAGTCGCGGGCCGATCCATCCAGGATAGAACCACACTCTCGCAGAAGACCGACGTCTGATTAATGGCAATGTGCTATTGCGTTTCGTTCCGTGAGCGAGAGAGCCGGCAGCCAACTGAGTGTGTTTACTGTGTATGGGGATTGTAATGGTAGGCAGCGCCCTAGCTATACCCTGGGTATAGCAAAGGTTCATGGGCAGCAGTGACACTTACCATCAGGTGAGCTGCTTGCTCGTCTACCACCATAAGTACCTAATAAAAAAAATAAGCTCTGAGGAAATAAAGGCTATTTTTATTTCAGTCCTTTAATCATATGATTGTAAAGTCTTCCATAATAAAAGGATTATTTCCTTAGTACCTACAGTGTTGTCTTAAAAAAATATCAGTCCTCCCGTGACCTTGAACGCTGTAAATGTGTTTCAAAATCGGAGGAAACGCGCAAATAAAAATAAAAATGCAAATGAAAATACAAACTCGATATCGATATCCGTAATTTTTTTTTTCTTCAAAATAACACATTTACTCACGACTTATCCTCGCGTGAAATAAAATCATCAAATAATTAAAAAAAAAAAAAATGAATAAATAAAGAAAAAGAAAGTTAGAAAAACACATTACCTTTTGCTTGCGCATGAAAGTCTTAACGACCGTCTGAGGTATAAATATAAGAATGGATAACATTTCTGAGATAATTATAATACAGTTAGTATTATAATTATTTACTTAATTAGTAGTACAAAACTCTACGGGACGCGGTCGCCGCCTTCTGCGAGGCTGTCATCTCGCAGAAGGAAGCGGCGGAACGGGCAAGGGAGGATTCCCGCGCCCCGGGCCGCCGCCAGCGGCCGGGGCGGCGCAGGCGCGAATACCTGCGCCTGATGCCGCCCTAACCGAGGCTTCGGGTGATCGGACCGGGGAATTGTCCGGTCACCCGACGTGAGGCCACCGCGTGAGGGCGACGCCCCGACGGCGAAATCTGTCGGGGCGTCGACGAGAGGAACCCGCGAGGGTGAACCGCCGGGCGGGCCACCGAAGTTAAAAATCGGGTCCCGGTGACCCGCTCGCACGGCGAAGATAGAGGAGTTTTACGGTGGGTCTATGGGGTCACGCGCCGCCTTCTCCGTCACCCCGGGCCGATTTGGCGGGGCGAGGCTAATCCATAGTCCACCAAAAAAAAAAAAAAAAAAAAAAAAAAAAAAGTACAAAACTCTATCAGAAAATAGACAACTGATTCGTAGCAATTTATTCAAGTCCCAGTCTCCTTTAGCTCCCTTTGTCTTTAAGCTCTTCTCTCCAATTTCACATCTTTCCTTGTTATGGTAGGCAGTGATTTGGTTGCCACCAAGGTCATTAGTACCAGTGGCCAGTCCAATGGTTTTGGGAAGGAAATACGGCGGATAATGGGGCGCACGCCGTCCGTTCGTCGCTTCAGACGAAACGAGCGTTTGTGTTCGTGCCATAGCCTACCACAAATAAAAATCAGTGACTTAGCTATGCCCTTTATACAATTAAAATCCATGAACGGGTATTATGTCTTACCATCAGATGGATTGATTACTAGCCATGAAAACCAATATTTTTTTCATGTTGCAAATGTTCTTTAAACTGAAAATTTGTACCTCGTAGAGTACGTTAAAACATTTGCCTCGGCTGTCATGAACATCTGGCATCCGATAAATGCGCGCCTTAATTCATCCCCGACATCTGGCCTTTTTTTTTGAGTATGGTCGGGCCCACACCCCGTTTAACAGTCCGGGCCGAAGGAACTATTTTCCATCATGAACTATTTATAAAGCGAGTCAGCAGAATCGATACCTGGTTGATTTCCAGAATATAATTATTTAGCATCCAATGACTGTCGCTTTGTGCAGGAATTATGTTATGTAGAATTCTTCACAAATTTGGTTAAGATAAACAAATGGTCGCAATACAAAAAAAAGAACAAAAAGCAGGGTTTCATTTGTAGGCTGGGTGTAAAAAAAATTAAAGGCGATTTATGACATTTTCAACTGTTTTTATTACACTGGAAATCTCGTATTTAAAAAAAATGTTGACATGTCTGGATTTTGGGCTCTAAAGGTCAGGTTTTCACGCGTCTTCTCCCGGTTGCCAAATTTTAAAGATAGTCAACTCTAATTGAGACCATCTTTGATAGAAACTCGAAAGATCCTTACTAATATTATAAATGCGAAAGTAACTCTGTCTGTCTGTCGGTCTTTCACGCCAAAACTACTGAACCGATCTGAATGAAATTTGGGGCACATATGGTCTAGAGCCTAACAAAGGACTTAGGCTACTTTTTAATGCAAGAAAGGGTTGTAAAGGGTGATGAAAAGTTATAAGGAAGTATTGTCATTTTTAAAGCCAGAAGCTTCAAAGGCTATTGATTAGATATAAATAAATATGACATTAAAATTTTGTAAAAAATTTACCCTAAAGGGGTAAGAAAAATAAGGGATGAAAAACTTTAGGAAAGTAACTTTTTACGCGGGCAAAGGTGCGGGCAGAAGCTAGTAAGTATATATACATACACATATATGTATTTTTAATTATCTTTAAATTTTGTTTTAAATACATATATGTAGGTATAAAATACATATTAAATTTTAAATAATGATTCTTATTTTTTTTTACTTAATTGAAGGTAAGTTGAAGTTGACATATTTTTTTTTATTGCTGATAGTGGCAAACGAGCAAGTAGCACACTAAGTGTCACTGCCGCCCATGGACCTTTGCAATACCAAGTGTATAGCTAGGCCGCTGCCTACCAATACAAACCACAAACCCACCCAGTTGGGCTTCCGGCTCTCTCGCTCACCGAACGAAGCGCAATAGCACATTGCCATTACTCAGCTTGTTACATTTATGTGCTGAGATGATGATGAAATTTCAGAGATCATCACCTCACATCATCTTACAATCATCTGGAAAGTGACAATCAAACCCGTATTAAAGAATGTTGACTATGACAGTTATTAAAAAAATCAATATATCCAAATTACTAAAATTTAGTATGCTTGATTATTTATAAAAACCCTAATACGAGCGAAAAATGATTGTCGTTCCACTTGTGACAATCATTTTTCGTCCGTAATCGGGTATTTATAAAATCAATACATGATTAGAATCGAATAACACAGGCAAAGTATGCGTTGCCAATTAGTTACCACGAGTAGTTTTGTAATACATGAATTCTTAGAAAACATTTTATTTAGTCACTTAATTAAAAGAATTTCATTCATAATCAACTAATTAGTGATATATAGTATCAGATATAGGCGTGTGGTGATATATTTTTTATCTTAGAATAGGTGAATGAACCCGTAAGGTAACGGAGTAAACCGAAGACAAAGATCGGGTTCCCCGGCCGCGGGCGGCGGCCCGTCCATGCCGCTTAGCCTGACGTCTACTCTCCTTGGGAATATAATTGTTGAAGGCTTCAGATAAATTTGGCCGAGGTCGATTTAAAGCGCCACCGAAGACAAAGATCGGGTACCGGTGGCCCGCTCGCATGGCGAAGAGAGGAGTCCTTGCAGGGTGGGTCTGTGGGGTTGCGTACCGTCTCTACTGTCGCCCCAGACCGATTTGGCGGAGCGCGATCACATCCATAGTCCACCGCAAGGAAAAAAAAATAGTTGGATTTAAAACTCTTAGTCCTCTTGTTACTCTTACTTTGCTCGTGGATGTCGTAAAAGACGACAAAGAGCTTTATATCAACCTGTGCCAATTCCACGTAATGCCATTTGGTTAACAAATATATTCCTATGGAAGGTTGACGTCAGGCAGGTGGCCGGTCATAAAACTATTTCCAATAACTTTTGAAATATGTATGCACGATGGAAATATACATATTGCGTCGACTAGCAGGATAAAAGCAGGAGATAAGTAATTGGGATAAAAGCAGGAGAGAGTAGCGAGTGAATAAAAACCTTTGTAATAGCTTCCGTGATCATCATTCTCCTACTCTTATCCCAATTAGTTGGTGTCGATACAATATGTACTCTTCTTTCATAGTACATATTGTAAAAGTTATTGGTAATAGTTTTTTATGTCCGGCCGCCTGCCAGCAGTCAACCCTCTTTGGGAATGTAATTGTTGACCAAACGGCATCAGATGGAGTTGGCCCAGGTCGTTATAAGGCTCTTAGTCGCCTTTTACGACATCCACGAGCAAAGTAGGGGTTGATAGTATTCGTAACCGCTACCACAAATAACTTCCATGATCATAAACATTGAAAAAATCGATGCATAAGATAATTAAAAATCAAATACAAACACCATAGCATAGCATAGGATAATTGGCCACCGAAGACAAAGATCGGGTACCTGTGGCCCGCTTGGACGGTGAAGAGAGGTGTTTGCAGGGTGGGTCTATGGGGTTGCGCGCCGCCTCTTGCGTCGCCCCGGACCGATTTGGCGGGGCGCGACCTCGTCCATAGCCCAGCGCAAAAAAAAAGTATAGGATAATCAAAAATCAAATACAAACGCAATAAAAGCTTAAAAATAGTTACATTTCACACATGGTATTCTCGCGTAAATATCAGAAGTAATTATTACCATATTTCTTTTTTTTCTCACACTCAGCTGTGGTGCCATTGTATAAACATCAGTTATATTTACAATAAAAGCGTTTCACCTTGATAGTAACCCTTCGTAACGATTCACGTCAATGTCAGGGGTGCAAATTTACAAGGTCAATTCATTTACTCATTCCTTTGATGTTTAGTAACGTATGAAAGCATTAGGGATACTGTAGAACACCTTAAGAGTTTCAGAAACTATTAGAAAAAGAAAGAAAAATAAAATGATTAATAATATATAAAAAAATAAATAAATAAATGTATATAAAATGTAAAAGCATTAAAAACTAGAAGTTAATAAAACAAAAAAAAAATACAATTCCAAAAAGAAACAATAAATAATAATTTATATTATGCAAATGAGGAAAAGGATGGGTGCTCAGCTTAATTATGTTGTAGTATGTATTTTAAAGTGATACCTCAACACTGTTATTCTGCAGTGCCCTATTAGGTGACTAAAATAAAAATATATCCAAAACCATAATCGAATTTGTTAGGAAAGTTTCGAGGAATTCCAAATAGAGGTGGCGTCCGAAAAGATATTACAGTAGTCGGCAATATATATTGCACATGACACTTGAAAAGAGATAATCGAGTAATTTCGCTTTGTAGAGTTTTCCTGTTCCTGAGAATTGTCCTTGTCGCACAATAACTGTGTGTCGTCGCACTCAACAGTGACAGTCTGGTTATTATAGTCCTTAAAATATAGCTTGATCTCTGTGACAGTTAGCTACAAAACCGATGAAGTAATTTTGAATACTCGTCATGTTTACAATTTTATTTTGTATCGGCCTATATTTTCATTCTTTACTTGCCACTTATATCTCAACTAAATTATGAATATAAAAATATGAATATTTACACCAAAACTTGTACCTCATATGTTTTAAAATACTTAATAACCATTTTATAAAAGTATGATGCTTACGCAAGTACAAAGTCATACTGGACTGAGAATAAGATAGAGATGGGGCAATCGATAAACGTAAATCGATAACATTCTTATTAATTATTTGTAAAACAAGTAAAACCAATACATTACCTATATAAACCACACGGTTACTCTATAAAATAAGTAAATTGTGTTAATTTAATATTCAGACATCAGTTATAATATTAATAAGATCATTTCTTTTATATTGAAAAGATAATTTCTTTTATAAAATAAATATGATTATTTAAGAAGAAATCTGTGCACAAGAACTCATCATCAATCACAGGAATGCTCCAGCGATGATGATAATATTGACGATGAACTTGGATATATTCCTTACGAATAATAAAAATAATTAATTAACAGCTTTAGCTTAAATAAAATAAAACCCATTCATCTAAATTCAATAAAATTTTCATACATTGTTTTAAATTTATAATCAATTCACCCATCCATTTGATTGAAATTCAATAAGATTTTCAAACATTGTATTTCAATTGCAGTAAGCAGCAAATAATTTTAATAAATAAAGAATCATATTGACAAAAATATGGATTGGATCGTAAGCGTGCGGCACTAGTGGGAACTGTCACAGAGATCAAGCTATATTTTATAGACTATAGTAACTGTTTAAAACGATTATGACTTTTAGATAATAAATAAAATTTACTTAATTTTATGGTATAAATTCTTGCGGTATGACTGACGCAACTACACTCTTTCGCTTTAGTACAAAGACCGACGAACATCTAACAAGGATCGAAGTTCAATATTTATTGCTGAGTACAGTACAATATAGTATCCACCAAATGTTAAAATAAAATTAAGCCGTAAATTGGTTTTTTTTTTTTTTTTTTACTGATTATGGTGGCAAACGAGCAAGCATAAATGTTACTGCCGCCCATGGAGCATTATAATACCAGAGGCAAGTTTGGTTTCCAGCTCTTTAGGTCACCGATTGAAGAGTAACAGCAAATACGCGATGAGAGTATGAAACTACCCTGGACGCACCGGCTCGCGGCTGTTGCCAGCGAATTGTCAACATCGGGCCCTATCAATGTTGAACTTTTTTTGCTTAACTTAACTTAAATTAGCTTATTTTCTTTACAATTTCCTAATAAATTAATATCCTCAACGGAAATGATCGAATCGGAAGTAATTTAATGTACCTACTTAATCGTATCTAGAGATATAGATCATATCCACAATATTCCCGAAAAATGTTTGTCCCGATAGCCAAAAGTTGATATTATTATTTAGTCTTTCCGTTTGTATCCCCGAATTTGGGTGGTTATACCGGTTTAACTAAGGAAGTTTAAGAGGGATAATTTTGAAATATAGGGTGCGTTAGCGATTTTAGAATACGTGACTATTTTAAGTGCCAAATAAGATATTTAAATACGAAGGCAAAGAAAACTTGAAACGCGTTCAAAGTTCTCCATCCATAATTGGCAAAAAAAAAAGTGAAATTTGTAGAATTAACAGATTCTTTATCTATCTTTTTATTGCCCCTGATCAATAAATCTTATCTAGTTGAAAAGTTTTCTAAGTCGCCATCATCGTCCTCCTCTCCAAGTATACTGGGGTTAACAATACTAATGTTCTCTTTTTTTTTCACAATATCCTATCCAACTTCATCTTTGTGGTCACTCCCTCTTTATAATAGTCTTTTTTCATGCAATTCATCCACATATTTTAGTATACCTTTACAACTAAAAACTTGGACTTTCATACTTTAAACTTTTATAAGTTCTAATTAATATTTTTTCTTTATAAAACAGTCGCCAATCTACCTGTATAAAAATAATCGTATATTTATCAGCTTCCTTTAATAGTGGTAGGACCACGTTGTTGACAGTTCTCTGTCTACAGTCGCGGGCCGGTCCATCCGGAGTAGTACCACACTGAGTAGAAGATCGACGTCTGAGTAATGGCAATGTGCTATTGCTCTTCGTTCAGTGAGCAAGAGAGCCGGTAGCCCAACTGGGTGAATTTGGAGTTTGTAATGGAAGGCAGCGGCGTAGCTATACCTTTGGTATAGCAAAGGTCCATGGGCAGAAATGACAGTTATCATCAGGTGTGCTGCTTGCTCGTTTGCCACCATAAGCAATAAAAAACAAAATAAAAAAAAATATATCTATGTCCACTTTATACCAGCTCCATCACAGTGCACAAACTTTATGTCAGAGAGGGTTTAGTAAATATAACCGTATAATTCCGTAAAAAAAAAATTAAAAATGTAAGAAAATCAGATTAATTTTAGTCTTCATGAACCAAATGAAGATGAAGAATCAATGTTCCCAATTCACTTTTATAGTACCCATAGTATTACATATACGTAAGTATTATTATTTATTTATTTATTATATACTAGCTTCTGCCCGCGGCTTCGCCCGCGTAAAAGGTTACTTTCCTAAAGTTTTTTATCCCCTATTTTTATTTTTGACCGTTGGTAATGCAGTGCAACGGTATTACAATACTCAGGGTTGGAGCTTCATTACTGGACTGCTAGATGGCGTTGAAGAAGCTAGATTTTGAGATTTTTTGACAAACAATTTTTTTATTTTTCATATAAAAATTTTGATTTTTTTTTTAATAAAAGGTACCCTATGTTACTTTTAATACCTCCAAGAATATGTGTACAATGTTTCATGATGATCGGTTGAGTAGTTTTAGCGTGAAAGCGTAACAAACAAACTTACATTCACATTTATATATTAGTAGGGAAGTATTATGGCTGTGTGGTTGTAGCTACGAATACTATCAACCTTTACTTTGCTCGTGGATGTCGTAAAAGACGACTAAGAGCGTTATAACGACCTGGACCAACTCCATCTGATGCCGTTTGGTCAACAATTACATACCCAAGGAGGGTTGACGTCTGGCAGGCGGCCGGTCATAAAACTATTGCCAATAACTTTTACAATATGTACTATGAAACAAGAGTACATACTGTATCGACCCCAAGTAATTGGGATAAGAGTAGGAGAATGATGAATACCCATATAAGTATTACATTAAGTATGTGTACGTAACATATACATACATACATAAACATTAAGTATGTGTAAGTAACATATAAAGTAACATTAAGTTCATCATCATCATCACAGCTCATATATGTCCCACTGTTGGGCTCGAGCGTCCTTGATAATGGGAGGGAAAATTTACCTACTATACCACGCCGGTCAAACGCGTTGGTGTAGGGTTTCGTTTCGAGTTTTCCTCCTTTCGTATAGATGTTATATGCATTTTATATCCCTTAATCATCTCTTACGATCACCCACGGGTAAGATGTGGGGTGGCGAATTGTATTCTTACTCCGTCCCCACACGGAGAACATTAAGTTATCACTGTGAATTTAGATTAGAATCTAAACATTCCCCAAAATATAATTTATATCAAATATTACTTTAGTACCTATTTATATTTTTATTAAGATTACTTAATAAAAATATAAATAGGTACTAAAGTAATATTTGATATAAAACAATTTTTACGGATTTTATCCGTTTGTATTTCATTTTTATTTGCCCGATGTTAGGTACAAACTCTTTATGGTCACAGGAGGATTAAAAATAATAGCTGTTAGTCTTATTAAAATTCAACGCATAATATAAATTTTTAATGATCTATTGTGATAGGAAAAGTTGGCGAATTCGTACCAGAAGGGGGAAACGGTCGAAAAATCAAAACACGTTGCCAAATTAACGGTCGTCCCCTTACTGGTAAATTAAATATTTAAGTTGATTGATTGCTGTGTGCTAGCGGAATATTACCAACGAATACGAATACTACCAATCCTTATATTGCTCGTGTGTGTCGTAAAAGATGACTAAGAGCCTTATAGCGACCTGGGCCAACTTCATCTGATAGCGTTTGGTCAACAAATACATTCCCAAAGAGGGTTGACGTCTGGCAGGCGGCCGGTCATAAAACAATTGCCAATAACTTTCACAATATGTACTATGAGAGAAGAGTAGGTACATATTGTATCGACCCCAAGTAATTGGGATAAGAGTAGGAGAATAATGATGATGGGTGTCGTAAAAGACGACTAAGAACTTTATACTGATCTGGGTCATCTGATGTCGATCATAAAACTATTGGCAATAACTTTTACAATATATACAATGGAAGAGTGGTATATATTGCGTGGACACCAAGTAATTGGAATAAGAACAGTATCATCATGACATAATACGTGAAGGTCACACAATAACAAGGCTCCACGATTTTCAAGTTTATTTAATCATCATCATCATCACAGCCCATATATGTCCCACTGTTGGGCTCGGGCCTCCTCCGTAATGCGAGGGAAATTAACCTACTATACCGCGCTGGTCAGACGTGTTGGTATAGGGTTTTGTATCGAGTTTTCCTTCTCTTGCATAGATGTTATATGCGTTTTATATCCGTTAGTCGTCTCGTACGATCGACCACGGGTAAAATAGGGAGTGGTGAATTGTATTCTTACTCCGTCACCACACGAATAAGTTTATTTAATAGTTTAAGTTTTATATTTAAATAGAAAACTTATTATAAGTAGCCTGAGATAAGACATGAAAATAGAATAAATGATGTAGAGAGCTCTTCGTAGTATGTGTGGTGTAAGTCTGAAAGATAAAATTAGGAATAGTGTTATAAGATAAGAGAGCGCTGTGGTGTGAATGAAGAAGTAGCGATAAAGATAAAAAAGGATATGCTGAGGTGGTTTGGACACGTGGAAAGAATGAGTGAAGAAAGGTTGACTAAACAAGTATACAAAGCGAGTGTGAGTGGGACGATTACAAGGGAAAGACCACGTCGTACTTTTTGGATCAAATTGAAGATGTGTTAGCAAAAGGTCAGATTAAGAGTACGCGTAATCGTAGAGCATGCATGAAGACTGTGATGAGGGTGAATAAAGCGATGGAGTTTGTGGCAATCCGTAGTCTCTGCCTATCCCTCTGGGAAACAGGCGTGAGGCTATGTATGTATGAGATAAGACTTAATAATATTTTAGGTATAAGCTTAAATAAAAAATCTTTGTATGTATTAATAGTTCACGGTGGTGTGGGTTCGCTGTATGGTGCCCCTATTTGGGCGGACTCTCTCACCGTCCGCAACAGGGCCCTTCTGCGACGCCCTCAGAGGGCCATGGCGGTGAGGGCTGTCAGGGGCTATCGTACGGTGTCATGGACCGCAGCGACGTTGCTGGCGGGCGACCCACCTTGGCCACTTGTGGCCGAGGCCCTGGCTGAGGTCTGCCGGCTCCGTGTCGCGGCGCGGGCCAACGACGAGCAGGTCTCCGTAAGGAGACTGGGCAGAGTACTGGAAGTGGCCCGAAGGGGAGTCACTCAGCGGTGGAGAGAAGATCTGGAGTCCCCCGTAGCAGGGCGGGGGACTGTGGAGGCGGTTGCGCCACATCTCCACCGCTGGATTAGTAGAAGGCACGGCAGCCTAAGCTTTAGGATGGTGCAGGTGCTTACCGGGCATGGGGTCTTTGGTAAGTACCTGCACAGAATTGGAAGAGAAGGGGCCCCAGGATGTCACGAGTGTGGTGCGCCAGTAGATGATGCGCGTCACACTCTGGAGGTATGCCCTGCCTGGGGGCCCCAGCGCCACGTCCTATCGGCGGTCGTTGGGAGAGACCTGTCGTTGTCGACCATCATCTCGAAGATGCTTGACAGCGACAGGTGCTGGTCGTCGATGGCCTCCTTTTGCGAGGTCATCATGAAAAGGAAGGAGGCCGCGGAGCGAGAACGCGAGGCGCTTGCGTCAGCTGACTCGCTTCGCCGCCGGCGACCGGGAAGGAGGAGGCGCCGTTATGCGCACCTCCTCCCACCGCCTTGAGGGACGATAGGACGTGGCCAGAAAGCCAAGCGTGGGGGTGCCGGGGATCGAATGTCAGTAGACGATCTCTCCGGCTCCCCGTAAAAGCGCGGAAGGGGCCGCTGTGGTTTTAGTGGGTATTCCGGCCGCTAACATCTATGGCCGGTGAGTCCCACACTCCCCCTCGCCTGTCACCGGCGGGGGATAGCGCGCAAATGCGTTTCCTCAGCGAAAAAAAAAAAAAAAAAAAAAAAAAAACGGTGGTGTGGGTTCGAATCCCACTTGTGACAATCATATTTTTTTTTTTAATTTAAAAATATACTTAGTACATGAAATTTTATATAAGAGTAATAGCTTTTATTGAAACTCTTTTTAATACACTTTGCTTATCTCTGAATTCAACACTAGGAAACTGTGTTTGAGGAATTGTTATCAAAGTCAAGCTTCCTCTATAGCTAAAGAACCAGGACATCCTTAAATACTTTTAGGCCGTTATAACGAATTATAAATCTTTCGTATCCCTATATTAACACGTCTCCTTACAAATGTATAATTAATAAGCGATCTATCATAGCATCACGCTGGCATAGGTATAGGTGTTAGGGTTGTCGCTTGAAAAGGGATATTAAGTAAATTTTTTTTATTGCTCTTGGTGACAGATGAGCATGCAGCACACCTGATTGTAAGTGTTACTGCTGCCCATGAACCCTTGCAATATTAGAGGTATAGCTAGGCCGCTGCCTACTGATAATTTAAAACCTACCCGGAAAGTTAGGTTTCCGGCTCTCTCGCTCACTGAACGAAGCATAGCAGCATACTGCCACTGCTCAGGCAACTATTTTCTGCGAGAGTGTAGTACTATCCCGGACGGACCGGCTCGTGGCTGTAGACAGAACTGTCAACAGTGTGTTCCTACCATTTTACATTAATATTTTTTTTATTATTACCATTAACTCAGTCCATATACGTTCCACTGCTGAGCTCGAGCTTCTTCCATAACGGGAGGCAAATTAACCTATTATACCTCGCTGGACATATAGATTTTATTTCGAGTTTTCCTTCTCTTGCACAGATATTATATCCCTTAATCGGTTTTTACTACATCCACAGGCAATGAAAGGTTCCCCAAGTCTGGCGGACCTTCGTGCGGCATGTATCAGAGCCCGAGGGTCCTACACCCGCAGCCGGCGGCGTCACCGCGACGCTGAGCGGGAGGGCCAGCTGTACGAGGCGTACCGCAATGCGCGGACGGCCTTTCGGCTGGCCATCCGAGCCGCCAAGGGTGTGAGTTGGCAGGAGATGCTGGACGGTCTCGACCGTGACCCTTGGGGTCGCCCGTATCGCGCGTCGCTGAACAAGCTTCGCGCGCAGGCCCAAGAGACCCTCCAGCCCGACTTCCTCTGTAGGGTGGTCGAGGAGCTGTTTCCGCGGCAGTCGGAACACACGCCCCCGGTCATGGCCTCGCCAGAACAAGACGACGAGAGTGTTCCGCCCATGACGAAGACGGAAGTGGGAGCAGCTGTGGCGCGGATTCGTTCCGCGACCACGGCCCCCGGCCCCGACGGAATACCAGTCCGGGTGCTGACGTCGCTCCTCGAGCACCTCGAGCCTCGCCTCAGGCAGCTGTACAACGCCTGTTTGGCGTCTGGACGGTTCCCTGAGTGCTGGAAGGAAGGAAGGTTGGTTCTCCTGCCAAAGCCGGGACGGCCTCCGGAATCGCCGTCGGCCATTCGCGGGTACCGCACAGTATCGACCGAGGCGGCATGCCTACTGGCCGGGACACCCCCGTGGGACCTAGAGGCGGAGATGCTCTCCGACCTCTACCGGCGGGTGACCTCACTGCGCGACGAAGGTGGCTCCCCATCGCTGAGCGAGATAGCCATCTGGCGCGAGGACTCCCGCCGAGACGTCATCGCCCGTTGGGCTACGCGGCTGGAGAGGCCTAGACACGGTGTCGTCACCGTCGAGGCTCTCCGGCCCGTACTGATGGAGTGGATGGAGCGGCGGCACGGAGTCCTCTCCTTTCGACTGGTGCAGGTGTTGTCGGGACACGGATGCTTCGGCTTGTACCTGCACACGGTCGCGTATAGGGAGTGGACTCCGGCCTGCCACTATTGCAGTAGTGACGAGGACACGGCGCAACACACGCTGGAGGTGTGTCCGGGCTTTGACCGGCATCGCCGTGACCTCGTCGCTGTTATCGGTGCCGACCTGACGCTGCCGGCTGTCGCGAGGGCGATGGTCGACAGCGTCAGGAACTAGGACGCAGTCGCCGCCTTCTGCGAGGCTATCATCTCGCAGAAGGAGGCGGCGGAACGAGTCTGGGAGGATTACCGTGACCCGGGCCGCCGTCAGCGGCCGGGGCGGCGTAGGCACAAATACCTGCACCTGATGCCGCCCTAACCGAGGCCTCGGGTGATCGGACCGGGGAATTGTCCGGTCACTCGACGCGAGGCCATCGCGTGAGGGCGACGCCCCGACGGCGAAATCTGTCGCGGCGTCGACGAGAGGAACCCGCGAGGGTAAACCGCCGGGCGGGCCACCGAAGTTAAAAATCGGATACCGGTGGCCCGCTTGCACGGCGAAGAGAGAAGGTTTTACGGTGGGTCTATGGGGTTACGCACCGCCTTTTCCGTCACCCCGGACCGATTTGGCGGGGCGAGACGCATCCATAGTCCACCAAAAAAAAAAAAAGGCAATGAAAGGTAGTAATGCATTGTATTTTTAAGCCTTCACCATATACATTTTTATTGTGTATAGTTTTAAATCTTTATCAAACAGGATAAGCAAAAAATCAATCAAACGTCTTGTGATCTTTAAGGGCACCTACATCATCATCATCGTCATTCTCGTACTCCTATTCCAATTACTTGGGATCGATACAATATGTACTCATCTTTCATAGTACATATTGTAAAAGTTATTGGCAATAGTTTTATGACCGGCCGCCTGCCAGACGTTAACCCTCCTTGGGAATGTAATTGTTGACAAAACGGCATCAGATGAAGTTGGCCCAGATCGTTATACGGCTCTTAGTCGTCTTTTAGGACATTCACTAGCAAAGTAAGGGGTGGTAGTATTTGTAGCCGCTACCACACAGCAAAGTCGAGGTTTTCGAGCAGACATAATGCTATGATAAATAGGAGAGCAAATGTGTCTATAAATGTTAGTAAATCGAATAAAATTTGATAAATATTATGTTTCAACATCTTGTATCAAGCATTCGCCATATTTACTGTTGTAATGGCAACCGATGAGATAACAAAATTGTGATATGTGACAAATACGTGACTGTTGGAATACAATAATAACTGTTTAAGTTATAGCATTTACTTATACTGTTTTAGTTATAGCTGTTTAAGTTATAAGCTCATTCGATTTGTGTAGTACATTTGTGTTTTTGATTCAATAAAGGCGCTTGTAAGAGAAGACGGCGTAGAAGATGGCTTCTCATGTTTACGCTGGTATTACACATTTGAAATAAAACTGGACTGTCAGTATATCCTTGTCAATCCTCCCGTGACCATGATCACTGTAAAGTGTTCGAAACGTCGGGAAATTAAAAATCAAATACAAACGCGATAGAATCTGTAAAAGTAGTATAATTTCAAATGGCGTAGAAGATGTTTAGCGCGTCACTCCTCATTGATTATGTATCTAACCTAGATGTGACAACCCTATTATGTGTGTATGTGTGCATGTGTGTGTACACGTGTGTAGTGTGTGAGCTTACGCCATGCGCGCGCGCACAGCTGTCGCCGCAGCTGCGTGCGCAGATTGTCGACCTGTCGTCTAACATACTGCGATGAGTTTCAGTTTGATTTTATTTTATTGTCATGTAAGTGGTATTTGTGACAACCGCATGGCGCTTTATGTAGGTACTGACCAACCCATTAACCTAGGATTTAACCTGAGAAATGCAGTTATAATTTGGATTTATTCCTTTGTTTAACTTTATAAAAAAAAATTAGCAGTCACGTGCCTGCTGGCAGATGTGAAACATCGAACTTATTTTGTACACAAGTAATAGGTATACAGTACAGACTATGACAGGAACTTAATATATAACATGATGAAAAAATACAATATTACAAATTTTCTCCAGAAAATGATGACAGTTTATTTAATAAACAATTATTTGCTATGTATAACAAAACAAAAAATATCTAAAATTTATTTAAAACCCCAAACCCACCCAGTTGGACTTCTAGCTCTGTCGCTCACTGAACGAAGCGCAATAGCACATTGCCGTTACTCAGATGTCGATCTTCTGCGAGAGTGTGGCACTACCCCGGATGGGCCGACCCGCGCCTCTAGACAGGGAACTATCAACAGCATGGTCCTACCTGTCTAAAAAGAATTTGAAGAAAAGAAAGAATTTGAAACACAAATGATAAATACAAGTTATTCTTAAAAGAAAATTTAAGCCTAAAAAAAAGTAACTCTTTTTTTTAAATTTTGTGGTATCATAATCATTGAAGCGAAGCAAGCCAAACAAATTCTCAAGATTTTCTCTTTTAGTAATATTTTACAATCAATTCATGAAAAAGTTGACACCATTCATTGTGATCTTACTTCATCACTATATGAGTAAATTATGCAATTTCTAATAATGCACCTACATTATAACTATTACAAAATATGTGAAATGATGAAATATCTAAGCTACACCTCATCATCATCATCATCACAGACCATAAATGTCCCACTGTTGGGCTCGGGTCTCCTCTGTAATGGGAGGGAAATTAATCTACTATACTGCGCTGGTCAGACATGTTGGTATAGGGTTTTGTTTCGAGTTTTCCTTCTCTCTATCTAAGCTACACAAAGCCTGTTAATAGGATGTTTACACCATATGATTCATTAGATAACGGCCATAAACTACTATTTTCTTCTTCATGAGCTATGTTATTGCGACACCGCTGAGTATGAACTCACAACTCTTGCTCTATTTCTTTCTATTATGTGAATATTATGTACAGAAAGGTGAGAGTGAGTATATATCTTTATTTATTCCTTTGGGATAATAGAGTGTAATATACTTATATACTAGCAATCTACTAATTCTCATTTTTATAACAATGCTCATCTTCTTATTGAACTTTTATTAATACTATAATGGCGGCAATTAAACATACTTACCTACTATGTCTTATGGTGGTACCACACTTCGTTATGCGTTATTTGTTATGCGGCTACTATTTATTTGCCCAAATATTTGACAAACACTTTATTACGAACATGCTACTCCACACTTCGTGCCATCATGCCATCATGCCAAATATTTGGCACGCCGACACATAAATAGAAAATGGACGTGTTGACTGTGGCGGCAGCTTATTTTTACTTCAATGCATCTGATCAATACCTGTTGTATAAGTACCAAGTTACAAAAAGACCGTGTAGACATGCCCGCGCCGTAGCGAGTGAACATAACGAATGAATGAACGAAGTGTGGGCAGTAGACACACATATGTGGCTTATTTGTGTCCTTTGAAGTGTGTGAAAAACCGACAAGTGGATGGATACGCATATTTGCTATTCGTGCTTATGCGTTATGTGTGCGCGTAAAGCAAATATAGACGAATGAGACCTCCACACTTCGTCGCATGCGGCCAATAACGCGCATAACGAATAACACATAGCGAAGTGTGGTGCCACCATTATAGTTGCTTTACGCGCACACATAACGCATAAGCACGAATAGCAAATACGCGTATCCATCCACTTGTCGGTTTTTGCACACTTCAAAGGACACAAATAAGCCGAATATGTGTGTCGAGTGCCCACACTTCGTTCATTCATTCATGTTGTCATTCATTCCATATGTGTCGGCGTGCCAAATATTGGGCATGATCAAGATCAATGTATGTGCATGTAGCATGTTCGTAAAGTGTTTGGGTTCAAGTATTTGGGCAAATAAATAGTAGCCGCATAACAAATAACGAAGTGTGGTACCACCATTAGATATTAGCCAAAATGTACTGGCAAATCCACAAGTGTCGTCTAATGGCTTTAATGGTAAATTTAAAGCATGGTTTATGTGCTTGTCTAGTAAACTGTTATAATCTTCTTTAAAATATAAATTACAAACATACTTAATTTCATTTAGTTTTTCTATGATTAAATACATAAGACCTTCCGGCTTATCACTTTTACAAACCACCATATCTAAAACAAAACGTGTTATTAGAATTATTTATATCCTTTCAAAATATATGAGCTAGTCACATATATGACGATAAATAAGACATACATATCTGATCCAGTGGTATTCTTGTTAAACATACATTTGATGCCGGTACCGGTATATATCTTTTTTCACTTTGTAATTCCACCCGAATGAAAGTTTATCAATTTTAACGAGATCACTGATCATAACTTTGAAAAACAACAATTTCATCCAATACTAATGTTTTATGTAAAAAAATAATTAAGCGTTAAAAACTTTCATGTCCTCACAGGAAGATAAAAATGCACATCCACTTAGAATGTTTCACATACACATAAATCTAAACGCAAAATATTATTAAAACTATTCAAAATCAAAGACCATTAAATGTAAAATTACTATTATTGTAAATATAAAAACTTGGAAATAAATTCTCAATTCCCTGTGGCGCCAAATGTGCGGAAAAGAATTTGCAGCCAACTCACAAAAGTAAAAAAAAATGTTGTCGTGTTGGCTGCACTGTGCAGTGCTAATATTTTTTTATAATGAAACCTACTGCATGGGAATAAGGTTTAAAATTGCCTGAATAACTGTCATAAAAATAATAAGTTCTAGCTAGAGTGACGACGCACTGGCATACTGCGTTAGTCCGTTTTGGTGTGCGCACGTGCCGCCGTTTCGCGTCTTTCCGATCGCGAGTGTTTCGCGCGCGTTCTTCCAACTGTCATAACGGACACCGAAGTGGTAGAATAACCCGTCCTCAATCTTATTCTACTCACGAGTTCTCCTTACTGCTCGGCGAAAGCCGTTACAGGAAGGAAAATTCTTTTCTATTTTTTATTAGATAAAAGTCAGTGACCCCATAAGGGTAAACCCAATTTTTATATTGGTCCTCGGTGGAAACCTAACGGTGATAACCAAACCGAGTGGGCGAGGCCCCGACTCGTCTGCCGGTCCCCCTCTGGGATCGACAAAACAAACGGACGGGCCTAAATCAGCCGGCCTTGGGGTTTGCCCCTAGTCGGCCCTAGGTATCTCCTTCACCAACCTTTCCGATCCTTACTTCCATTCCCGAGTGGTGAGTTTGGGTGTGCCTGCCCGAAAGGGTACATACCACCCCTACACTTGGGCAGTTAGGAACCGTTTCGCACAACAAGGGCGAACGGATACAAGCTTAGGAGTTAGTCATTTTAAACACATCCTCCCGACCTTTCCCGGTTGGGAGCGAATACATTTACACATCCCCGGGTACTCCCCCCGGGGTGGTAGGAAAAATTAAGAGACGCTTTTAGTAGCGTATTTTCATAAGCAGAGACCCGCAGCCACTTGTCTGTTTTTGTAAAAATGGACCCAGTTACCTTCGAAGAGGTTCTCGCGGACGAGGACATCTGGGCGCTTGTCGTCCGGAAGTTCCGCGATCGCTTACCGGACCGTGTTTCCTCACGCCCGGCCTCCCTAGCCACAACTATCACCCCCAAAAACTGGGAGGAGATAACATCCAACATGGAGACCGAAATGGACTCCACCCCCGTTCTTTCATCTACCACCACTTCTTTTGGAGCCGAGGGTTCGCCTAACGAGGGCGAATACCAAAAGGCCTCCATACGCAATCGCAAAAAGGCGCGTAAAAATAAGGCGGCTAAGGCCTCTAAAACGAGTCCCACTACAGAAATTACCCTCCCGACCATACCACCTCGCCTCGTTATTAATTTCGAGGAACGAGGTAAGCTGATACAACTTCGTGTGGTATCGCCCCTCCCTGCTACTGCAGCCTCCCAACAAGGTCCAGCCAAGGCAACCACAGCCACGGCTCCTGCCGGACCAAAGTTACCCACTTCTCCACCCCTTTACATAAGGGACAAGGGAAAAAGATGGGTGGTGGAAAGGCAGCCCTTCGCGCCACCCCCTACAACAACTAGGCAGATGACGTCACCACTCCCGCCATCCGTAGGGCACAATAAGCCTACTGAAGGCCAACCCAAGCCCCCTATGGGCATAGTAATTAACAAACCGACGCCGTCACCGGTTAAGGCGGTAAACAACCCGATCCCAAAAGCCCCACAGGGACTAGACCCGCATCTAGCCCATGTGTTTAACCTCGCCGCAACAATTGACTTGGCGGAAATTCGCGTAATAGCTGCGGAATTGAGAAGGAACGAAGGTAATAGCCTCGCCCTCCTCAACATCGCCTTCAAATACGCTCCCACGCTCGAACGCCTTCGCGCTCTTAATCTCTAAAAATAATATATTTTAAACATTATCCCTAAAGTAGAGCATACACGGCTCGCGCAGCCGTAACACACACACACAAACATCCGCGCTTCCGTCTCCGCCGCCGGTGAAGGAAGACGCGACGCGTAATAGTCTATATATCTCAAACGTGGGCACGCCCACTTTGCTACCAGCGACGCCCCGAGCCGAGGTCCGTTCTCCACAGGGAGAGCCCTCGGGCGTTGTCGCTTAAAACTTTTACCGGGTTGAGAGCCCTCAGCGCTCACCCATAGTCCGGTTAAGCTGTCAAAGCCCTCTCGGCTAACAGCGATCGCAGTGGATACGTTTTAGTGGGTATTCTAGCCCCGAGGCTAGCGAGTCCCACACTCCCCGTTCCGGGGGGTAGTGCGTAAATGCATTTCGGACCACTGCGTTATCAAAAAAAAAAGAAAAAAAAAAAACTGGTCGCGATTTTTGAATACCTTACGCCAACAATCAGTTTACCCCTTGCCTATAGATGTTTCACATCAAAAATTGTTATGTACACGCGTTAGAAGTTATACATATAATATTCTTTGGCGTAACAAGATAAAAATCTTTTCAAAATTTTTATCTTTCGCCTTATTTATAGAAAAAACGACACCAACAATAGAAAAAAAGTATTTAATACATTGAAAGTTTTATTATAACGCATTATCTAGTTAAAAAACTAAAATGTTGACTATAACTAACTTCAGGGTGTCAGTTTTTCGTGACATCATTTTTCCCTAACGCGCCAAAAGAAGTATAACTTCAAAAAATAACGAAAAAATTAAGTTATCACTCAATTACAATTAATTAATTTGGAACTAGTTATGTACTTAATTAGTTAATTTCCCTAATCAAAAGTATTTTTATGTGTAGTATTAATATTTTTAGTTTATATTAATAGCGTATATAATATAAACGTGGTCCCTAAATGTAGGCCTCATAACCAAGCTCAAAGTCGCTCAGCGTGCTATGGAGCGAGCTATGCTCGGGATTTCTCTGCGTGATAGAATCCGTAATACGGAAATCCGCAGAAGAACGGGTGTAACCGACATAGCACGAAGAATTAGCACGCTGAAGTGGCAATGGGCTGGCCACATCGCTCGAAGAACCGACAACCGCTGGGGAAAAAAGGTTCTAGAGTGGCGACCACGTACCGGACGACGCAGTGTAGGACGACCCCCCACTAGGTGGACAGACGATCTAGTGAAAATTGCTGGGCGTCGATGGATGCAGACGGCACAGAACCGCACTCTGTGGCATACCATGAGGGAGGCCTATGTCCAGCAGTGGACGGCGATGGGCTGAAATGATGATGATGATGATGATGAATTAATAGCAGCCCTTTTTTGTTGTCAAACAGTTGTTCCCGCTGGTTTGTTTGCGTTGTTTACTTAAACATTTGTTATTTTAAGATTTATTATTATTATTTATCGTGGAAGACACTATATTTTAAATTAAATCTCTATCAATATATCGGTTAAAACTATATTTAATTCCATGCAGTAGCTTTTGCGTTATACATCTGCAAACAGACAGACAAAATTTCTGAAACGAATATTGTTTGAAGTCATGCTGGCCTGATGATTGGAAATAGGGTTATACAGACTTTCTTTCTAAATCCTTTCCCGTGGGTAGGAAAGGAGAAAAAAAACATTGTACTCGTACTTCGTCAACATGGTTTAGATCGGCTAGTCCAATACGAATAAGGAGTAAAAGTACAGGATAAAAAGAAAGAAAAGAGAGGACACATGTGGGTTTGGGGTTTGTATTGATAAGCAGCGGCCCTAAAGGTCCATGGGCGGCAATAACACTTACCATCACCTGATGATAAGTGTTATTGCCGCCCATGGACCTTACGCAAGCAGTACACCTGTACTGCTTGCTCGTTTGCCATCAAAAGCAATAAAAAAAAAACATTAAGAATTACTTACAAAAATGGAATCACTAATAACTATATATTTAAATAAAATAAAAAGTACAATAACAAAAAAAGGAAAATGACACAGATAAGTTAGGACAGTGGCGCCCCCACCACAAATGAGGAAAAGAAAAGCTGCTCAGAATAATTTTGTGGTACCAACCACAGAAAGTGATACCACAACGCTGCTATTCTGCAGCGTCCTGTAAAACTGCTCATATTCTATTTCTTTGCAACATTTACCTATATTATTAAAAAAATAACTTTACCAATGCTGTGTGGTAGTGGCTACGAATACTACCAACCCTTACTTTGCTCGTGGATGTCGTAATGGACGACTAAGAGCGTTATAACGGCCTGGGCCAACTCCATCTAATGCCGTTTGGTCAACAATTACATTTCCAAGGAGGGTTTGCGTCTGGCAGGCGGCCGGTCATAAATCTATTGCCAATAACTTTTTTTATTGATTATGGTGGCAAACGAGCAAGCAGTACACCTGATGGTAAGTGTCACTACCGCCCATGGACCTTTGCAATACTAAGGGTATAGCTAGGCCTACCAATACAAACCCCAAACCCACCCCAGTAGTGCTTTCGACTCTCTCGCTCACCGAACGAAGCGCAATAGCACATTGCCATTACTCAGGCGTCGATCTTCTGCAAGAGTGTGGTACTACCCCGGACGGACCGGCCCGGGGCTGTAGACAGAGAACTGTCAACAGTGTGGTCCTACGACTATTGTCTAGAGGGTTTTTTGGCGGGAATCTAAAACGTCATGTGGTGCTCTTGTATTATATTCGTTATCTTAGTGTTTTAACGTGTTATATTAGATAATTTTGATGGCATTTTATGTAATGTGATGTAACGGAACTGCTAAGATGTAGTGAATATCATATAAAAGTGCTTTACAACGTTTTCGTTTTTCATCAAAATTCTCACAAGATACCATTAACAGTGTGGCCATAGCACTGTTGATGGCGACAATTTGACTTACTGACGGACAATGACTAATCTGAAGACACTAAAAACTTGAAGATAATTATAACTCGACACTGGCAACAATGGCTCATTTAAGTAGCTGATTGCCAATACATAAAAATAAGAAGAAGAAGAAGACTATTGTCTATGAATATGATTGTGAATATATAATATATATTTTACAATATGTACTATGAAAGAAGAGTAAGTACATATTCTATCGACCTCAAGTAATTGGAATAAGAGCAGGTGAATGATGATGATGATGATTAAAAAAATTACTTTAATCATGATCATTCTCCTACTCTTATCCCAATTGCTTGGGGTCGATACAATATATACTCTTCTTTCATAGTACATATTGTAAAAGTTATTGGCAATAGCTTTATGACCGGCCGCCTGCCAGACGTCAACCCTCCTTGGGAATGCAATTGTTGACCAAATGGCATCAGGTGGAGTTGGCTCAGGTACATGAAGCTCTTAGTCGTCTTTTACGACATCCACGAGGAAAGTAAGGGTTGGTAGTATTCGTAGCCGCTACCACACAGCTCTAATATATAATTACTTTAATATATAATTTAATAGTCTCAAATCTCTCTCTTTATAATAAGATTAAGATTATACCAGCTTTAGCGTGTGAGGTAATGAGCTTCGAAACGATCTCACAAATGATCTATGAAACAACTTTAATATGTGAAACTTAATTTAAATAAATTAATCTCTGCGATGACGAACTCAGATACGCATATCACCATAATTCACCAAAACTTTCATTCACGCAGGTACTTGTAAGACAAATCAACGTAATCAGATAGCATTCCTTTTTTTTTAAACAACACCCTTTTTTTTGCGGTGGACTATGGAGGTACTCACGCCCCGCCCCGGTCCGGGATGACGGAAGAAGCGGGGCGCGTCCCCATAGACCCACCCAGCAAAGCGCCTCTCTTCGCCGTGCGAGCGGGCCACCGGTACCCGATCTTTGTTCTCAGTGGCCCTTTAAACAATAACCTGTATTTAGGAACTACTATACCAAGCCGCTTAAATGGGTGGGTTTGCCTTGCGGCCTAGTTATGCCCTAGGTTTTGTAAAGGTCCATGGGCGGCAGTGACACTTACCATCAGTTGTGCTGCTTGCTCGTTTGCCATCATATTTTGCAATAAAAAAAAAACTGGAACTACTATACAACCCTGAACTACTATTCCATTTATAAGTGGTAGGACCATGCTGTTGGCAGTTTTCTGTATACAGCCGCGGGCCGGTCCGTCCGGGGTAGTAATACACTCTCGCAGAAAATCGACATCTGAGTAATGGCGATTTGCTGTTGCGCTTCGTTCGGTGAGCGAGAGAGTCAGAGGCCCAACTGGATGGGTTCGGGGTTATTGGTAGGCAGCGGTCTAGCTATATCTTTGATATTACAAAGGTCCATGGGCGGCGGTGACTCTTACCATCAGGTGTGGGGCATGCTCGTTTGCCACCATAAGCAATAAAAAAAACCACGCTGATTGCACATGTTGGGAATGAGTTACATTTCGAGTTTGCTTTCAATTGCCTGATGTTATAGGCATATCATGTACCTTATTATACCGTAGGGGGTGGTAAATTACATTCTTACTTCGTCACCACGCGTAATTATTCATAATTCGATAATCAGTAACTCCATGTATTAGTAGAATACTAGGTAGTGTTATTTGAAAGAAATAGCAATATCTTTTTTTTTTGGTGGGGTGGGCTACGTTCTGCGCGATCCTCGCACCACTCCCGTCCGGGGCGACATAGGGGCGTAAGCACGCACACCCGTAATCCACACATGAACCTCGCCTTCGTCGTTGGACCGGCCACTGGAGCAGCGTGAACTTGTCGTCAGTGGCCGGCCCGACGGAATACCCCCCTGAGGGGTACCCTCTCAAATAGCAATATCTAAACCATTAGCCATTTTTGTTCCTTGTTAAAATTTAATTATTTTATGTTAGAAGTTGTGTAAGAATACAATTCACCACCCCATATCTTACCCGTGGGTGATCGTAAGAGACGACTAAGGGATATATAACGCATATAACATCTATGCGAGAGAAGGAAAACTCGAAAGAAAACCCTATACCAACACGTCTGACCAGCACGGTATAGTAAGTTAATTTCCCTCCTATTACAGAGGAGGCCCGAACCCAACAGTGGGACATTTATGGGCTGTGATGATGATGATGATGTTACTAGTACACTACACACGATTTAAATAATTAATTAGTCTCGACATTGATAAAACAAGAATCTAATTATATATGGAAGGTGCCCTTTTAATGATTTCTATTTTCCCATGGTGATTATATGTTGATATTTAAACTTTTACTGATTTAATTATTGGTTTCTAAACGTATTAAAATATATATCCACATATTTGATTTAGCTTTCAACGCTTTTATATTATAATAATATGCATAATATGTTAATATATTTTAAACTTGAAACATAAAAAAGTGCTATGAATAACTTACCTATTAAAAACAAAGAAAACATGTTTTATTATTGGCAGGACCACGTTGTTGACAGTTCTCTGTCTACAGCCGCGGGCCGGTCCGTCCGGGGTAGTACCACACTGAGCAGAAGATCGACGTTTGAGTAATGGCAATGTGCTATTGCACTTCGTTCGGTAAGTGAGAGAGCCGGAAGCCTAACTAGGGGGTTTGGGTATTGGAAGGCAGCGGCCTAAGCTATACCCTTGGTATTGAAAAGGTCTATGAGCGGCAGTGGCACCATCAGGTGTGCTGCTTGCTCGTTTACCACCTTAGGCAATAAAATAAATAGTAGACATATATTATACACAAGATGAAAGATAAATAAAAAAAGGAATAGAGCAGAGCAAGAGAAGATTCAAATCAGAAACCAGGAGAACACTATAGAAATTCTATTCTAAAAATGTATTCATCATTTTGAAAATTCTATAGAGTAAGAAGTAATTGACATACCTAAGTATACATACATACATACATATCATCACGCCATATCCCTTGCAGGGTAGGCAGAGAGAACAGAGTGCCAGAGAACTCTATCCTTGCATACTTCACTCGCTTCCTCAACGTTCATAATTCTCTTCATACACGCTTTCGGTGACTCTTGACTCCACCTTCCTTCAGTACATGACCGATCTGGTCTAGGTAGGTTAGTCTCGGTCTCCCTCGGTACCTACATCCTTCCACTTTCGCATTGTATATCTTCTTAACCAGACGTTCGTTCGGCATTCTTTCCGCATGTCCGAACCATCGGAGCATTCCCTTTTGCATCTTTACACCAATACTCTCTTTCATACCTACTCGCTCTCTCACGTCGTCGTTGCGAATGCGTATACCTAAGTATACCTTACTATTTAAACGTCTTGGTGTAGATAAAAAAATAATTAAAGTAAATTATTTTATTTTTGTGATGTTTACTTTGCAAGACTAGTCGTACTCATCACAAAAATAGTTTTCCGTGTGGTGACGGAGTAAGAATACAATTCACTACCCCCTAACTTATCCGTGGGTGATCTTAAGAGACGACTAAGGGATATAAACCGACACAAAACCCTATACCAACACGTCTGACCAGCGCGGTATAGTAGGTCAATTTCCCTCCTATTAGAGAGAACAGAGGAGGCTCAAGTGCAACAGTGGGACATATATGAGCTGATATGATTCAGCAAAAAAAAACAGACACACATTCGAAGTAATATTACTTTGTCTTCTGTTGCTCTAATGTAGGAGAAAGAAAGAAAAGATTTTGTATTTCTTTTTATAGTTAAAAAGAAAATAACATAACAGAAAATAAAAACAAAATAAAGGTGAAAACAAAATGGCTCACTTTATGGTCGGGAATGGCAGTGCACCCCAGCCTTTGATTTTCAACCCAAGCCAAGTTTATATTACTAAATACACTTATATACATATATTACCGCCTTCCTAAGCACAAAAATAGTGTAAGTCTCATATTGGTAGTTTTCCAATTACAGCACTAGAGCGCATTATGCGGCATAATGCTTAACGTTGAATGTTCCAACTACAGCAACGCTTCGCACAATCGAACGCTCTTAAAAGTAGTGCTTTTGTCTGATGCGTGCAATCGATACCAACTTAGTGACTGAAAATTAACAAGTGTTTTTTCTTTAATTTGACAAATAATTCTTTAAGTAGACATATTGATCGAAATGCTTTATTTATATTATCGTTAGTAATATTATTTATTGGTGAAAAAATTTTTAAAGCTTTCGTTTCGTTGTAGTTTTTTGGCAATAATCAAAGTTAATTCAACCTGTGTTAAAAAAATATATAATTATGAATGAAGGTACAAACATTGACTTTTATTTTATATTCCACATTTAAAATGTGAATACAATTTTATTATTTATTTTATTAGCGCACTCTGCTGGTGCATTTAACAACTAATTCACGTTCCAATTAAGCATCAGCATAATTCGGCATTGTGCGCCACTGAGTCGCATAATGCTCTGTAATTGGAAAACTACCATTATGTACCTATTTGCTTATAATACGTAGTAGCCAGAGTAAGATAATGTTTCAAAACTAACCAACGATAACAATATTCTTTGAAAATTAAATCAGAGAAGAGAGACCTTACATGTTAAAAATTTCTGTAGTAATTTTACAAAAAAAATGTTGTAAGTTTTTACGCAAAACAAGAAAGTAATACTATAATGCCGTTTTGTAAATTTACTATACAATTTATTACAACTCAATTTCGAAAAATTACTAAAGATTTTTTAGATATTTACCTATTAGATATTTACCAAACGTTTATCGGAAATTCGCTTAGCAAAATAACAATACAAATAGTGTAATTTTACCAAATAAATTCTGTTGAAAATGGTTTGTCATTTCAAAATGATGTATTGTAAATTTATTATACAACTACCTTCTGCCCGCGGTTTCGCCCGCGTAAAAGGTTACTTTCCTAAAGATTTTCATCTCCTATTTTTACATTATCCCGTAAGTGTAATTAATGTCATCTTTATTTAAATCTATCCAATGGCCTAAAAATAAGTTTCAAGCTTCTAGCTTTAAAAATTACGATAATTCCTTACAACTTTTCATCCCCCTTTACAACATTTTTTTGCATTAAAAAGTAACCTATGTCCTTTATTAGGCTCTAGACTATCTGTGTACCAAATTTCATTTAGATCGGTTCAGTAGTTTTGGCGTGAAAGAGCGACAGACAGACAGAGTTACTTTCGCATTTATAATATTAGTAAGGATTAATTTCAACTTAGTTTACTAAAATTACAAAACATTTTTAAAAATATACCAAACGATTATCGGATATTCACTTAGCAATATTACAAAACAAATAGGCAAGCTTGTGAAATCACAATACTGTAATTTTAATGATATACATATTAATTTAAGTACACATAATGATTTTATTTCAAACGAATCATCTTTTGAATCAATCAGTTGAAAAATTACAACATGTGACAAAGTTGACCTAAAAAAAATTAAGAAGACGGGATGTCCATTGAGCGAGGGTGATGGCCGTGGTAGTGGGGGGTGTTCGGCAGATGTGAATGCACCTGGACGGCACGCGACGGACCCTGCACCTTTGCACCTTTTGTGAGATGCCTATTTGTTTATATTTCTATCTATATATATAAAATGTTACGTCTCTTTGTTTGTCCCGCATCCCGTAATCCTACACCATACATATTTTGTTTTCAAATTATGTAGAAAAATTGAAATATAACTATATTTACGGATTTTGTCGCGTTTGAATTGCATATTTACTTTCTAGACGTTTCGAACAATTTTCAGCGTTCATGGTCACAGGAGGATAGTCTTTCCGTAACCATGACCTTGAACGAATCAAATACATACGCAATAAATTTCGTAAAATAATTTTATACCAAATCTACTATAGCAATAGGCATAAAGATCAGAAATCATTATAGGTACAAAAATATACTTGCGACGTTTACTAATTTGAGAATATAGTTTTTAAGCATTTGAAATAAAACTATTTTTACGTGTTTGTTAACTATTTTTATGCGTTTTATCGCGTTTGATTTGGATTTTGTCAGAAATCAGTAGCTTTAAGCGAAATATTTGCATTAATTACAATAAGCCAGCGTAGTTTTTCTTTTTGTCAGCATTAGTTATATGGCGTAATATAAAACAAAAATGGATTTTTTCATAGAAAAGACTTACTCCATATAGAGAAACAATGGTTATACAAAAGTGAGCGTGCTCATTCTTATGTACTAAGCGCCCAAGTAAAGCCGGGACACATTTCTAGTTTAACATATTGATTGATCGGAGTTTCGGGATATGAGTTTTGAAAGCGTTATTTTTTTTCTGAGACCATAAGGCAATTTTGTGCAGACCAACGGCTGCATGAGTTAAAATTTAAGTTATTTTAAATATGACGTCTGATATTGCGTCGACCCCAAATAAATTGGGATAAGAGCAAGTTGATGATGATGGTACATTATTTGCTTGTGTTGTAAAATATGACTCATATATCATGAGGAGAATGGATGGCGATGATTATGACCTCCAACCTTTAGCGGTCTGTGACTAAAGGTAGTTCTATAAGCTGAATTGCTGTGTGGTGACGGAGTAAGAATACAATTCACTACCAACCCTTTCTCATTCGTGGATTTTGTAGACGATTACGGAATAATATGCATATAATATCTATGCAAGATAAGGAAAACTTGAAATACAACCCTATATCAATACGTCTAACTAGTATGGCTTAGTAGGTTTCCTTCCTACTATAGACATACATACATACATACCATCACGCCATGTCCCTTGCAGGGTAGGCAGAGAGAACAGAGTGCCAGAGAACTCTATCCTTGCATACTTCACTCGCTTCCTCAACGTTCATAATTCTCTTCATACACGCTCGCCGGTTTCGGAGACTCTTGACTCCACCTTCCTTTCAGTACATGACCGATCTGGTCTAGGTAGGTGAGTCTCGGTTTCCCGCGGTAGGTCCTTTCACTTTCGCATTGTATATTTTCTTAACCAGACGTTCGTTCGGCATTCTTTCCACATGTCCGAACCATCGGAGCATTCCCTTTCGCATCTTTACACCAATACTCTCTTTCATACCTACTCGCTCTCTTACGTCGTCGTTACGAATGCGATCGGTCAGCCTACTATAGAGGACGCTCGAATCCAGCTGTGGAACAGATCTGATGAACAGATATGTGTTCAAATACCACTTGTGACAATAATTTTTTGTTCGTAATCGAGTTTTTATAAATAGGTAATTAAGCTTATTAAATGCTAAATTTTAGTAATTTGAATGACAGGGTTGTGTCATCGTTTAATACAATTCTAACTGCAAAGTTTGAGTATTAAGTCTGTACAATGTGTAAACAATGTCGGGTAGATGGCACACGTCTCCTTATAGACGAAAATATAATACGATGCGAGCATTGAATGTCCTACAATAGTTCACGGTGATGTAAGTGGCAGCACGATTGTGACGGCTTTCCAATGGGTGTGCGTTCAAATCCCACTTGTAACAATCATTTTTCGCTCGTAATCGGGTTTTTAGAAACAGATATGAGTTGAGAGGATGACGACGACGATGGTAAGCCCTACCTTGCAACTTTTGAGATGTCATCGAATCACCTAGTGGGGGGAGTCGTCCAATATGGGGGGTCCGTCTGGTTGTTAGTTCAACGAACGATGTAGCCTGTCCATTGCTATACATGTATTGATTCCAGTGTGATGCCATTCAAACCACAATATAACATAATTCTATAAGTTTCTTTAAATCAGACCAGATGTTTCTAATATTAAGATCATAACCATCCCGCTTCTATCCCATTTTTTTAAATAACACCCTGTACTAAAGAAATAATCCTTGTATTGCGGGAGACTTTAGGTACTTGCTGTGTGGTAGCGGCTACGAATTCTACCAACCCTTATTTTGCTTGTGGATGTCGTAAAAGATGACTACACCTTACAACGACCTGGACCATTTTCATCCGATGTCGTTTGGTCAACAAATACATTCTCAAGGAGGATTGACGTCTGGCAGGCGGCCGGTCATAAAACTATTGCCAATAACTTTTACAATATGTACTATGAAAGAAGAGTACATATCTACATATTGTATCGTAGGAGGTATAAGAGTAGGAGAATGAATTTTCATTCTCCTACTCTTACGGGAGACTTTACAAACATGCAATTAACGCAGACAAATTATACCCAGACTCAGAACCACAGTTTGTGGATCGCACAAAGTATTGTTTTGCGTGGTAATAGAACCCATGACACTGGCATGGAAGGTCGGTATCTTAACCATTACGCCATCTGTGCAATGTATTCGTGATAATTACTTGTCATCACAATAAGTACTCTTTGTAATTGCAAAAGTTTTGGGCATAGTTTTATGCCCGGCCGCCTGTGTCTGACGTCAACCCTCCTTGAGAATATAATTGTTGACCAAGCGGCATCAGATTAATTTTGCTTACGTCGTTATAAAGCTCCTAGTCAATATTTTACGACACCCACGATCAATGTCAGGGTTAACAGTATTCGTACCCACAAAACATGTTTCTGATATTTTAATATCATCAACATCATTCTCCTACTCTTATCCCAATTACTTGGGGTCGATACAATATGTATCTCTTTTTTCATAGTACATATTGTAAAAATTAATGGCAAAGTTATTTTTATGACCGGCCGCCTTCCAGGGTTAACCCTCCTTCAAGTACCTGCACACGGTCGTGTGGAGGGAGTGGGCTCCGTCCTGCCACCATTGCGGTAGTGACGAGGTCACGGCGCAACATACGCTCGAGGAATGTTCGAGCTGGGACGGGCAGCGCCGTGACCTCGTCGTTATCATCGGTGTCGACCTGACGGTGCCGGCTGTCCCGAAAACGATGGTCGACAGCGTCAGGCACTGGGACGCGGTCGTCGCCTTCTGCGAGGCTGTCATCTCGCAGAGGCGGCGGAACGAGTCCGGGAGGATTCCCGCGACCCGGGCCGCCGCCAGCGGCCGGGGCGGCGCAGGCGCGAATATCTGCGCCTGATGCCGCCCTAACCAAGGCTTCGGGTGATCGGACCGGGGAATTGTCCGGTCAACCGACGTGAGGCCACCGCGTGAGGGCGACGCCTCGACGGCGAAAGCTGTCGGGGCATCGACAAGAGAGGAACCCGCAAGGTTATACCGCCGGGCCGGCCACCGAAGACAAAGATCGGGTACTGGTGGCCCACTCGCACGGCGAAGAGAGGTGTTTGCAGGGTGGGTGGTTCCGTCGCCCCGGGCCGATTTGCCGGGGCGCGACCACATCCATAGTCCAACCTTGAGAAGAAAAAAAAAAGGGTTAAACCTCCTTGGGAATGTAATTGTTAACCAAACGGAACCAGATGGAGTTGGCCCAGGCCATTATAAGGCTCTTAATCATCTTTTACGATATCCACAAGCAATGTCAGGGTTGATAGTATTCGTACCCACAAAACATGTTTCTGACATTTTAATATATTCAAAATAATTTAAATTTTATAATATTTAAATAAATTATTACATTGTAATATAAATAATCAATAAAATTATTAATAATCATGTATAAAAAGTGACGCCAAGTGGCGATCGACCGAGTTTATGTGTGTTCTTTATGGCACCGTTGTCCAGGTGGTCCGACTGGTGCAAGGTATCACAGGGCCGGCAAGAGGACCGGAATTAATAAGAAAGGGACAAACACTTTATCGGTCTGATATTATTGATATTGATATAGATTATGCTTCTGCTCGCGGCTTCGCCTGCATAAAGAGTGTCATAGTGTTTTGCGTAGTTTTCCTTCTCTTGTACATATCACTTGCCCAGAAGAATAGTGACACAATTCAAAAAAGCTAAATTTTTCAGGAGGGTCAAAATAAGTATTTTGCTTGTTCTCAGTTCGGTTCAGCAGCTATTCCAAATGCACGAACGTCAGCATAATATCCTTAAGAATGACGACGAAGAGTTACTACGGAGAACTTATAATAGATATTGACACCCCTCCACCATCAAAAATTGTAATTTTTAGAGTTGTGCCACTATTCTGCCGCGCAAGCGGTATATTATCTGCATATCATATCACTTGGTTGTCTCTTACACATTCATGTAGTGGGTTATATTCTTACATCTTCTTCTTCTTCTTCTTTTTATGTATTGGCAATCAGCTACTTATACGAGCCATTTTTGCCAGTGTCAAGTTATAATTATCTTCACGTTCTTAATCTCTTCAGGTTAGTCATTGTCTGTCAGTCAGTCGAATTGTCGCCATCAACAGTGCTATGGTGACACTGTTAATGGTATGTTGTAGGAATTTTGATGGAAAACGAAAACGTTGTAAAGCACTTTTATATGATATTCACTACATCCCAGCTGTTCTGTCACATCATAATACATAAAATACCATAAAAATTATCTAATATAACACGTTAAAACACTAAGATATCGAATATAATACAAGAGCACCACATGACGTTTTAGATTCCCGCCAAAAGTCTCTTACATCTTCTTCACACGAAAAGTATGGGGGGACAGAATCAAAGCAAAATTCATCCTCCTGTTTTATATCCTTAGGGAGGAATATGGATGGCCGGCTCAATGGCGGTAGGAAGCGGATACGGTAGGTTATGGGTCGCCTGGACGAGGAGGGCCTGCCAAAAAAATAGGGAGGAATATGGATATAAATTGTGTTTGTCAAATTGTACGTTTTGTAATTTCTATACTACATTTATATACTCAGTGCCTCATCTCAGCTCATATATGTCCCACTGTTGGGCTCAAGCCTCCTCCATAATGGGAGGGTAATTGTCCTACTACACCACGCTGGTCAGAACGTCTTGGTATAGGGTTTTGTTTCGAGTTTTCCTTCTCTTGCATAGATCTTTTATGTGTTTTATATCCCTTAGTCATCTCGTACGATCACGCACGGGTAAGATATGGGGTGGTGAATTGTATTCTTACTCCGTCACCACACGGAAATTATATATACTCAGTGCCTTTTGTTGTAAAAAAAAATGTATTTCCTCTGAGGGGCTGATTTTTATAATTTTAGTGAGCGTTAGTAGGCAGAAGCCTAGCTGTATCTCTGGTATTGAAAAGGTCCATGTGCTGCAATAACATTAATCATCAGCCGTGCTGCTTGCTCGTTTACCACCTTAAGCAATAAAAAAAACATTCACTACGCTACATATAAAACTAGCTACTACCATTCACGCTTAAAAATAACTTTCCCAAAGTTGGACCATTATCCCAAGGGATCATATTGCTGGGAAAAAAGCATCCTATGTGTTGATCCAGGAAATGTGTGAACCTATGTGTCAATTTTCATCCAAATCTGTTTAAAGTTTTACGTGTAATTAACTAACAAATATCCAAAACACCTACAAAATTTTTCACAATACTTACTTATATTATAAATGCGAAAGTAACTCTGTCTGTCTGTCGCTCTTTCAAGTCAAAACTACTGAACCGATCTAAATGAAATTTGGTACACAGATAATCTAGTGCCTGATAAAGGACATAGGCTTTTTAATGCAAAAAAAGGGTTATAAAGGGGGATGAAAAATTGTAACAAAGTATCGTCATTTTTAAAGCCAGAAGATTGAAATTTATTTTTAGGCTATTGATTAGATATAAATAAATATGACATTGACAGGTTATAAAAATTTACCCTTAAGGGGTAAAATAAAAACAGGGGATGAAAAACTTTAGGAACCTTTTACGCGGGCGAAGCCGCGGGCAGAAGCTAGTTTATAATATTATTAGGATTTATACAAACATGACCTCGAGCATGAAACTTGATGACACAGTACATGAGTATCAGCTTAGCTTAGGCAAGGGACGTGACAGGATGTTTAGACTAATATAACGCTGACTTAACGACCACCGGCAGAAAATATTATGTATGACGATACAACCCACGCAGCTAGACAGATTAATTACATTTATAACTAATTAAAAATACATACATACATATCATCACGCCATATCCCTTGCAGAGTAGGCAGAGAGAACAGATTGCCACAGAACTCTATCCTTGCATACTTCACTCGCTTCCTCAACATGCATAATTCTCTTCATACAAGCTCGCCAGTTTCGGCGACTCTTGACTCCACCTTCTTTCAGTACGTGACCAATCTGGTCTAGATAGGTGAGTCTCGGTCTCCCCCGGTACCTACATCCTTCCACTTTCGCATTGTATATCTTCTTAACCAGACGTTCGTTCGGCATTCTTTCCACATGTCCGAACCATCGGAGCATTCCCTTTCGCATCTTTACACCAATACTCTAATAATAATTAAAAATACAATATAGAATGTACTTATTTTTTTTAAGTCCCCCCAACACCAATAAATAATTCCTGTACTACGGACTTCACAAACGTGCTATTAGCGCAGACAAATTACACCCAAATTCAGAATAACGTGTGAATCGAACCCACGGAACTGGCACGGAAGGTCGGTCATCTTAACCGCCACGCCAGGTTGCTGGGCGTCGCTGGATGCAAGCGGCATAGGACCGCGCTGCGTGGCATAACATGAGGGAGGCCTACGTTCAGCAGTGGACGGCATTGGGTGAAATGATGATGATGATGATGAGATGTCATTGCAATCGATTTCAAGGAATTCTACTTCTTTTTAAATTTTTACAAAACGGCGTCTGTAAAACGCACACAGATTATAAAAAAAAATAACGTGTTAACTTACCGGTGGGTGAATATAGGTGGTTCCTATAGCATCCTATACAAAAATGGTTACGGCTCCATAGAGAGGAACTGCCTCAAGATGCTGTATCAAGTAACACTGTTTCCTGTATCAGACTGCCAATTCAACTACCTAACGCGATGCTCTTGTCTATTAAAACCCTCATCGAAATAATTATCTTATATATTACTATTATTATTTTTATTATATTTCTACTGTTCTATGTGGTGACGAAGTAATACCATTCACCATCCCCATATCTTGTCTGTGGGAATCGTAAAAGATGACTACGAGGTAAACATCTATTGAAGAGAAGAAAAAGCTTGAAATAAAACCCTATACCAGGTCTGACCAGCATGGTTATAGTAGGTGAATTACCCTTCTACTATGAAGGGGGCTCGGGCCCAGCTGTGGGACACATGTGGGCAAAGATAATGATATTACTATTATTAGTTATTTTAAAGTGAAGGCTAAGACCAAGACCTTTTTTTTTATGCGGTGGTCTATGGTGTGGTTACACCCCGCTAAATCGGTCCGGGGCGACGGAAGAGACGGCGCGCGACCCCATAGACCCGCTCTGCAGTGCGCCTCTCTTCACCATGCGAGCGGGCCACTGGAACTCGATCTTTGTCTTCGGTGGCCGGTGAACGGATGGATGGTTAACACTCATGAAAGAAAGGAATATCAAATAGGATCACGGTGGAATAGGATATCGCCAGCGCCGGATTAGCCACATAGCAAGAGTAGCAAATGCTACGGGCTCCGCGAATTGGGGGGCCCCGCACTCCAACCGCGGGAGTTTAACCGTAAAAAAATTTCAATTTAAATAGGAGTGAAAAAATATTTTTATCTCACTTTGATGAATATAGAGCATGATATGCTTAAAAAAAAGTCAATATTGAAAGTGTTAGCTCTAAATTCGCCCATATTAAATTTAGAAAAGTTCATTTGTAACAGTTTGTTTTATTTAGGTACTAACCTTTAATTACCTTACCTAAAGCAAATCAAGGGCCCCTTGACAGATTTTGCTACAGGCCCCGCGCTGGGTTAATCCGGCACTGGATATCGCAGAAGATATACAATGCTATATATATTAATTTTATTTTGTAACCTTTTCTCAAAATTACGTTTTAAATTATTACTCTAGGCATTTTTGTTACACCAATAGCGATGGCTAATCCATCGCCAAGTGCGGCGATGATTCACATATGTATGTGCCCGTCGATAAGCTTGATGCATAAGTGGATAATCCCAATAGAAGTATTGTTTTTCTCTTTCACGTATAAGTTGATTTTTTTAACCGACTTAAAAAAGGAGGAGGTTCTATATTTCATTGTATGTATTTTTTTTATTCAACCACGTAAGTAGTTGGAGTATACATACTTTTCCGTATAATAACAGCAAAGATTACAATTCACCACCCTTTAAGACAAAGGGTGGTGAATTCTTTGCTTTGTTATAGAGGTGTCGTAAAACTCGAAATATAAACCCTATAACAACCCGTCTGACCAGCATGGTATATTTTGGGTCGAATTTTGGAGTCTACCTGGTACAATTTGACAGATTAAAATAGATTTCACAGAGAGCTAAACAGTTCACTCTGAAGTTCATTGCCTTTTTTGGACACACTTCGTTCATTCCTTCCTGGGCGACGGAAAGCCGTCGTGCGATACCATAACCCATAATAATCCCATAAGCCCATCACAAGGATCGATTCCTTGACATCCGTAGTACTACGCCTACACAGTAAACCCCGAGCTGTCTTTAAATTTTAGGATATTTACTTACCACACAAACTTGGCACAGACACACAAAAAATATAAAATGTCTTCGATGTTTTTTTTTTTTTTTTTTTCAAGTAGAATTTTTAGATGTACGTTCACAGTTAGAGTTAGATAAGATAATCAATTTATGATACCGCGCCAAGTTATTTTTCATTCTAAGACTAATAAATAACATTTCACTCGTTTGCTGTTGTACTATAGCTGTAGAGAAGTAGGTATAGAACTACTTATAATTAATACAATTTATTTTTAATGATATTTGATGTTTACGCGAATCTCCATCATCTCAGCTCATAATACGGCCCACTGCTGGGCTTAAGTCTCTTCCATAATAGGAGAGAATTAACCTACCACGCTAGTCAGACGGGTTTCATTTTGAGTTTTCCTTCTCTTGTATAAATGTAATATACATATTATATCCCTTAATCGTCTTTTACAGCAACCATGGGCAGTATAGGCGGTGATAAATTATATTTTTACTACATCACCACAAGAAAACTAAGTATAGATACGCCAATAATATGCGAATAAAATAAAGCTATTTTTACGGATTTCACTATTTAATTTTACGTTTCATTATTCGAAACGTGGGACAAGTAAAATTCGAAAATAGAAACGCAATATAATCCGTAAAAATAAACAAAAATGACCTTTATGGCAAGTTCAAGTTTATTTGATAGTGATTGAAGTTGAAAGAAACTGTACCAATAGTTTCTTTGAAAATAAATGCTTAATAATGGTAAAAACGGTATTACTGCTTCTATTTAAATCTATAATTTAAGATTTCGTTAAAAATATTTCGCTTATCTATTGCTACTTCCGGAATCACACAAAGGCAGGTGATTTCGTACAGAAAAAAAAAATTGAAATACCATTGTTTTTTACTTAAATTTAATTTCTATAATAACTAACAAAACTATTGTTTATAATATTTTCTATTAGAACAAAAGAAGCTTAAACTTTTCGCTAATATTTCAATGCCAAAATTCGTCCATTTTAGAACAAAAGGAAACAGCTTATGCACAACAAATGTTCAAATATCACCAAATTTTCTAAGTATTAACTTTATTACAGTGTCATAAAGTTGATAATATCTTTATTATTAGTAAATAGCATTGTTAAAGCCGGCCTCGGCCGTGAAGTGATTCTAAGAAAACATAAAAATGTGCGTCTTAGGCGATCGAAATTTTTGTAAGCAACCTAAGAACGCTATTGTTGGCCATCTGAATGAATAGAGAGTTGCCAGCGCACATAATAGACCATAGACTATGTCAATAAAGTGTTTATTGCATTTAAAAGTTCGGTTACAGTATTGTTTAGGTGTGCGTTATTGATTTTAGTTCCGTTTGTTAAATAATATATTATAAAATATATTTAAATGACTTAATATTTCCACTTTGTGTGGTGACGGTGTAAGAATACAATTTACCAGTCCTTATTTTATCCGTAGGTGTCTTAAAAAACGACTAATTGATTTAAAATACATATAGCATCTATGCAAGAGAAGGAAAGCTCGAAATAAAACCATATACCATTCCGTTTGATCAGCGTGGTATTTTTTTTTATTGATTTCGGTGGCAAATGAGCAGAGATGACTTCTGATAGGATCGTATGGAAAAAGATGACATATTGCGTCGAACCCAAGTAATTGGGATAAGAGCAAGATGATGATGATTTCGGTGGCAAACGAGCAAGCAGCACACCTGATGGTAAATGTTACTGCTACCCATGGATCTTTGCAATATCATACATGTACAGGTGGCCCAGGGTGAACCGCCGGGCGGGCCACCGAAGACAAAGATCGGGTACCGTTGGCCCGTTACCTACCAATGAAAACCCCCCAACCCAACCAAAAGTTTGGTCTACCGGTTCTCTCGCCGAACGAAGCACAGCAGCTAATTGCATTGCTCAGACGTCGATTTCCTACGAGAATGTGGTACTACCCCGGAGGGACCGGCCCGCGGCTGTAGACAGAAAACTGTCAATAGTGTAGGAGGCTCGAGCCCAGTATATAAGATGCATATAAGCTGAGATTATAAAGAATATTGCAAAATAATTCAAAGGGCAAGGATAAACTTGTATTGTAACTGGTTAATATAATATTTTCATCTTCATCACAGCCCATATATGTCCCACTGTTGGGCTCGGGCCTCCTCCCTAATGGGAGGAAAGTTAACCTACTATACCGCGCTGATCAGGCGTGTTGGTATAGGGTTTTATTTCGAATTTTCCTTCTCTTGTATAGATGTTATATGCATTTTATATTCCTTAGTCGTCTCTTACGATCACCCACGGGTAAAATAGGGGGAGCTGAATTGTATTCTTACTCCGTCACCACACGGTCTACCAATACAGACCCCAAGCCCACCCAGTTGGGCTTCCGGCTTTCTCGCTCACCGAACGAACCGCAATTGCTTGTGGCCATTACTCAGACTTTTTTTTTTATATTGCTAGTGGTGGCAAACGAGCAAGCAGCACACCTGATGGTGTCACTGCCGCCCATGGCCCATGGAAAGGTATAACTAGGCCGCTGCCTACCAATATAAACCCCAAACCCACCCAATTGGGCTTCCGGCTCTCTCGCTCACCGAACAAAGCGCAATAGCACATTGCCATTACTTATATGTTGATCTTCTGCGAGAGTGTGGATGTCCCCGGACGGATTGGCCCGCGGCTGTAGACAGAAAACTGTCAACAGCGTGGTCCTACCACAAAAATCATCTAAGGTAATAAAGCATTTAAGGTAATAAAACTATTTGAAATAAAACTACATTTACGGATTCTATCGCGTTTGTATTTGATTTATAATTTCCCGACGTTTCGAACACTTTACAGTGATCATGGTCACGGGAGGACTGTGACCATGATCACTGTAAAGTGTTCGAAACGTCGGGCAATTATAAATCAAATACAAACGCGATAGAATCCGTAAATGTAGTTTTATTTCAAATGTGTAATACTCGCGTAAACATTAGAAGTCGTAATAAAACTATTTTACGAATTTTATCACATTTATATTTGATTTTTATTTTTCTCGTCATCTCTCTATCCTAGGCGGCAGACTAGGGCGGCATCAGGCACAAGAACTCGTATCAATGTCTTGCTATTACCTATACCATAAAGGTTGGTAAAAAAGAGCATTAGTCCAATATGTTCATACATCCATATATCTACCTACATGCAGTACATAGACTTCAAGAATAGGGGACAATGCCATAATTGCCACCCAAGCTTTATCATATGGGAAGTGAAACGAAAACAAATTATTTAACCAGTTTGGTAACTACGATTGGATAAATTGCTTTCCATTGCGATGTCTCCTGTTCAACAGCAGGCAAATAAATAGACTAAACCAAAAGAAATATGATTGTGTCGATGATACAGTGGTTCGGGTTGAGAGCCCTCAACGCTCACCGCATAGTCTGCGTAAAGCTGTCAAAGCCATGTGCAGCTAACAGCTAAACAAACACAAAAAAAAAAAAAAAAAAAAAAAAAACGATGATACAGTGGTTTAAATATCGACTTTCCGTTTAGTGTGGCTGTAAATTAGATTGCCGCACAAGTCTACCGATATCCACCAATGGTTATTCTGAGTTTGGGTGTAATAGGTATCTTATTTGTATCATTGCCTGTGCCCTGCTATGCAAGTATAGAGAAACTGTGGGATTATGTTACAAGTATAAAGAACTAGCAACCCGTCCCGGTTTCGCTTCGGTTTATATAAGTATTTTATAACTCAAGGATTTTTTTGAAATAATACTAATTTTACAAAATGAATGGAATGCTCCGATGGTTCGGACATGTGGAAAGAATGCCGAACGAACGCCTGGTTAAGAAGATATACAATGCGAAAGTGGAAGGATGTAGGTACTGAGGGAGACCGAGACTAACCTACCTAGACCAGATCGGTCATGTACTCAAGGAAGGTGGAGTCAAGAGTCTCCGAAACCGGCGAGCGTGTATGAAGAGAATTATGAATGTTGAGGAAGCGAGTGAAGTATGCAGAGATAGAGTTCTCTGTCACTCTGTTCTCTCTGCCTACCCTGCAAGGGATATGGCGTGATGATGTGTGTGTGTGTAATACTAATTTTACGGATTCTATTGCGTTTGTATTTGACTTTTTATTGCCTGACGTTTCGAACACTTTACTATTTTTAATTTTGACTTACCTTCCCTAATATTAAAAATGTGGGTCAAAATTTAATAACTGATGCTGTAATGGGTATGCTATTCGTGTGGTGACAGAGTAAGAATACAATTCCCCACCCCCTATCTTACTCGTGGGTGATCGTAAGAGACGACTAAGGGTTATAAAACGCATATAACATCTATGCAAGAGAAGGAAAACTCGAAACAAAACCCTATACCAACACGTCTGACCAGCGTGGTATAGTAGGTTAATTTCCCTCCCATTACGGAGAAACTGCTGATAATATTCAACAATAAAATGATCTAAAACATTATTTTAGTAATCTGCGAATACTCATTTGTTATTCACTTAGAAAAAAATGTTGAAAGTTTTATAAAAACGAGCTTTGGGCCTTTACTTGTTATTTTTTTTTTTTAATACTAAATCCACAATGGATAGCTAATAATAAATATTCACTCTTTTAAAACAGCACTGATTTATCTCTACTTTCCATTGATGCGACACTAGACATTTTAAACCTGGTTTTAACTGTTCGTTGTGACGGCACAAGGCTGTTTAGGCCTTGTATCGTTCTAAAAACTAAAATCTTTTTTTGGCATCTATATATTTTATATAGATATACTAGCGATCCACCCGCAGTTCACTTCAGTTTCAGTCGCTCTGACCACGCATTTTAACTATTTGATTACTTGTAAGGTTCTTCCCGGGCTGACCACAGACGTAAAGGATTTGGTACAAATGGCTGGCGCAATGGCGATGGGGAAGAAATATAGTGGGTTACATGCCGCCCTTTCATCGCCCCTGACGGCACCAGCGGCTTGTGTCCAGAACATAGCCTGTCAAAAAATAGGTATTACTTAAAATGATGGTAATTTTTATCAACATTAAATGTACTACGAATCGTAGTACATTTAAAGTTGATGATCGAGTATTTCATTAGATAAGGAATAATACTGTATTGTTTAAAATAGCTTTGTATATAAACCATTAATTTTAGTCATATGTAAATGATAAACATGGTAACTGGATGTTTTCTCAGGAGATAAACAAATACTATCACAGACTTGTAAGATATTTTTAAGATATACAAATCTATACAATCTTTTAAGGTTTAGCCATTTGCAACGTACAAAATATGATTTTTACGATATGATACGATATTACTATACAAATAATTGAAATTCTCGTTTTTCTCAGCTATAATGTGTATTATACATAGGTATAAAAGTTTCTCTTAAATCATTATGTCTATTGATGAAAATATCATTAAAATCGTAGATTTAAATATCTAAGTATACAGACAGGGGCAACCATTTTGTTTTATACTATATAAAGATAAAAAAGATGGCAAAGAAGGATATAATTAATAGTATAAAATAGTTTCAGTGCAGTACTAGGTCAAAGTGACCTTGTATTAAAATAGATATAAGACGGAAATGGGGTTTAGTAGCAAATATCTTAAATGTATATTCATTTCTTTTCCATATCGTACCTAATTGCAGTTCCGCCCTCCGCACCACAGAGAAGTCTATTCTAACATGACTTAAACCTGATTTTACACAGAACTTGTTGATGAAGAAAATAATTTATGGTTTTATAGTAAATTTATAACAATGACATGCAATAAAAATTAGTAGATATTTCTAAATTGTTATCGCAAGTCATCGTTAGAATTTTTCTTAAAATTTATAGCTTTCTATGAACACAATCGATCTAACCAAGCCTATTTGATGGCGACTGCTAAACAAAGGTCTCCGAAAGGTGATTAAATGACATGATTTAAAGGAGGTTGGTATTGCCAGTTAGTTATAAACCTGTGAAAATTCTGTTGCTCATTATTCAAGAGCAAACAAGCTTTTACGTATTACCACATTTCGGGTTGAGAGCCCTCAGCGCTCACCCACAGCCCGGTTACGCTGTAACAGCCCCTAGGCTAACAGCAATCGCAGTGGATGCGTTTTAGTGGGTAACCTAGCCCTAGGCTAGGAGTCCCACACTTTCCATCCGGGGAGGAAGTGCGTCATGCATTTCGGACCACTGCGTTATCAAAAAAAAAAAAAAAATCGTACTCCCACTGGAGAAGAGATTACAAACTGCATTTTTCTTGGTAGGTGGATAGGGTAGGTAGGTTTAGAGGGAAATAGTAATATAAACTGTACAGATGGTTATTTATACCATCCTACCGTGTCAGTGTCATGGGCTCGATACCCATGCAGAACGATACTTTTATCCACAAATTGTTGTTCTACGTTTAGGCGTAATTTATGTCCGTTAATTTTACGTTTGTAAAGTCAGCATTACAAGGACTAAGTTCTTTAGTGCAGGATTTAAAAAAAATACATCAATTGCTCTTAAAAATCTCATATTTTATCCTGGTGGATGTAAATGGAGGCGTCCCGTCGTTTAATTTATGTCAATGAATAGAGACCATTTCCTTTGAACCGAGAGGAACTTCGAGTTTTGCGCATCGAGTTTTTGAGAAAATTCTTAAAACTCCTAATGATACTTTCACTCTGTCCAAAGAGTCGAATTTACAAAAGGTTATGCTTTCGGCTATCTACATACATATACATATGTAGATACACTTGAAGAATTTAAATCCTATGTTTCTTTTTTAAATATATTTAAATAGTGAAGACTTGTTACAGCCTTTCGGAATATTTTTAGATTCAATTTACATACTGATAAAGTATGAATATATTTATGTAATATCAACTTAATGAAGATATGAACGTTATTTAATTAAAAAAGAAATGGATGCGTGTACTTTTGTACGCGCGTGAGAAGTTATACTTCTTTTTCACCTGTTAATTTTGTGTTACAATTTCACTCTCATTTTTTCATAACGCGTCTAAAAAAAAGTATACCTACTTCAAAAATAATTTGTAAAGTAATAAGATTTAAAATAGGGAAAATAATGATAAGGATATATGAAGCGTGAATAAAACTGGGTCCGCCGGCCATCTGGTCTGGCTATAGGTACGTATACCTGCCTATTTTTTTTTTCATTATCTAATAACACCGATAAAAAGAGGTTTTTTCTATAAATGAAACCTAGAAACTAAAAAATACAAAATATTATCTACAATTCCTGCTCATCTATATAGCTGTCAGGAATAACGTAACTATTTATTATTGGAAATTCTTTTATAATATTAATAGTATCGGAATCCAACTACTTCCAACGAAACTTACTTGCTTTATTTTAAACAAAATCCAAGATCATTATTCGCTACCCACATTTGATTTAATTTTCTGTAACGATTCTTCTTCTGTATTGGCGATCAGCTACTTTTACGAGTCATTAAAGAATATCTTCTGTGAATTTTGATGGAAAACAGAAACGTTATAAAGCATTTTTATAATATACTAGCGGACCCGACACACTTCGTTCCGCCTAACAGTTAATGAATGAGATGAGCAGATTTCGATTAATTTAAATTTATTAAGTTATTTTTAGCTGTGTGGTAGCGGCTACAATTACTACCAACCCTTACTTTGCTCGTGGATGTCATAAAAGACGACTAAGAGCCTTATAACGACCTCGGCCAACTGATGCCCTTTGGTCAACAATTACATTCCCAAGGAGGGTTGACGTCTGGTAGGCGGCCGGTCATAAAAGTATTGCCAATAACTTTTACGATATGTACTATGAACGAAGAGTACATATTGTATCGACCCCAAGTACTTAATTGGGATAAGAGTAGGATAATGTTGAATAAATATGAATAATATATATTCAAAAAATCAAGTATTTTAATAACGTGCCAGCAAGAGGAAGAACTAATTACCTTGTGTTATAATGACAACTTCCTTCATATGCGTTGAAAATTAACTAATTGTTGATCTCTGAGATTTGCTCAACGATTTCGCATTCTCAACAGCACAGCCTGTCTCGCTTTACTCTTGTGATTAAGAAGCACGGAGTTGGGCCATATTAACGCGGCGGTCTTCCCGTGCAATAAATTGTTCTTCTGCCGTGATTACATTCGTTATGTTTCGAATTCTAACTGAGTTACGGCTTTGTCGGGAAAGATTTGATTTTATTAGTCGCGACATTGTTGATGACAATATAGACATAATATGTTTTATTATAACAATATTCGTAAAAATTCGTAACACTCGCACAAAACGAACTCTGACCGGTCAAATTTAATTTAAAATTTTCGCGGTATTTTCCAAACAAACCATTAGACTACGTAATAACGTGAGCTGTCAGTTGCCATTGGTTACATCATCAACAAATGAACGTTTAGAACTAATTAAACCAAAAATAATATTTTTTTGTTTATTAATATCATATTTTAATATCCTATATCCTATTCCCGACGACAACAAACTCAAAAACATAAAAATTGGTGCAGCCGTTCTCGAGTTATAAGTGTTGTAACTAACACAACTTTCTTTTATATACTATATATATAGATATAGATATACCGTAATTTGGTCCTACTTTGCTCCAATATTTGCTCCAAATTTTGAAAATAGTGAATATTTTTAAAACAATGAACTATATAATTTACTTGATGAATTATTATAAAGAAATAAAGCTTATGTAACATGTATTTATAGGTAAATGGATATTATGAAGTATATTATTAATTTATTTTTGAAAAAAAAATAAGGAGTAAAGTTACCCGTGTTGTTGGGTATCTTTGCTCCTAGAAATAGTTTATACGTAATCTCCAGTGTTAAAGCTATTGAAGCAAGTTAATACTTCCCTAACTCAATCTCTGCTTCAGTTATGATATGTTCTGTGAGTATTGATGATATAAATTGTTGAGATATGAGTAAAAATAAAAAAATTAAGTATTTTTCGTATTTCATTTAATCGCATATCTGATGCGGAAAATAGAGTGAACGGAGCGTTGGGGCAACTTCTCGGCAGCCACCACCTCAGCCAGAAGGCACGTGTAGCAATACATAACGCAGTGCTTGTCCCAACATTACTGTATGGAAGCGAGAGTTGGGTATGCAGAAAAGAGTATGATAGTAAAATTAATGCGGTCGAAATGCGATCTCTGCGGAAAATCTGTGGAGTTAGGCTGACCGACCGCATTCGTAACGACGACGTAAGAGAGCGAGTAGGTATGAAAGAGAGTATTGGTGTAAAGATGCGAAAGTGAATGCTCCGATGGTTCGGACATGTGGAAAGAATGCCGAACGAACGCCTGGTTAAGAAGATATACAATGCGAAAGTGGAAGGATGTAGGTACCGAGGGAGACCGAGACTAACCTACCTAGACCAGATCGGTCATGTACTGAAGGAAGGTGGAGTCAAGAGTCTCTGAAACCGGCGAGCGTGTATGAAGAGAATTATGAATGTTGAGGAAGCGAGTGAAGTATGCAGAGATAGAGATCTCTGGCACTCTGTTCTCTCTGCCTACCCTGCAAGGGATATGGCGTGATAATATGTATGTATGTATGCATATCTGATTACATAAATAATCACGTTAAAACATATTTACGATAATCCGTTGTGCTATTTTCGAGATGGAAGTGACTTTTTCGGCACCAAAAAAATATAAAATTTTGACCTCTCACGAAAGTTGTTTCTATCATTAAAAAGAAATGGCGTATGAAAAGTTTGACAATTGAGAGTTGTTACTTAAACGTTAAATGTTACGGATGCGTTCACAATTCAATGAATTTTTGCAAAATTTTCAACATAGAGTAGGCGAAAACATTTTACAGAATTGGAGCATAATTACCCATACAGGAGCAAAGTAGGACCAAATTACGGTACATATAGATATAGATATAGATTCACTATATCCCAGCAGTTTAAAATACCATTAAAATGATTTAATATAACACGTGAAAACACAAGATATTGGTTATAACAAAAGATCTTAACATCACACATTTATATTCCCGCCAAAACTCCTTATGACGGTTTTATTTTTTGACCGGCTATGGTCTGGTCATACTCGGAAGGATAGCGTGGGACCGCGATAGGCGGCCGTCATAAACTATTGCCAATAACTTTTACAATATGCATCATGAAAGAAGAGGTACATATTGTATCGACCCCAAGTAATTGGGATAAGAGTAGGAGAATTATGATTTTTACCTATTTCTGCAAGATTCCCGTTTTCACATAATAAATAATGGCCATGTTACCCATAACCGGCCATATTACCGTTCACTTTCAATTAAGCGGGTCTCCCTAACCGTCTTCTTGAGTGATTTTAACTTCTCTACCGATTTTTTCTGTGGTCCGCTCAGCGGTTTACCCTTACGATTACCTACCCCGTATACGTTTGGCCACTAAAGCGTTGAGATGCCACCCTTATTATTTGCGGCTGGTGGATCCCCGATTTTACTACTCACGGCCTCGTTTTAATCAATTTTTTATTATTTACCTATTTTCACAGTGTTTATTTTTTCGTCTAGTTAATTAAAAATTCAGTATTTAAAATGGATATAATGTTACTCTTTATTTTTCACCTTTCTCAAGCATATTATTAATTATTTTGCGTTCAATTAAACCTTTGCATATAATAAATTAATATTTAAAAAAATCATTAATTGTGTAGCTCTTTTGAAACAGCTAAGTTTTAATTTAGATTTGTTTTATTTATAAGTGAAGTTCTGTAAATTGTTGAATTTTCTCTTGTTCCTTCAACTTAAAGGTAGATAAGGTTAAGTATGCGAGTTTGTAAATATTTTTAGATATTTTTTTATTATCTTAAGACAAGAAAATACCTACATACCTACGTGACTAGGTATCTGTTATTTTAGTTTGGAATTCTGTGGTACCGTATTACTACCGTAAATTAAGTAAATTTATAGGTATATAAATATATCATAATGTTATTAAAAACTTTCTAGAAGCTGTAAATATACGTTTACATATTATTAGCATCATCTTAGCTTATATTTTTGCCCACTGCTGGGCTCGAGCCTCCTGCAAACAGTAGAGACATTGACATACTATACCACGCTGGTCAGACGTGTTGGTATAGGGTTTTATTTTGAGGTTTCATTACATAGATATTATATGTATATTATGTCACTTCGTCGTTATTTACATCGCCATAGGCAGGATATGGTGATTTATGTTCTTACTCTGTTACCACACGGATTTTTTAAAATTTTCATTACCAATTATTATTACTTTAATAATTTCTATTGCTTAGATGTCGGTATTCTTAAAAAATGTTGTAGTATCCCAGATTAGCCGACCCATTACGATTGCAGCCTAAAAACTATTAGTAAAGTTACCTTTTTTTGCAGTGGACTATGGATGCGTCTCACTCTGCCAAATCGGTCCAGGGTGACGGAAGAGGCGGCGCGTGAACCCATAGACCCAATGTGCAACTACTCTCTTCGCCGTGCGAGCGAGCCACCGGTACCCGATCTTTGTCTTCGGTGGCCCGCCCGGCGGTTTACCCTCGCGGGTTCCTCTCGTCGACGCTCCGACAGCTTTCGCCGTCGGGGCATCGTTTAGTAAAGTTACCCTACCATTATGAAAAACGTCATCAACAACAGTCATCGTTATTATGAAATTTTTATATGTACCTACCCACTACAGAATTAATACCATCCATCATCCACTACAGAATTAATAGATCCACTCAATCCTCATCATCATTATTATTCTCCTGCTTTTATCCCAATTTACCTGGGGTCGACGCAATATGTACTCGTACATATTGCTAAAGTTATTGGCAATAATTTTATGACCGGCAGCCTGTCTGACGGCATCAGGTGGAGTTGGCCCATATCGATATAAAGCTCTTAGTCGTCTTTTACGACATCCACGAGCAAAGTAAGGGTTGGCAGTAATCGTAACCACTATCATACAGCATTCACTCAATCCTATGAATGCTAAAAAGTACTCGACATGTCGGGATAATTAAAAAAAAAAACAAAATATTACCATTAGTTTTTATTTCATTAGCGTCATACCCACCTACGTATTCTCGTAAATATCAGAATAATTAAAAAAGCATAATTTAAATATTTTTAAAGCGTCATTGATTACTATGTATTAGATAAATTTTCTTTGATTTTAAAATTGGATAGGTATTATAAAGATATTTAAATGGTAGAAATTTGAATAAACTATTCTAAAAGGAGAGTAATGACATTTTAAAGCGTTATATTTAAATATATAGGTACATAGGCCTTTGCTATGTTAGGCATGTTACAATTTTAATATTATTTCTTTAGTATCATTTCTTTATTATTAAATAGTGAGTAGAGGTTTAGTACACCTATATCTTGTTATGTTATTTTATTTTTACGTAGGGTATCGGTCATTTTAATCAGGGACAATGCCAAGGTTCGAGATATTAATTTCCCTAAAAGAGTAAACATGAGAAAATCTGTTTAAGTTCAATAAATATTTTTTATTACACGGATTCATTCGGTGTTGTATCCGTATCACTTGTCACCCGGCAGAGGCAATGGTTCGTATGGGATTCCATAACCATACGAGCTATCTCCGCATTTTGAGGGAAACGCTGATACTCTAAGGACTTTAGTGGCACAGATACTGCATGTACGTTGACACTATCCATAACTTTTGTATCCGAACAAGGATTAGATGTTAGTAATCTCATAGTTTTCGAGCGTGGTCGGAGTAAGAATATAATTCACAATCGCTTTCCGTCTGGTGAGGGAGTAAGGATACAATTTACCACCTCCTTATTTTACCCGTAAGTGTTGTAGAAGACCCGCAGAGAAGCCGACCATGTGAAGGCCTGGTAACACAACATTGTTATTTGTTGCCAGGGCGTCGATGAAAGAGATACCTAAAAGGGTAAACCGTCGGGATGACCACAGATGTCAAAGAATCAGTAGCAGTTGTCGTTCCAATAGCGATGGAGAGGGAACACAGTGGGTTACAGGGCCGCAAGTCACCAAATGGGGGAGGCATGCCCAGTCTCTAACCTGCAAAAAGTAAGAGGTTTCGTACAAGACGGCAAAGAGATATGATACGCCTATAACATTAGTACAAGAGAAGGAAAACTCTTAATTAAACCTTCATCATCATCTCAGTTCTTATATGTCCCACTTTAGGACTCGAGCCTCCTCCACACTAGGAGTGAAATTGACTTATACTGATCAGACATGTTGGTATAGGGTTTAGTTTAGAGTATTCCTTATCTTCCATAGATTTTATATGCATATTATAATCCCTTAGTCGTCTCTTACGATAACCCACGGGTAAGATGATGGTGGTGAATTGTATTCTTACTCCGTCACCATACGGGAAGAAATTAAACGCTATATCAGTCCAATTGATCTGTGTGTATAGCAAGTCAAATTTCCCTCCTATTAAGGAGGAGGCTCGAACCCAGCAATCTGAAGTATATACGTCAGCCAAATGACTGTAAGGATGAATCGTATACTTTGTCATTATACTGAAGAGACAGACAATATATAGTAAAACATCATCATTTGCCTGCCCTGATCCCACGCTAAGTGGGGTTGGCACAACATGTTCTTGCCTTCCACAATCTTCTATCAGCCGTCATATCTGCACTCACAAGTTTCATACACATATCCTCGTTTACACAATCCATCCATCTCTTCTTGGGTCTCCCACGACTCTTACGCCCATCCACAAGCATATTGGTAACCCACCTTGTCACATGTCTTTCATCCCTCCTCATCACATGTCCATAACAAGACAATCTCGCGCTCCTAATCTTCTCTATCACTGGTGCTACTTTCAAACTTCCTGAATATATAGAGGGACTAGGGGGATATAAGCTGAATAGTAAGTTAATTAATTATCTTTTGCTTTTACATTGTGAGAAATTACATCGAAATCCTTGTCTCCGAGAGTACTTAGACATACGATTATTTTCCAATGAGTTTTATGGAAATAGATTAAATAAATCCCAGAAGACATCACTGCAAACTAGAATTAAAATCGTATTATCATCCAGCTGTTATCTAATTTGATGTGAACGCTATATGCCCTCCTCCTCCATAGAATATATTGCAAAAGTAATAGTTTTATGAATAATCCTTTGCCTGACGCCAACCCTCTTTGGGAATGCAATTATTGATCAGATGGCATCAGAAGGAGTTAGCCTAGGTCGATGTAAAGCTATTAGTCGTTTTTTTACTAAACCAAAGAGCAATGTAAGGGTTGGTATTATTCATAGCAATCACCGCACACCACCGAATTGAAATAAAATCGTAAACTATATCTTTCTGACAAGGTTAGTAGCCTAATTGCCTTCATTTGAAGGAGATTTCTACCCAATTATGGGATAAATTGGCTAAACAAAGAAGAAAGTAAAGACCAAAATTAATTTCCTAGGATAATATATTAAATAAATTTTTACGCTTATCTTTTTATAATGATCTGTTTTTTTGTGACGGGTCCTATTTTTTTTTGTCTCTTAAGTTTTAGAATAATATATATTCAAACGCATTTTTAATAATTATTTTTTGTTAATTAATTATTATCAGTAGATAATTCTATTTCGCATACCTAACTGTTGTTATGGATCATTAAAACCTGTCAGTTAACCGAGGTTAGCCTTTTTGATTTAATTTGAAACCATTTCGAGCGTTAGCAAAGCTATTAAAACACAAAACTGGTATTTTTTTTTATCGATATAGATCGCGACTAATGTCTATGTTCAAAAAATATAATATTATAACGAATCATAGTGTCACTCTGATACTGATCATTGACCGAAAATGACGTCATCATATACTATAAGTATTTTATCATTCACCACGTGGCTTCAACATGGTGTTAACTTAGGCATTTTTATGTGTTTCTCTGTTTTGATGTGTAATCTATGGCAATTGTAGCGAAGCGCAGGTAGCGCGGGATGGACGGTTTGAATGTCGAATATTGGGGTGACAAGAGTAAAAAATATTATAACCATTTTTAATTTAATAATCGACTACCAGTCATTACCCATGACTCATTACCATGACTCTGATACTGGTAGTCAGCTCAAATAATGATGGTATACTGCAAGTTATGATGCTGCACGCCGCTCGTCAATCACCAGGAATGATTCGGCTGAAGGGTAGCTGGATCATAGTCTTATACCCAGACCATAGCCATATATCCAGTTCATTGCATTCTTATGAAGATCTGTAGAGGTAGAAAGAAGCTCTCACGCTATATTTGAACATTGGTATCAACTAAATTGAAATAATTAGAGTGACTTAGGGGTGTATAAAAATAAAGCATTTTATAATAAAGAAACGTTTTCTCAATGTAATAAATAGTATTCTAAGCTGATTATGTACTAAATGCACAACAGATGCATTTAATATATAAATTATGTTAATTTTGACTATTGTGTGTCACAGCGATAATAACGACTATAGTTCACTGAATATAATATCCATTAGCTATTTAAAATATTGGATTTCATATTTTTAACCAGCAAAGAAAATGTATTCTGGTTTCGGAAGCCGGATATCTTTAATAATTGAGGAACGATTTATCAAATAGTTATACATAATAGGATTTTTTAGTAAGTTTTCTATTCTATTTACAAAAGAAAATTAATGCAATAAACAAAATGATTATTGGCAATTTGATCTCACCGCATGAACTTTAAATCGAACCGCGCGAAAAGCTTGGTTATGCGTCATTGCGGCCACCGACACGTAGCAATTGTACAACGTGTCAAGGATCACAACTTTCAAATTTTACGAATTAATTGAGATATTTTCCCTTAAGTTGTGAGAAATTTTCACGTTGACAACACAGTCGGGAAGTTCAGGAACCACTTCCCAGAACGATAAAGGGCCGGCGGGGTGCAGTGCAGTGCGGGGGGGAAGACGGCGCGACCGACAGCTGCGTGTGCGTCGCTCGCCCCGCGTCGCTCACCATTCCGTCGCTGATCGTCGTGTTGTGTGCACGTTCGCGTTAGTTATCTCGTGAAATACGCGCGTAACATTCTGTTGGACTCGAGTGCGTGACTACAAACTTTCAAGTTATAAATGATGGAGTATTCATTCACGTATTTGGAAGAGCGCGTCAACACGGAGGCGTCGAACCGTCGAAGGACGCGAATCGGGCGCGGCGCAGGAGTGGCCGTCGGCATCCTTTGTCCGGGAGGCCCGTATGGCTGGGCGGTGACTGGCGCTATATTCGGTTCATGTGCGATATTGCACCAGTCCCGGCCTATCCAAGCGGGCCCGGCCGTCGAAGACCGCTATTCAGGCACTCAGCATCCGCGGCGCGCAGTCCCGTTAACCGGCCGGTCGGTCGTTCACTGCGGTGGCCACGCTTAGGACGTGATTCGGTGTAAACGTTGTGTCTTGTATCAAATTGCACCAATCCCGGCCTGCTCTGTGGTCACCACTTGTGGACAATGCTGAAACAAGGAACTTTCGACACGTGGTGGACATTTCAACAGGTATTCTATAAAGGCTACCGAACTACCCGCACATATAAAATTCATATTTTTTTTTTAACAGTATAATGCCTTTTGTTAACACAAGTTTGGCTTTAGTATTACATTACTCTAGATATTTTGTTCATTGTGTTTTTTTTTTGTTAAAGATCTATAAAATGTCAATCAATCTGTGGTTCAGCGAATATGATGTACTTACCGGCATATTTTCAATTATAGAAAGTTTTTCTCGAGCCTGTTGTAAGTGATTCATATTGTATGAAAGTTACTTCGTTTCGAGGTGAGTGGATTGATATAGTAGACACCGGTCGATGCAGGCAGACCGGTTTCGTCGTAAATCGTAATGTGCTATGTTAAGTAGATATACTTGTGTTTCGTCGCAGACCGCCAAATTGAAGGACATTTTTATAGATTGGTTTTACTAGGCTACGTCAAATGGTTACTTTAGAAACAGCTGATTTCTTCATTCATGGTTTATTCAGGTCTTTATAGTACTCATATATTTTTTTCTTTATGTATTTAATTGGTTTCTGCATATGCAATTGGGTTAGTATTCCTGCCGGCGTTTTATCAAATATTTTACAATAAAATTTTGATTTTCAGTAAAATGTAGGTATTCTGGTGGTAGTTTAAATTTAGAAGTGAGCCTCGGCAGGGATACAGTCTGTCGCTTATTATTCGTAAACCAAAACTATTGAGAACCGATTAGTTTTTTTTATTATAGTGTGATACCTAGATCCCTAGCTACCTATGGCAAATTTAACTAAACAGATAATTTTAATAGATAACGAATGCTTTTTATTTTTTCTTTTTGGTAGGTAGGTATTTTGTCAATCGCTTTCTCGATACCTAATGTAACCTTATTATGACAAGCCAATTATTGAGATAGAATAACGTAGCGGCTTGTTATTTAATAGCATAAAAAAATAATCTACAATTATAGGTCGTCACAAACTATTACAAGCTAAATTTCTAAATCGTTCACGTAAGTATTTTTGCTTTGTTTATTAAAGAATTCTATACATTCGTTTATTATCGTTTTCTACAGAACATAGGCCTACCCAAAGTGTATTATGGCGTAATCACTACGGATTGCAGGCGGATTTACTATCCTGGTTGCTATGGACTACAGTTGATATTAGGTTCCCATTTGAGTGCTAGGTGTGCATTTTAGTTGTACATTTGATAGGCAATGCCTCAGCTGGTTTATAAGAGTCCGAGAGACAAGAAAAGGGTACATATTGTATTTAAATAATATTATCTGGTCACCCCACTATGATAAAGAAAAGTACAGTTATTTTTATACTTGCAACAGGTCAAGTATAAGTAAAAATAGCAATTTATCAAATCGTGTACAAAACTACGGTAAATTATGGCCTTTGTGTACAGTTATTTTCTAATGATGCTTGTATTTACACGGCATATGTATACTTGTAAAATATAACTAGAAAAGTAGGTTCTTTGAAGTAGTAGCAGATACGCTTAGATATACGCGTCTACTTATTTAGTATTTTATGAATTTTTTATTGGTTAATTTTCTTGTTTAAGGACGGCAACTTAACTAAGGACATAACTAATTCTTGTATTGTAAGAGTTTATATACTTCCCTCTTAGTATTTTATAAAATTTTCGTAGGTTTAGTTTTTCTTCTTTTTTAAGGACTGCAACAGCACTAAGGACGTAATTAATTCTTGTATTGAGAAGGTTTTTATACGTCCCACTCAGAGCTTGATGCTCTTCTGTAATAGGTGGGCAATTATCTTATTATTTATTGTAATATTACGCTGATCAGACAAGTTTGTATAGAGTTGCATTTCAAGTTTTCCTTGTCTTGCAAATATAAGTCATACTTTATATCCCTGGTGATATTTTAAGGGCGGCAACTGTAACATAACTAATTCTTTATATATATATACACTCATTTGCAAAAAAAACGGGCACCTAAGCAATGAACCATTTCAAATGTTAATATTTCTTTGTTTGATAATTATAGGTAGTTTTATCCACACAATTTGGTAAATTAATAAGAAAATAATCGTTTTCATCAGTATTTCATAAAATTTAGATACAATTTATGGGAAATAATGCTAAACCTCGCTAGTAGTGTATATTCGCTAGTAGTGCATATGCTCATGAAGTAAAAATAAAAAAGTTTTTTTGTTTGTTTTTCTTTAATAAAGTAAAAGCAGATAAATGTTTAGTATCGAGTGTGACCCCCTCTAGCTAAAATCACAGCTTGAATTCGTCTGGGCATGCTAGCGAGTATATCCCGGATACTTGCTTGCGGAATACGTTCCCACTCCGCAGTAATCACATTCTTCAGCTCTCTGATGGTCTGCGGAGCTGGGTGTACTGATCTCACACGCCGTTTCAGAACGTCCCAGACATGCTCTATGGGATTGAGGTCGGGACTTCGAGCTGGCCAATCCAAACGACGAATGCAGACCTCTTGCACATACGCATTAACATCGCGGGATCGGTGGGCGCGAGCATTGTCGTCCATAAAAATCGAGTCTTCACCTAGAGCGGCCAATGCGGGTTGTGCATGAGAAATTAGAACTTCCGTTATGTATCGATGCCCAGTCAGTGAGCCGTTTTCAATGAAGACTAACTCTGTACGATCCATTGAATTTATTCCTGCCCAAAACATAACAGAGCCCCCACCATAAGGTGTGATTTCTTCGAAACATGCCTCTGCAAAGCGTTCTCCTTGTCTTCTTAGCACTTGCCGACGTCGATCTTCACCGAACAGAGATATCCTGGCTTCATCAGAGAACAAAACCCTATTCCAATCGTCTTGAGTCCATGATTCACAATTTCTAGCGAACCTAAGCCTGTGAACTCTGTGCTCACGGAGTAATTTGGGGCCGCGGGCCGGGCGGTGACTGCGTATATTGGCAGCGAGAAGCCTCCTCCTGACCGTGCATAGACTAATATGCACATTTCTTACTTCTTGGAGGTTGTTCTTAAGATCCACATACGAAGATTTGCGATTTCTCAATGCGCGACTCACAAGAAAACGATCATCCCGTGGTTGGGTACATGGTTTTCTTCCAGAACCAGGCCTTCTCTCGACGGAACCAGTCTCCTGATATCGCTGCCAGGTCCTTTGGACTGTCGAGCGACTAACATTTAGCCTCCTAGCCACGAAACATTGGCTGCAACCCTCTTCAAGCAGCGCGATAATTTTGGTAGCTTTTACCACTTTATCTACCATTTTTGATACAGCCAAACAGCATTAAATAAAGCTTTGACAGTCAAGGATATGAAATTAATCGATAAAAATTGAATAAAAGTTATGAAAGTCGATGTTAACTTCTGGAACTTCGCGCCAAAAATGTAGGATAAAAAGGGGTTTTCTGTAAAAATGAACATCAAATGAAAAATTGAATTTAGAACGTACTTTTTTAAATACCACAGCATTTTTAAAACCGGCCAGTAACGTGTACAAACGATTGAAACCGTTTTGGTATTGTATCTTTTTAAATATGAATGAAAATCAAAACCGCCCGTTTTTTTTGCAAATGAGTTTATATAGGTACTTCCCTCTTAGTATTTTATACAATTTTCGTTGGTTCAGTTTTTTTTTTTTTTAACACGTTAATCGCCACGATAATATCAAAAAAATATCACATGGGCCATGGTAACTTTATTAGATAATTTAGTTAAAAATGTATCAAGGAAACTTTATGTATCACGAAAATTTTTTTTTGCCAAAATTCCCCGAAAAACACTGTTTTATGTCACACATATATGACTGACATGGCCCTATATTAAAACTTTTTTCTCGATAAGCCGTTTGTAGTAAGCTAAGAAATTTTCAGGTTTTGTTCCTGATAGGCCAAAGCTTTCGAAACATAATGCAAATGTATCGTCGGACATCTGTGATTGACATGGCCTTCCACCAAATCGCGTACGTCAGACATATATGTCTGACATGGCTCATGTAGAACTTCTTAGCGTCAGACGCATATGACTGACATGGCGATTAACGTGTTAAGGACGTCAACAGCACTACGTACGTAATTAATTCTTGTATTGAGAGGGTTTCTATACGTCCCACTCAAGTTCAATCGTCTTCGAGAATAAGAGGGCAATTACCCGATTATTTATTGTAATATTACGCTGGTCAGACAAGTTGGTATAGGGTTGTATGTCAAGTTTTTCTTGTCTTGCATATATGTTATAGTATACGTTATATCTTTGGTGATATTTTACGATCCACGGGTAAGATAGGTGGTAAAATGAGTTACTCCGTTGCCATACAGAAAAATCATACAATTAACGGATAAAAATTAAATCTAGTTTCAAAACAATTTATGGATCGCGTAAGGTATTCCGTGGCATCGAACCCATGACCCTTGGTATTGTAGGTATTTTAGCTACGCCATCTTTGCATAATTTCGATACAAATAGATACATAAATACATATCATCACGCCATATCCCTTGCAGGAGAGAACAGAGTGCCAGAGAACTTTATCCTTGCATACTTCACTCGCTTCAACATTCATAATTCTCTTCATACATGCTCGCCGGTTTCGGAGACTCTTGACTTGATAAAATAGTCAAATTCTATTCTTGATAAAATAGTTAAATAATAAAATTGTCAAATAGATACGGTTTAAAATTATGACAAATTCGAGTAAATAACAATAGCGGTTTTACAGTAGTAGGTTTTTTTTTTTAATAACTAACACATGTATTTGTAATTAGCGGACATAGAAAAATTTCGTACCGCGCAAATAAACGTTTTTCTCCAGAATAAAACTTGTAACATTCAATAATAGATGTCGCTTTTTACATATTATATACCAGTTTACATTTACGGTGTAAGAATACAATGCCAGCCCCTATTTTACCTGTGGGTTTCATAAGGATATTTTTTTTGTGTTGTGTTTTAGCTGTTAGCCGCAGATGGCTGTCACAGCTTAACCCGGACTATGGGTGAGCGCAATTAAGGTATAGGTATATTATGCATATAATATTTATATAAGAGAAGGGAAACTCGTAATCAAACTATACCAAAGCGTCTGATCAGCGTGGTATAGTAGGTCAATTTCCCTTCTATTATGGAAGAGGCTCGAGCCCAACAGTGGAAGGTATATGAGCTGCGATGATGGCGATGATACCACTCGTATGGAATTAAAATTATATAATAATTAGAATTTTGAACGTAGACAAATAAATTCATACGTAAGGAAACGTATAGGTATACTAAGTGATTACAATTTTGACTCCCTAAAATATAGCTTTGTATGTATATATAAATTCTTCTGTGCGTGACTGAACTTCTAAACGGCTGAACCGATTTTGATGATTTTTTTTAATGTTTAGATGGATTCAAGAATGGTTTTGATTAACATTTGACTTGGTAGGTGACGCCGTGATTGCTTTAATTTTTTTTGAACTAATTTTTGTATATAATATAAAAACTCTATTACGAGCGGAAAATAATTGTCACAAGTGGGATTCGAACCCACACCTATTGGAAATCCGTTCCAATCGTGCTGCCACTTACACCACCGTGAACTATTGTAGGACATTCAATTCTCGCATCGTATTATATTTTCGTCTCTGTGTGCCATCTACCCGACATTGTTTACACATTGTACAGACTTAATACTCAAACTTTGCAGTTAGAATTGTATTAAACGATGACACAACCCTGTTATTCATATTACTGAAATTTAGCATTTAATATGCTTAAATATTTAAAAGAAGAGAAGAGCATATTAAATGCTAAATTTCAGTAATTTTAATTTTTGTATATTATATAGAAATACGGATTTTCTGTATATCCTGACTAATATAATCTTAGGAGACCTTTATTTCTTAGATTGCCGGTAATCAGTCATATGGTATTGATGCCATGATACCATGGTACTACATAACCTGGTTATATGTATGTATTAGTGATGTAACGAATATTCGCATTCGCATTTGCGAATATTCGCATATTTTTGCATATTCGCATTCGCATTCGCGAAATTCTTGCGAATGTTTTTGTGCCTATATTTTTTTTAAGTGGGTAATAATAGTTGGTTAATATAAGAAAATCCAATTCCATTAATTTCTTATATTTTTTTAATGCAATAAGAAGTAACTTAACCTCGTAATCACGTTATCAGTCTTGTCTTTATCATTTGATATCATTTATTTATTTAACTTTGGGCAATGAAGCTTAACAATCAAACTTTCATAACAATTTAAAAAACAAAACTATATACTAAATTGCCTAAATGCAATGTAATGAAACAAAAATAATCTTCTATGAATTTTTACCAAAGTTTAATGATAACAATAAAGATCATTATTTTTAGCTTTATCTAAAAATAATAATCTACAAATACTTCTACAATAAATAAACTATAATTAAAATCAAATTAAATTTTAACATGAGTTGCTGTCATCATAATCACAAAGTGTTTATAGTATCTATATTATATAGTTTATAGTATTTATAGTATAAACTAGCTTCTGCCCGCGGCTTCGCCTGACACCCATTACCGGGATTACTGTGGGCACACATTACCGGGATAAAAGTATCCTATGTGTTAATCTAGGAAATCCTTGCAAAAGAAACATATATATAAGTGATTTTACTGGGATAAAAAAAATTTGGAAATATAGAAAAATTACAAAATAAAATTTATAGCTAACTTTAATTAATATGGTGAAATATAAGATGAGACATCATAAAAAAAATGTAACAAAAAGCTGATCGCAGGAGACCGCATTTTGTATTTAGCTAACTATGCGTCTGAGCTGAGAGGCGAGAGGTACCATACCTCTACTACTACTGACAGCAGCCGGTCAACGTAATGCCATTTTTATTTATATCAAATCAAAAGCCAAAAAAGAATATTTTAATCAATCTAGCTTTTAAAATATTTAATTTCCATATAAACTTTCATCCCCTCTTTTAATTTTACCCCCTTAAGGGATTTTTTATACAAAATTTAGTGTCATATTTATTTATATTTAATCGAGAGCCTAAAAATAAGTTTCATGCCTCTGACTTTAAAAATGACGATACTTCTTTACAATTCTTCATCCCCCTCCCTTTACAACTTTTTTTTTGCATTATAAAGTAGCCTATGTCCTTTGTCAGGTTCTAGACTATCCGTGTACCAAATTTCATTTAGATCGGCTCAGTAGTTTTGGCGCGAAAGAGCGACAGACAGTGTTACTTTCGTATTTATAATATTAGTAAAGATATAATCATTTTACATAAGAGTTAACAGTTAACACTTTAAGCAAACAAAGATAAAATTAAGTCTTTTACTTTAATAAAGCTAAAAAAATTAATTGTTATTAGAACTTGTGACATAAAATTGAAACTAATAAAATTAAATTCTTCTATTAAACTTTTCTCTGTCTTTAGATATATTTTTAATATTTAGATAATCAAACAAAAATTATATTCTTTTACAGAAGACCATTAAATAGTGTAACTCTGAACAAAAAAAAAAATAAGATTCTCAAACAAAAATACTTCTCTACCTTAAAAAAAATAACAGTTAATTATATATATTTTTCATATTAATAATTGAACTTCAGTAGGGGAATATTAAACTTTAAAAATAGTAGTTTTGATGCCTTGTCTCCTTCAAGTCTGTTTCGATGTGGCGTGTAAATAAGTCCAGCGCCACTAAACGCTACGCTCGCTGGGGACACTCGTTGGTGGTGTAACTATACTCGTTCCAACCATTTATTTTACTTTTGACACATGCTTTAGGACGTAACTGTTTCATTATACGCAATTATTAACTTTGAAACGAGTGAACAGAGAAATATATAAACTAAATGCCCAATAATATTTATATATCTTAATTATTACCCACTAAATACATTAATATGGCGTAAATAGCTCTATTCATAAAATTTAAGTGATAATTCATTTCCGTTATAAAAAAGTTACGTTCTATCGCATCTAGTGACTGTCACTAGAACGTAACTTTTTGTGATTATTATAGTTATATTATATATAGTGTATTTAGTGTATATATATATATATATATATATATATATATATATATATATATATATATATATATAGTGTATTTAGTGGGTAATAATTAAGATATATAAATATTATTGGGCAGTTTATATATTTCTCTGTTCACTCGTTTCAAAGTTAATAATTGCGTATAATGAAACAGTTACGTCCTAAAGCATGTGTCAAAAGAAAAAAAAATGGTGGAACGAGTATAAATAAAGCCATAGACAAATGGCGCCAAATTTAAACAAAAACCAAATATTCGCATGTTGTGCTATGTTGGCAGCAGATATTCGCATTCGCGAATGTCCAAAATATGACATTCGTTACATCACTATATACATAATATGTATATTAAAAAGCCATAATACCAATAGCACGATGGTCTAAAGGGCAACCTCCTGTGTTAAATGCTCGCGTTCGATTCCTATGTCGGATAATTATTTGTGAGATTACTAAAATGATTATATTGAGCCTAATTCATTTGTGTTTTTAATAGTTTTATATAGATATAATCAACGCACACAGTTAAAGAGAAGAGAGAGAACGTAGGTAGAAGAAGGAATACTTAGAATTAAACTATACCAATCCGCCTGACCAACTTAAAATTGTACTAGGTCAATTGCCCTGCTATTTTAGACAAAGCTTGGAGTGCTATATTAATTGATATTGTAATGATGGCTTTTTAAACCCCCGATCTAAGGAATCACTGGGTCGCGGAATTGATTTCATCATCATCATCACAGACCATAAATGTCCCACTGTTGAGCTCGGGCCTCCTCCATAATGGGAGGGAAATTTAACCTACTATACCGCGCTGGTCAGACGTGTTGGTATAAAGTTTTGTTTCGAGTTTTCCTTCTCTCGTATAGATGTTATATCCCTTAGTCGTCTCGTACGATCACCCACGGGTAAAATATGGAGTGGTGAATAGTATTTTTACTCCATCACCACACGGAATAGAATTGATTTACATAAAAAAAAAATATTTGTTGGATGGAAATTGTCCAATCTGAGGCTCGAACTGATGATACCTTTCATATACATCCCACTGCCAGGTTCAAAGCCTCCATCACAATTGAAAGGGCATTTACTTACATTACTATACAAGTCAGACAAGTTGGTATATGGTTTCATTTCGAGTTTTCCTTCACTTTCATCGATGTTGTCTGTTTTAAGAAAGAACAGAAACATTTATTTTGTTCTCAAAAGAACATTTATTTTGTTCTCGTTAAAACTAATGAAAATAAACAGAACTAAAGAAAATAACTTTGGTATATAATAATAAACGAGAAACAAAAAGGCTATTTATTGGCTCATATTTGGCTATTTTTTTTTTATAAAATAGCGCTGACATTCTGCCAACACCTGGTACATTTTAAAACAAATTATAATTTATATATTATTTAGTTGTATTTTACAACAACTATACACACGAAAGGAAATGGTGAATTTGTATTCTCACTTCGTCACTATACCGGTATACAGATAATAAAGGTTTAAAAAAGTACAAAAAAAAATATTTTTTTTTATGAACAGTCATACCGGGTTGAGAGCCCTCAACGCTCACCCATAGTCCGGGTTAAGCTGTGGCAGCCATCTACGGCTAACAGCTAAAAGACAAAACAAAAAAAAATATGAACAGTCCAACCTAGGACTGCTCTAAGGAAATAACCCTTATATTGCGAAGGAAATTTTACAAACGTATATTATAATAAACCCAGACAAATTACACCCAGAACAAAAAAATGTGAATCAAAGTATTTTTTCTGCGCAGGTATTAACCCAATGGCATGATAGGTCAATATCTTTACCACTACTCCATCTGTGCAGTCATATTAAGGTAAAAACAGGTTCTGTTTTAAAAAAAAAAAAACATCTTGGTCAAATCGATTTCGTTCTTAGTAACACTATTACGCAAATGAGCTAAAGTTACTGCTTATCTGAATATACTATATACATATGTATATGTATAATGCTGAACTCGCAGCGGATAGATGAATCACTGGGTAACTTGTGAAGCCGTGTAACCGTTATGATTCAAATTGCAACAGCTGCCATGATATATTCACGAATTGCGGTACCTACATAACTTAGTAGTATTCATATTTTATATAATTATTTTTATTCTATGGGACTTGAATATCTGATTATTTGAACACACTTTCCCGTGGGATTTAAAGAAATCGCTTAACAGATCGTTTGGTAATTGTGTAGCAGAGTTCTCGTGGTAAAATAACACCAAATTTATTTGCCAAATCGTTGCACTTTCTGTTATAATATTATCCTATCTAGATCCATTAAGGGATTCAGGCTTTAGGTATATGTTTATCTATCATCATCTTAGCTCATACATATACCACTGTTGGGCTCGACCCTTTGCCATAAAAGGAGGGAAAATTGACTCACTATACCACGCTGGTCGGACGTGTTGGTATAGGGTTTTGTTTCGAATTTACCTTCTCTTTCATAGATGTTATATGCGTTTTATACCCCTTAGTTGTTTCTTACACACATGGGTAACATAAGGGGTGGTGAATTATATTCTTACTCCTCCTATTCTAGCCCAGCAGTGAGACCTAATGAATTAAAGAAAAGCCTTTTTTATTTAAGGGAAGCCTATGTTTAACGGTGGCTTTCGTAAGGCTCATGAATTAATAATATCGTTAATTTGCAAAAGGTTCATTCCGGACGATTGTTTAATAATGTTGGGTATAAAACAATCAGCTATAGTTTTGCAATTGATCTGTATTAACAATCACTACTTTTCGGCCTTGATATTTCATAGAAATTCTTATCAATTCAGGGTTGTAAAGGAGATATGAGGTTTGGAATATTCAAGGACTTACATCATATCTCTAATATTATCCCAATCAAAAATTTCTAAAGGCTTTTGACCATTCCTCTAACATTACCTCAACTAATACGACCCATTACCGGGTTCAGGCTTCCTCCACAATAAGAGGGCAATTGACTTACTGTACCACGCTAGTCAGACAGGTTGCTATAGGTTTTTTTTTAAGTTTTCCTTCTCCTGCTTATGTACCTTACGCTTTTTTACAGGGCAAGGTGGTAGTAAATTTGATTCTAACTCGTTCACCATAAAGAATTGCCCCTAATATTAGTGAAAAGAAACTGTATAAGTTTTTGAGCTCATTTATGGCTTCAGGCATTATACTGTCACCACTTCGTCTCACCACGTCAAAGAGGATGGCAATATGTTATGTTTTTTAAACGGGGAATTAGCCACCACGTGCCTGCTGAAAAGTTTGTATATTCTTTTTCGAAGTGATGTACATTTTTTGTTGAGAACAGGCTATGGTCCAGTTATACCCCGTCCAAACCTCCCGGGGTGGCGGAAAAGACGGCGTGCAACCCTATAATCTACACCAATTTTATCGCCATGTGGATAGTATACCAGTAAGGAGTTTTCACAGGTAAGGTACCCTATATTGTAAAAAAACAAAAATAAAAAAGTAAATCTAAGGTATCCTAAGGTTTTAATATCAAGCTTACGTCAACTGTAGCTTTCATTTTTATCATTAGAGGTCAGATTACTAGATTCATCTGAACTACACCGGATTTAACGGTAAAATACAGTCGCTAAGCCTGTTTTTAGCTTCAGACATATACAATTTCCGTGTTCTTTGAAACCTACATAATTGTTAATATAAAATATATTTTTTTATTGCTTTCGATGAGTTTATTTGGTTATATTTATTTTCTAAAAATATTATGACCTTTGATTCGAAGACATTTATTATGCTATTTTTAAATCGAGAATCTATTTTTATTGATGACAATTTTAAAAGTAGCAGTGAGCCGTTGGATACAAGAGGCACAGAACCGTTCTGAATAGCATTCTCATGGGCAGGCCTGTATCTCACGCTACGAGGGGCGCTTTGCAGGGTGGGTCTATGGGGTCGCGCGCCGTCTCTTCCGTCGCCCCGGTCCGATTAGGCGGGGCGTGACCAACTCCATAGTGTAACGCAAAAAAAAAATAAGAAAAGGTCCTATTTGACTATCCTATTTGTCCTATCTCACTATTTGACGTCTTAAATTAATGTAACTGGGACCTATCTTTACTAAGTGTGTTACGACTCATATTAAATCATTATTATCCTGCTATTACCCTAATTACTTGGGGTAACGACGCAATATGTACCTACTTTTCGTCCGTCATACATATTGCAAGTTTTAACAAAGGTTTTATGACCGGTCGACTAACATCAATTCTCTGGGAATTTAATTGTTAACCAGTCGTCATCAGATGGAGTTGGATCAGGTCGAAATGTAACGACCAATGTAAGTACTTATAACATACAGGGTGTCCCAAAATTCAACGATAAGCCGGCACCAGCAGATGGACCTACATATGACTACTCGAGAACAAAAAAGAAAAAAATTCTACCTTGATTTTTTTTTTCATTACGACAAAAAAACCGATTTCTTTAAAAATCGTCATCTTTTATTATATTATTAAGTGCCATTGCTACAATTTTACAAGTAATTCTGTGATTTTTTTTGTATTGGCAAGGTAAGTAGTACTACTATCGATCACAACCATTAAAAATTCCAGAATACCTATAGTTTTTACACAAAAATCAACCAAAACTATGTTTTTTTCATAAATTATGTAAGATTTTGACTTTCAGCTCACTTTCACTCATCACAGTGAAAAAAAAAAGTATGAACACTACTGTGGCAAATAGTATTAAAAATTGGCGCAACTAACTACAATTCTAAAATGGTATAACATTCTAGGCAAACTAGCCACAAAAATATACTTAGGTGTACTATTTCAAAATAACAACCATATTTCGAAAATTGTTAGTATTGATAGTAATCACTTCTACTATGTAGCCAAAATGTTTTTGTTGCAAGTTCTCAGAATTTGAATGAGACATGTGCGTAGTCCATAAGATAACATAAGTTAGACAGAGATAGATATAGAGAGATTAGAATTTACTATATTATTAAAATTACAATAAATGTTCGAATTGTTTGCCATTGGCAGTAATGCAGGCACGACATCGCCTTAAAAATGAACGTTTTATTTTTCTTGCATATCTGATTCTGTTCATGTGATCCACAGCCTGAATTATTTTTTGGCGAAGCTCGTCCAAGGTTGCAATGGGTTTTGAGTAGACTCTGTCCTTTAGACAACCCCAATAGAAAAAGTCCAGGGGATTTAGATCGGGTGAACGGGGTGGCCATAAGATAGGACCAAGTCGCCCGATCCAACGCCCTGGGTACTCTTGGTCTAAGTACTCTCGCACAGGGCGGGCATAGTGAGCTGGGCAACCATCGTTTTGAAACCACATGTTTTGCAAATCACTTAAGGGCACGTCTTCTAATAATCCTGGTAACTCATTTTGTAAGAAGTTCAAATAGCTATTGCCATCTATGTTTCCTTGTAACTCCAAGGGCCCTATCACTTTTCCATTTATTATGCCCGTCCATAGGTTAACCTTAAATTGATATTGGGATTTGTCTTCTCTCACCAGGTGCGGATTTTCATTGTTCCAGCTATGAAGATTGTGAAGATTTAAATAGCCATCTTTCTTGCAGGTTGTTTCATCCGACCATAAAACTTTGTCTAAGAATTGGGGATCTTCCCTGTGTTTTTGCAGCATTACACGGCAAAATGCGACCCGCAGTGGATAGTCCCGCGGTAATAACGCCTGCACACGCCTGTAATGATATGGATGAAACTGGTGACGTTTTAAAATTCTATGTGCAGTACTTTTTGGAATTCCCGTTGCTACTTGTATGGCACGTACAGAGGTAGTTGTATCGCTTTCTATTTCATTGAGAACTTCTTCATCGTGTTCCGATCTAGGTCTTCCAGCGTTTCTCCTGTCAGATGGTATACGACCCTCCGAAAATGCTTGATGCACGTTAATAAATACGCGATAATCCGGATACCTTTGAAGAGTAGGGTACCTTGCTCGATATAATCTGCTAGCAGCGTTGGCATTGCATCGGCATTCTCCATAAATTAGGTGCATATTAGCGTATTCTAACGCTGTATATGGTAGCGGCATAATGAATGCTAAACACTTGAAAATAAGGCAAAACTTCTTTAAAAAAACACAAAATCACAGTCTAAAATAATGCCAAGTCAGGTCAATTTCCAGGTCACTTAATTCAATCCAAAGTCGTTAGTACCAGAGCCACTTTAATTAAAACAGAACGGTGTGCAGTAAACAAAGAAGTAGAGCGTACTGACTTGCTGTGCTGCTGAGGACATTAATTACTTCTCTACCTGCATTAATGTTACTAAACAATTAGCATCTATCTATCTCCCTCTAACGTATAATCTCTCTATCTCTGTCTAACTTATGTTATCTTATGGACTACGCACATGTCTCATTCAAATTCTGAGAACTTGCAACAAAAACATTTGGGCTACATAGTAAAAGTGATTACTATCAACACTAACAATTTTCGAAATATGGTTGTTATTTTGAAATAGTACACCTAAGTATATTTTGGTGGCTAGTTTGCCTAGAATGTTATACCATTTTAGAATTGTAGTTAGTTGCGCCAATTTTTAATACTATTTGCCACAGTAGTGTCCATACTTTTTTTTTTCACTGTGATGAGTGAAAGTGAGCTGAAAGTCAAAATCTTACATAATTTATGAAAAAAACATAGTTTTGGTTGATTTTTGTGTAAAAACTATAGATATTCTGGAATTTTTAATGGTTGTGATCGATAGTAGTGCTACTTACCTTACCAATACAAAAAAAATCCCAGAATTACTTGTAAAATTGTAGCAATGGCACTTAATAATATAATAAAAGATGTCGATTTTTAAAGAAATCGGTTTTTTTGTCGTAATGAAAAAAAAAATCAAGGTAGAATTTTTTTCTTTTTTGTTCTCGAGTAGTCATATGTAGGTCCACCTGCTGGTGCCGGCTTATCGTTGAATTTTGGGACACCCTGTATATTAAACATTTTTAATAAAATTCCCGGCGTGATAATGCGATCAAAATACAGTTCTCAGCACACCTTACATGTCTGTAGGAGTCATGGAAATTGGTTGAGGGGTTCATCAGGAGAATGAGCCACAGCGCTTTTTTAAGAAAAGTTTTAGAAGTGTACCCAAACTACGTAATCCATTTTTTATATTTTTTATCGAAAATGTATGCGGCCAAAACCTAATTTCGTTCTAGCGTGGTATTTTTTTAGACTACTCCTCACAGGTCAGGTAATATGGGTATGTTCCTAATAATAGTGCGATCTCCAACCCGTCTGCCATGCGCGATTATGGCATTTTCATCCCTTGCCTTTACTAACAATGGTAGCTGATGAGCTGAAAGATGGTTAAAAGACTGCATATTTTTTTAAAATTGATTTCTGGCATAGGTAGTGCTATGTCATGCTTATATGGCAATAGCACCCAGTAGTTGGCACTGTGGACGAGTTATAGAATTTTAATTTCTTTTGGGGCGGCATAGTCCGGAGGGGGGCATAGTCCGAAGCGTGCTCGTTCGCGTCCCCTTTTTTTTTTTTTTTTTTTTTTTTGTGGTGGGCCATGGACGTCGCACCCCGCCAAATCGGTCCGGGGTGACGGAAGAGGCGGCGCGCAACCCCATTGACTCACCCTGCAAGCACCTCTTCTTCGCCGTGCGAGCGGGCCACCGGTACCCGATCTTTGTCTTCGGTGGCCCGCTCGGCGGTATGCCCTCTCGGGCTCCTCTCCTGTCGACGCCCTGACAGATTTCGCCGTCGAGGCGTCGTCCTCACGCGGTGGCCTCGCGTCGGGTGACCGGACAATTCCCCGGTCCGATCACCCGAAGCCTCGGTTAGGGCGGCATCAGGCGCAGGTATTCGCGCCTGCGCCGCCCTGGCCGCGGGCGGCGGCCCGGGTCACGGGAATCCTCCCGGGCCCGTTCCGCCGCCTCCTTCTGCGAGATGACAGCCTCGCAGAAGGCGGCGACCGCGTCCCAATTCCTGACGCTGTCGACCATCGCCCTCGCGACAGCCGGCAGCGTCAGGTCGGCACCGATAATAGCGACGAGGTCGCGGCGCTGCCCGTCCCAGCCCGAGCATTCCTCGAGCGTATGTTGCGCCGTGTCCTCGTCACTACTGCAATGATGGCAGCCCGGAGTCCATTCCCTGTACACGACCGTGTGCAGGTATTTCCCGAAACACCCGTGCCCCGTTAACACCTGCACCAGTCGGAAGGTGAGGACCCCGTGCCGCCGCTCCATCCATTCCATCAGTACGGGCCGGAGGGCCTCGACGGTAGTGACACCGTGTCTAGGCTTCTCCAGCCGCGTAGCCCAACGGGCGATGACTTCTCGGCGGGCGTCCTCGCGCCAGGTGGCTATCTCGTTAAATGATGGGGAGCCACCCTCTTCGCGCATTGAGGTAACCCGCCGGTAGAGGTCGGAGAGCATCTCCGCCTCTAGGTCCCACGGGGGTGTCCCGGCCAATAGGCACGCCGCCTCTGTCGACACCGTGCGGTACCCGCGAATGGCTCTGACCGCCATGGCTCGCTGTGGCCTCCACAGCACCGCCCTGAGCTGGGCGTTCAGAGCCCTCGCCCACACGGGTGCGCCGTACATGGCCATTGAGCGGATCACCCCCGCATACAGCCGTCGGCCCTCGAAACTGGGTCCGCCCACATTCGGCATGAGCCGAGAAAGGGCGAACGCCGCGCCGACCAGCCGGGGAGCAATTTGGCGAAAATGCTCCCGGAACCACCATCGCCCGTCGAGCACCAGACCCAAGTACCTCATATGGGCCTGGATACTGATGTGGATGGAGTTGACGACTAACGAGGCGCCGATGGGCAGCCTCACACGGGGCCCATGGAATAGCAGGGCCTCCGTCTTGTTTAGGGCCACCCTGAGCCCCAGCGCTTCGATTCGCCTGACCATCTCCTCGGTGCCGAGAGTGGCCAGGCTCGCCGCCTCTTCGAATGTCCTGCCCCGGGCTGTGACGAGCGTGTCGTCAGCATAGCACACCAAGCTCAGCCCGGGGGAGAGGCTCCCTCTCAACGCCCAGTCGTTACGCTCAACGTGTTGGTACACGGTTATGATTCGATTTTCGATTCCTTTTTTTCCTTCTCTCCCATAGATGTTATATGCATATTTTACCTTTTAGTTTTTGCTTATCTTATTTTAGCTAATAGGGGGGCATAGTCCGGAGCGTGCTCGTTCGCGTCCCCTGCCAGTCTAATTAGACTGCTAATCCGGCTCGATATGCGTACCGCAATGCGGGTTCGGGCGTCCCCCGGAGGCGACGCGTACCGACTCAACCCCGTCGGTACGAACTTCGGCAGTTGCGGCGATCGGGGTCGCCACCCATCACGCCTTGCCCAGTCAGGCGAGTCGAGGAGAGCAGAGTGCCGGGTGGGCACGTGGAATGTAACAGGTTGTGTGGAAGGTAAGTTGCACGAGCTGATATGCGTCATGGCGGACAAACAGCTAGACGTACTCTGTGTAACAGAGACCAAGCGAAGGGGCAGTGACGCCTGCGATTTTCCTGGTGGCGGGATGGCTCTGTGGTCTGGTGTACCACAGAGCGATCGAGCCAGCATCCCCATGCTGGCTCGATAGGAGTACTGTTGTCCTCTCGCTTGGCCTCAGGTGTGAAGGATTACGGAATGTATGATCCCAGACTTCTTTGGGTCCGTATAAAACTTGGTGTCGCCAAGGTATTCATGGTTGTAGTATCCTCGGTGGCATCAGACCTAGAGAAGTTTTGGGATAATGTTAGGGAAGTTCTGTATATGGCAGAAACCAGTGAACGCGTGATTGTATGCGGAGATTTGAACGGATGGGTGGGGACCAAGCGTCCCGACTATGAGGACGTACTTGGTCCATTTGGTGATAAGAGAGTGAACGACGCAGGTAGGCTCATAGCGGATGTATGCATGGAGAGAAACCTTATTGTGTCAAACACATTTTTCCAACATAAGGACATCCATATGTATACATGGAGAAGGAATGAACAGAAAAGTATAATAGATTTAATTTTGGTAGACAGTCTCCTCCGAAGCAAAATATTGGACGCAAGAGCCTACAGGGGCCCCACAGTCGATACGGACCACTATCTCGTTATTGCGAGATTTAGTGGTCTGTTCAGAAAGTGGAGGCACTGGCGAGAGTGTGTCCACTTCGGAGGGCTTGAAAGAATAAAGGTTGAAAGGTTGCAAGAAGAGTGTGTAAGAGAAAAGTATGCAGAGGGTGTCCGAGAACGGCTGACGATGGCAAGCCAGCCGCAATCGGACATTGAAGAATACTGGAGAGTATTGAAAGAGAGTATGGTAGATACAGCGAAAGAAGTATGTGGAAGTTCAAAGAAGCATAGAAAAACAAATGGTGATTATTGGTGATGCATGTTGGGATGCGGAAGTGGCAGCTTCCGTAGAGCAAAAGAAGAAAGCGTGGCTGGACTATGTCTCTTCTTTGAATCTGAATGACAGTATGACTGAACAGAAGAAAGAAATATATCGGCAATGTAAGAATGACACCAAGGCCTTAGTGAAAGAGAAACGTGATAGAGCAAGTATGAGTGCAGAAGATAGGCTGACTAAAAACTTCGAGGGTAACACCAAACTCTTGGAGGGAGGTGAAGAAGTCTCGGGGTGGTTGGTCAGCCTTCAGAATGAATAAAATAAGGTCTAAAGGTGGAGACATTCTTACACAAACACAAGACGTGTTAAGCCGATGGAGTGAATATTTTGGCGATATGTATGCGGATGCTATGGTTGGCGCCGGTGTCGCATGTGGTTTAGTAGATCAACATTCGACAACGGCGTCCTCCGATGGCATCAGTATGGATGAAGTTGAATGGGCGATAAGAAGTTTGAAAAATGGTATGGCAGCGGGCATTGATATGGTGTCTGCCGAGATGATCAAGCTTGGTGGCTCCTGTGTCTGGGAGGCGTTCCTGTTGCTCCTTAATTTATGTTGGAGCTCGGGAATGGTTCCCGGGGACTGGAATAGCGCAGTCATCGTGCCTTTGTTTAAAAACAAGGGTTCACGTTATGACTGCGCAAATTACAGAGCCGTAAGCTTGACCAGTCTGGCAGCAAAAGTGTATGGTAAAATTATTGAAAGGAGAATGAGGATGGTGTCCGATGGTTTACTGTGTGAGACACAAGGAGGTTTCAGGAGTGGAAGGGGATGCATGGATCAAGTGTTCTCTCTGCGCAACATTGTGGAGAAGCATCTGGCTCTAGGTCGGAGGGTTTTCTGCAGTTTTGTGGATCTGGAGAGAGCATTTGACACAGTTGTACGAAAGGAACTTTGGGATATTTTACCGGAGTATGGTATTAACGGTAAACTGCTACAGGCTGTGCAGTCCAGTTACATGGGCTGTAGAGACTGTGTGCGGCTGGATGATGGAATGTCGCCTTGGTTTGACGTCAATATCGGCGTTAAGCAGGGGTGCGTTCTGTCAGCCAGGCTGTTTATCATATATCTGGATAAATGTCTCCAAAGGTTGAACGATATGAATGTGGGAGTCCAGATGGGCGACTCAGTGGTCACTGCTCTGCTATATGCAGATGATGCAGTCCTGCTGGCACAGTCAGCGACTGACCTGCAGACCCTAGTCGACACAATGACAGAAGATTGTAAGAAAAGGGGTCTACGCGTGAATGTGAGCAAAACCAAAATAATGGTCTTTGAAAGAGACGAAGCCAGAACAGATGTAAGAGTAACAATAGGTAATGATATACTAGAGCAAGTGGATGAATTTGTATATCTTGGATGTGGATTTAGCCGAGATGGAAGGTACACCACTGATGTAGAGCGAAGAGTGAATGCGGGAAATAGAGTGAACGGAGCGTTGGGGCAACTTCTCGGCAGCCACCACCTCAGCCAGAAGGCACGTGTAGCAATACATAACGCATTGCTTGTCCCAACATTACTGTATGGAAGCGAGAGTTGGGTATGCAGAAAAGAGTATGAAAGTAAAATTAATGCGGTCGAAATGCGATCTCTGCGGAAAATCTGTGGAGTTAGGCTGACCGACCGCATTCGTAACGACGACGTAAGAGAGCGAGTAGGTATGAAAGAGAGTATTGGTGTAAAGATGCGAAAGGGAATGCTCCGATGGTTCGGACATGTGGAAAGAATGCCGAACGAACGTCTGGTTAAGAAGATATACAATGCGAAAGTGGAAGGATGTAGGTACCGAGGGAGACCGAGACTAACTACCTAGACCAGATCGGTCTTGTACTGAAGGAAGGTGGAGTCAAGAGTCTCCGAAACCGGCGAGCGTGTATGAAGAGAATTATGAATGTTGAGGAAGCGAGTGAAGTATGCAGAGATAGAGTTCTCTGGCACTCTGTTCTCTCTGCCTACCCTGCAAGGGGGATATGGCGTGATGATATGTATGTATGTAATTATTTTTTTTGCAGAATAATCTCTTTGAGATAGGCTAGTATTGTATGATCGCAAGTTGGATGTTGGTGCCGATAGCCCAATGGATGTGATGCAGTCCGAAAAGGCTCAAGGTGGCTGCGTGTGGCGTGCGATGAATCAGCTGGAAAGCCTACAGCTAGAATTGGACTAAAGTAGACCAAATAACTAAGATATAAGGTGAGTAACCCTATTTTCACTGTAAGTGCATATCGTCAGATATAGCTGTGTGGTAGCGGCTACGAATACTACAAACCCTTACTTTGCTCGTGGATGTCGTAAAAGACGACTAAGAGCCTTATAACGATCTGGGCCAACTCCACCAACAACATTATATTCCCAAGTAGGGTTGACGTCAGGCAGGTGGCCAGTCATAAAACTATGACCAATAATTACAATATTGTATATATTACTTACAATAATTACAATATTGTAATAATTACAATATTGTATATAGTACTATGAAAGAAGAGAACATATTGTATCGACCCCAAATAATTGGGATAAGAGTAGGAATGATTATGATGCATATCGTTAGATAAGAAGTAGTGGTAGGGCCACTCTGATGAGTATTCTGGCTAAAGCCTCGGTCCAGTTCGTCCAGGGTTATACTACACTATCGTAGAAAATAGACTGTTGAGCAGTGGCAATGTGCTACTGCGCTTCGTTCGGTAAGCGAGAGAGCCGGAAGCCCAACTTTTTGGTTAAGTTTGGGTTGGGAAGCGGCGGACTGGCTGTGCTCCTAGTATTGTAAAGGTGCATGAGCGTCAGTAACACTTACCATCAGGTGTGCTGCCTCACCGTCATTCATCATTACCCTGCTCTTATCCCAATTAGGCTGTTAGGCTGACCGACCGCATTCGTAACGACGACGTAAGAGAGCGAGTAGGTATGAAAGAGAGTATTGGTGTAAAGATGCGAAAGGGAATGCTCCGATGGTTCGGACATGTGGAAAGAATGCCGAACGAACGCCTGGTTAAGAAGATATACAATGCGAAAGTGGAAGGATGTAGGTACCGAGGGAGACCGAGACTAACCCACCTAGACCAGATCGGTCATGTACTGAAGGAAGGTGGAGTCAAGAGTCTCCGAAACCGGCGAGCGTGTATGAAGAGAATTATGAATGTTGAGGAAGCGAGTGAAGTATGCAGAGATAGAGTTCTCTGGCACTCTGTTCTCTCTGCCTACCCTGCAAGGGATATGGCGTGATGATACGTATGTATGTATGTATGTTATCCCAATTACTTGGGGTCGACGCAATATATCCATTTTTTTCCACACAAATCACACAATCCTATCTGATGTCATCTTTGCGTTCACTCCCTTTCTAGCCATATCACGCTTCACGTAATACATCCATCTTTTCTTCGGTCTTCCCTTACTCCTAAAGCCTTCAAGATTCATACTTGAAACTTTTCTCACGCCATTACTTGCATCCCGTCTTATTACATGTCTATACTGTGCTGTTGCATCTATCTTAATATATATAAATTACGCGTCACGTTGTTTGTCCGCGATGGACTCCTAAAGTTCTTAACCGATTTTAATGAAATTTGCACAGCATGTGTAGTTTGATCCAACTTAAAAGATAGGATAGCTTCCATCTCAATTTATAGTAGCAATATTACTTTATTGCAAATTATTTGTCTATTATTTGACAAACACAATTATCTGTTATCTCCAAACGATTCTAACAGATGGTGGTATCTGTTGACTGAGTAAGTATTTAACAGATGTCGCTATGTTAAACGTACAAACGTTTCATATAAGCTACAGTTTATTAGCATAACCACCACGCGTTACTGAGGCTACCTTAGCCACAGCAACGTGTGTCCGTGTCTGCTAGTAAGTAATAAAAAAAGTAGATAATACGTCATCACAGTTTTTGTTATCTTAGCAGTTAGGGAGTGTACTCATATTACGTGAAACGCAAATTTTTACAATTTTTTATCCACCATTATTTTTCTAATTTAATATTTATTGTTAGTTTTTAGTTTATTTTAGACTTTTAGGACGTGAGAATATATTAGTTGTGAAATTATATTAAACAGTCAAATGTTTTAATAGTAAATAAGTATCATCATCATCGCAGCTCATATATGTCCCACCGTTGGGCTGGAGCCTCCTCCGTAATGGAAGGGAAATTGACCTACTATACCACGATGGTCAGATGTGTTGGTATACGGTTTTGTTTCGAGTGTTCCTTCTCTTGCATAGATGTTATATGCGTTTTATATCCCTTAGTCGTCTCTTACGATCACCCATGGGTAAGATAGGAGGTGATGAATTGTATTCTTACTCCGTCACCACACGGAAAATAAGTATATAAAAACTTATTTGTAAACACGTAAATAAGTATATATATTTTTTTCAGTGAAAAATGACTAGCACAGTGTGGGATTTGAACCTGCAATTGTTGGAAATAGTTCTAACCACCTTACCAATATACGGACACCACCCACCACCACCCACACGGACCTACCGTGTGGTTATATATGTATGGTAACCAAATTCTGACTCGCATTAGTGTCCCAAAAGCCTAGCATATCAAACGCTAAAACTAATATTCAATCGAAGTACCAGGGTGAACCTTTAATAGTTTAGCCATGGCTCTACTAAAGTTTGTTAAGCTTCGCTTGATGACTGATAAATATTTATGCTATAAAATCTTGACAAAAAAAAAGCGAAAATACAATAATTCTATTAAAACTACCGAGAAATGACTATTCTTTAACCGCCCGATAAGTCTACTAAAAGGATTAGGCAAGCTTTATGAGCGCATAGTCCTTAGCAGACTTAGATCATTCGCCGAGGATAACAACCTCATTCCAGACACGCAATTCGGCTTCCGTGCGAGGCACAGTTGCGTACAACAGGTCCACAGATTGGTGGAATACACAAGTGGTCAGTTCATGATGAACAGATACACCGGTGTATTATTCCTAGACGTAGCGAAAGCATTCGATAAAGTGTGGCACGAGGGCCTCATTCACAAGCTTTATCGTCTAAAGATCCCAGATTATTTAATTTTAATTATACACGACTACTTGAGTCACCGCAGCTTTCGCTACAGGGTGGAAGGTACGCTGTCTACCTCCCACCCCATCAAGGCCGGCGTCCCTCAGGGATCGGTCCTCTCCCCATTCTTATTTACGCTATATGCTAGCGATATGCCCCAGTTTAACAGAGTCCAAAAAGCGCTTTACGCTGATGACACCGCACTCTACTGTGCAGGCAGGACCCCGACAGCAGTAGTTAAAACTCTCCAAACAGCGGTTACCGCCCTAGCCAATTGGTTCAGGAAATGGAGAATCGAAATCAATCCAGAAAAGAGTCAGGCGGTCATGTTCACACGCAGAACTGCCCGTTCCTACTCTATAGACAACATCCCACCCCTCCAGCTATTTAGCAAACCTGTCTCCTGGAGCAGGCAAGCTAAATACTTGGGTGTGACCCTTGATGACCGACTCAGCTTCGCACCCCACATAAAGATTGTACGCGATCGTGCAGCCTTTGTGATGGGACGCCTCCACAGCCTACTCCATGCTAGGTCGAAACTACCCTTGAACAGCAAGGTCCGATTATACACCGCTTGCATACGGCCGATCATGACCTATTCAAGCGTAGTGTTCGCGCACACCAAGGCACACAGGATCCATAGGTTACAGACCTTACAGAATAGGTTCATGCGCCGAGCTACGGGAGCACCGTGGTTCATTCGTAACGTCGATCTTCACATCGACCTCGAACTGCCGACCATCAGGCAGTTTATGAAGCGGTGCTCCCAGAGCTACTTTGACTCTGCCACGACACACCCCAACCAACTAGTGGTCGGGGCGGCTTCCTACACCCCATCGCGAATCTCCAAAGTCCGACGTCCACGTCACGTCCTCAACGACGATGACGACGTTATTACGCTCGCCCAGACCAAAGCCTACGCCGCGCGCGAGGCCATTGCGCACAAACATCCGCGTTTCCGTCCTCGACGTCGAGGTACGAAAACACGGCGAGCAAAAATCACCGACCCCAAGATGGACACGTCCACGTCCACCTTACCCCCAGCGACGCCCCGAGCCGAGGCCCGTTCCCCACAGGGGGAGCCCTCGGGCGAAGTCGCCTAATTCATGTCTATCGGGTTGAGAGCCTTCGGGCTCGCCCGCAGTCCGGTTAAGCTGTAAAAGCCCCTTCGGCTAACAGCTCGCAGTTGGTATGTTTTAGTGGGTATTCAGTGTCCCCTTCAGGGCCTGTGAGTCCCACATACCCCGCCCGGGGCGGGTATGCGACAAATGCATTTTTAACCACTGCGTTACCAAAAAAAAAAAAAAAAAAAAAAAAAAAAAAAAAACTATTCTTTAACACTTTAAATTATAAGCTCCAAGTGTTAAAATATTTATAAACTGACATTATTTATGAATGACGTTACGCTAGTTAGATTTTAAGTACTTGCATACCATAATAATTAAAAAGTATTGTGTTAAGAATTTGTTTTAGTATTAATGTATTAACTTTAAATGAATTGTTATACATACAATTACGTTAATTAGATTTTAATTTACTTTTAATTTACTTTTTATTTACTACTACGAAATAATAATTTTAATTGTAACTTACACCAATAAATACTACAATTTTACAAGATTTTTTTTTTAAACAGACGCTAAGAATTCATATTAAACTATAGAATATCATTTTATAGTGTTTTAAGACATTTTCATTTACGAAAACACCCATTATTTTTTCAATTGACAACACACGAATTCGATGCCAATTAAATAAAGAAAACTTATATTTTTTCATACTTTCGCACCATAAATTCCATTTTCAAATTTAAATGTTCATACTTTCGCACCATAAAAAGATTTTAAAGTTCACTACCATAGTTAATCATATATTTTTTTTTATTTTAAAAACCGGTATTGGATTGTTCGCAGTTCATAAGTCCATATAAAAATCTAAGGTGCGTTCAAAAGAAGTATCAATATGTGTGTTGGCTTAGCCAATGAACCTATGCTTACTCCGTCGGCGTGATGTGACCTGAGGTCATCGACATCCTTTCTAATTAGGTTACGAAGGTTACTGCAGTCGAACGTAAACAGTTCTAGGAATCAGTGAGATAAGTAGGCATTCGCTTGAGCGATATGACTGTTGATAGAAAAAATAATATAATTCAAAAAAACTATTGCATTAACGGGACTTATAACGGACCGAGTAATTTTCTATCGCGTGCTACTAGGATTATCTCAATGGGTGGCGTTTTGTCTACGCTCCTGCTGTGCCTAAATTCATTAGCGACAGTTGTCAATTACCAGCAAGTCAATAATTTCATTTGTCATAGTTTTTAATATAAATCTATTATTATATATATTTTTAATAGATATTCTGGAGTTAGAGCTTTCACCAGCCAATAATATACACATTCCTTTGTCTTGGTAAAAAGATCATTCACAGAAAGAAAAATAAAACGCACGCATAAAGTAATTTCCATTTCATAAATATACGAGTGTATAGGTCTTTCTTCAAATTTAATTTATGTGACCTTTTCTCTAACTGTGAGTTGAATACTGAGACTCCCTCTGATGTGTAGGCTTACGCTTAATCTGCTATTGACATTAATTATTATCAATCTATTTTAGTCAAACTGGCATAAATGTCTTCTGATTACGTGATTTTAAATACATTATAACACCACGTCATCTATGTGAATCAATAAATAATTTTAATGTACCGGTTAACATATTTCACACGCAATTGATAGTAAATCATTCATAGTTTTGTTCAAATAGGCTTTAGTCACAGATCATAGTCAATAAATCTCGCTCGCGTTTGTATGTGTGCGATATTTGTTTGCTTACTCTGTGAATATTTAGTTTTATTTTATGAATTTCATTATGTACTTCTTCTTCTTTTTATGTATTGGCAATCAGCTACTTAAATGAGCCATTGTTGCCAGTGTCGAGTTATAATTATCTTCAAGTTTTTAGTGTCTTCAGATTAGTCATTGTCCGTCAGTAAGTCAAATTGTCGCCATCAACAGTGTTATGGCCACACTGTTAATGGTATCTTGTGGGAATTTTGATGGAAAACGAAAACGTTGTAAAGCACTTTTATATGATATTCACTACATCTCAGCAGTTCAGTCACATCACATTACATAAAATACCATAAAAAATATCTAATATAACACGTTAAAACACTAAAATATCGAATATAATACAAGAGCACTACATGACGTTTTAGATTCCCGCCAAAAGTCCCATTATGTACTTAAAATGTTTCTGAATAATTTTGGCGGGAATATGAAAATATATATTATATCTAGTCATTTTTTTTATTTTACTAGAATATTCGTGGAGTCGAGGGAAGGTTGAACTGCTATCATTGTGCTGTCCTCCAAGGCTGCTAAGTATAATTGCCTTTTTGTTTTGTCCAAGTAGTAAAGAAAATTTTAAATTTATTTTTTTATATTGAATTAGGGAGATCCTATTATTAATTTACTGTTAGGTTTCTGTGGGTTTTATTAAAATATTTTGAAAACTGTTGAATTGTTTATTTTATATCGTGAATATTTAATTAGCTAATCATAAGCTTTCGTAAAATTATTGTATATTATTTAATTTTGACGATTCAAGGTGTGTTTTAAAATTTCAAAAAAATCTGGATACCTGTCAATATTAGAAACATCCGTGGTCTCGGTACGTGGCAGGTTCTATGAATATTTTGTTCTATTTTGTTAAAACATCATTCTCGAACGCAATTCATATGCATAAAAAGTAAATTAGATAAAGTTGACTTATCCTAAAAAAAATATTTTGTATACGACATCAAATTTCAAAGAAAAATATTACAACGCTAACTTAAAAAGTTTTTAAATAGAAAAAAATAATAATTCAGACAACCAATCGTAGTAATAAAAGGATAATTTTCTTCTTTGTCAGCTTCTTATACGTCCCAATATTCTTAAGTAGGTATTGCTCACCAATGCACGCTTCACAATGGGAAGGAAATAACCTACCATCTCGCACTTAATGACGAAACGTGTTTTGTTTCGAGTTTTTCTTTTCTTCCAGTTGTTTGCTTACATTCAATAGCTAACTATTACGACACTCGCGGGATTAAGGTCGCAACAGTCAAACAGCAGCTTGTTAGATATATTTTTCTATGATTTAAAATGGGAGAAAAAGCCGAAGAAAATGTGCCACTACGTAAAAAGTTAAAAACAAAGTATGCGTCCCGGGACGCCCGAAAGAAGTGATAACTCAAAATTGTTTAACATGAGAAAAGCTTAGGTTATTATTTAAATTTTATGTATATTAATATGATATAATGTGAGGAGAGTTTTTTTATTAATAAAATCTTTTATTGATTATAAAATTTATTTTATTCTTAGATACAATTTTTGAATTTGAATTCTTCTTGCTTACAGCATAGGAGATTAAAGAGACACAGTGTGCCCACTCTACCAGACAGAGTCATCAATGTGGAATGAGAACGTTTTGGTCACTTACTCCAAGCTGAATAAAATATAGTAACAGATAAAATTTTCCGTGTGGTGACGGAGTAAAAATACTATTCACCACCCCATATCTTACCCGTGGGTGATCGTACGAGACGACTAAGGGATATAAAACGCATATAACATCTATGCGAAAACTCGAAACAAAACCCTATACCAAAACGTCTGACCAGCGCGGTATAGTAGGTTAATTTCCCTCCCATTACGGAGGAGGCCCGAGCCCAACAGTGGGACATTTATGGGATGTGATCATCATGATGATGATGATAAAATATCACTCACCTACTCTTGTATAAAAGATTGCTACGTTGCAGAAAAACAAAAGTGTAAAAAAAAGAAAGAATTTTTGATATTCTTGAATTAGTACATTAGAATTTTGTGTACCTATGTATATTATTTGTATCATTATTTAATCCTATAAAGCGGCCAGACAGACTGACGCGTGACGCCATAACGAAGCGGTTTATACTCCCATAAGAACTTATCACTTCAAAAGTTTAATGAAAGAAGTATAGAATAATAGTCCATAGCATGATGAAATGTACCGTAAAGGGAACTATAAAAATAGCATGAAATTATAAATGTTGATTAATAAAAATAAATCTGAATCTAGATTGGACTAGTTTAAAACTATTATGTGCTCGCAATAATTTAATAAAGTATACCTAACGAATTCACCGTTAAATCAATTTGATTATTCACTGCTATCGTGAATATTTATGACAATTTGTATAGTAATCCTAAAATATATGTAGTATCGTAATATATTACTCTGTATAAAAAATAAAGAGCCAGCAATACATGTAAGTATTAAAAAAAAGGATTAAATTTGATTTGATTTTATTCTAGAATTCATTCGTTTATAAAAGCCTAAATATGATTGGGTATACACGCAAATTTTAAGTCATCAGAATTTTCTTCCTCTTTTTTCTTCAGCTTTTTTACATATGTACATATATACAAAAATTATATGAAGTTTTAATATGCTTTGTGGTAATGGCTGCGAGTACTACCAACCATTATATTGCTCGTGGACGTTGTAAACTATTTTATATGGACCTGGGGCAACTCCATCTGATGCCGTTTGGTTAATATTTACAGTCAGGCAGGCGGCTAGTCACAAAATTATTGCCAATAACTCTTGTAATATGTGCGATGAAAGAGGTTTACATACTTACATAAAAGAGCAGGATGAAAATGATAATGATTTGAGGAAGTTTAAAAGTGGCACCAGTGCAGTGATAGAAAAGATCAGGAATGCGAGATTGTCTTGATATTCGTAGAAAGTATGAAAGGCATCACAAGAGAGATATCTATATGGATGGATTGACTGAGTGAGTAGGTATATGTGTATAACAGTATGAAAGGCATCACAAGAGAGATATCTATATGGATGGATTGACTGAGTGAGTAGGTATATGTGTATAACAGTATGAAAGGCATCACAAGAGAGATATCTATATGGATGGATTGACTGAGTGAGTAGGTATATGTGTATAACAGTATGAAAGGCATCACAAGAGAGATATCTATATGGATGGATTGACTGAGTGAGTAGGTAAATGTGTATAACAGTATGAAAGGCATCACAAGAGAGATATCTATATGGATGGATTGACTGAGTGAGTAGGTATATGTGTATAACAGTATGAAAGGCATCACAAGAGAGATATCTATATGGATGGATTGACTGAGTGAGTAGGTATATGTGTATAACAGTATGAAAGGCATCACAAGAGAGATATCTATATGGATGGATTGACTGAGGGAGTAGGTATATGTGTATAACAGTATGAAAGGCATCACAAGAGAGATATCTATATGGATGGATTGACTGAGTGAGTAGGTATATGTGTATAACAGTATGAAAGGCATCACAAGAGAGATATCTATATGGATGGATTGACTGAGTGAGTAGGTATATGTGTATAACAGTATGAAAGGCATCACAAGAGAGATATCTATATGGATGGATTGACTGAGTGAGTAGGTATATGTGTATAACAGTATGAAAGGCATCACAAGAGAGATATCTATATGGATGGATTGACTGAGTGAGTAGGTATATGTGTATAACAGTATGAAAGGCATCACAAGAGAGATATCTATATGGATGGATTGACTGAGTGAGTAGGTATATGTGTATAACAGTATGAAAGGCATCACAAGAGAGATATCTATATGGATGGATTGACTGAGTGAGTAGGTATATGTGTATAACAGTATGAAAGGCATCACAAGAGAGATATCTATATGGATGGATTGACTGAGTGAGTAGGTATATGTGTATAACAGTATGAAAGGCATCACAAGAGAGATATCTATATGGATGGATTGACTGAGTGAGTAGGTATATGTGTATAACAGTATGAAAGGCATCACAAGAGAGATATCTATATGGATGGATTGACTGAGTGAGTAGGTATATGTGTATAACAGTATGAAAGGCATCACAAGAGAGATATCTATATGGATGGATTGACTGAGTGAGTAGGTATATGTGTATAACAGTATGAAAGGCATCACAAGAGAGATATCTATATGGATGGATTGACTGAGTGAGTAGGTATATGTGTATAACAGTATGAAAGGCATCACAAGAGAGATATCTATATGGATGGATTGACTGAGTGAGTAGGTATATGTGTATAAAAGAATTGAGTGCAGATATGAGGAGACTATGGAAAACAACTCTTTAGACGTGTTGTGTGGATCCCACTTAGCATTGGATGAGGGCATGCTGATGATGATAAATAAGTACCGAAGGCAGGGCATGCCAATACCATGTTGATCAGAGTAGATTGGCAGTGTTTAATTTTAAGTTTACCTTGTCCAATGATGATATCTGCTTACATATCTAATCGATTCTTACAATGTTCCTGGATAGGTAAGAGTTGGTGATTATTGTTTTCGCACTCCACCATCAAGCGGATAGGATATTTTCTTTCTATTTAATATCATCATTTGCCTGCCCTCATCCCACGCTAATTGGGGTCGGCACAACACGTTCTTGCCTTCCACAATCTTCTATCTGCCGTCATATCTGCACTCACAACTTTCATACACATATCCTCGTTTACACAATCCATCCATCTTTTTTTGGGTCTCCCACGACTCTTACGCCCATCCACAAGCATATTGGTAACACACCTTGTCACATGCCTTTCATCCCTCCTCATCACATGTCCATACCAAGACAATCTCGCGCTCCTACACTTCTCTATCAATGGTGCTACTTTTAAATTTCTATTTAATAATAATAGATAATTTGCTTCGTTCCTGTTTCTGTTTTTCTAATATTACCGGCTACCCCATTGTTACGCCTTACTGCGCTCCCACGAGCTTGTGTGCGACCTAGTGACCCTTCACGTAAGTTTAAGATACTATGTGCTTATTTGTAATATAATTTTTATTAACAAATACTTTTTTTATAGTTTTTAAATTACTCTATATTTACGAATGTAGGTTCATATCTGGCAATGTAACGGTCTCATTTGAAATCATAGTTACACACTTCAAAATGTCTATTTAAAAAAAATGACTATGTTCTTAACCAACATACAATAGTTTAATAAATTTGCACTAATATACTGGCATAATTATGATTAAAAAAAATCCAGTTTGATATTTTTTATATTCATCCTTAAAATAATAAACATAAGTGTCAACGAACTATATTTTGATATACAAATTTTAGTCCCACTTTGTAGGCGGTATTCAGAATATCTAGGCAGAAAGACTTAATAACAATTATCTATATTAACTAGGGGGGCATAGTCCGGAGCGTGCTCGTTCGCGTCCCCTGCCAGTCTAATTAGACTGCTAATCCGGCTCGAAATGCGTACCGCAATGCGGGTTAGGGCGTCCCCCGGAGGCGACGCGTACCGACCCGCTCCCGTCGGTACGAACATCGGCAGTTGCGGCGATGGGGGCCGCCACCCATCACGCCTTGCCCAGTTAGGCGAGTCGAGGAGAACGGAGTGCCGGGTGGGCACGTGGAATGTAAGAGGTTGTGTGGAAGGTAAGTTGCACGAGCTGATATCCGTCATGGCGGACAAACAGCTAGACGTGCTCTGTGTAACAGAGACCAAGCGAAGGGGCAGCGACGCCTGCGATCTTCCTGGTGGCGGGATGGCTCTGTGGTCTGGTGTACCACAGAGCGATCGAGCCAGCATGGGGGTAGGAGTGCTGTTGTCCTCTCGCTTGGCCTCAGGTGTGAAGGATTACGGAATGTATGATCCCAGACTTCTCTGGGTCCGTATAAAACTAGGTGTCACCAAGGTATTCATGGTTGTAGCATATGCTCCCGTAGGATCCTCGGTGGCATCAGACCTAGAGAAGTTTTGGGACAATGTTAGGGAAGTTCTGGATATGGCAGAAACCAGTGAACGCGTGATTGTATGCGGAGATTTGAACGGATGGGTGGGGACCAAGCGTCCCGACTATGAGGACGTACTTGGTCCATTTGGTGATAAGAGAGTGAACGACGCAGGTAGGCTCATAGCGGATGTATGCATGGAGAGAAACCTTATTGTGTCAAACACATTTTTCCAACATAAGGACATCCATATGTATACATGGAGAAGGAATGAACAGAAAAGCATAATAGATTTAATTTTGGTAGACAGTCGCCTCCGAAGCAAAATATTGGACGCAAGAGCCTACAGGGGCCCCACAGTCGACACGGACCACTATCTCGTTATTGCGAGATTTAGTGGTCTGTTCAGAAAGTGGAGGCACTGGCGAGAGCGTGTCCACTTCGGAGGGCTTGAAAGAATAAAGGTTGAAAGGTTGCAAGAAGAGTGTGTAAGAGAAAAGTATGCAGAGGGTGTCCGAGAACGGCTGACGATGGCAAGCCAGCCGCAATCGGACATTGAAGAATGCTGGAGAGTATTGAAAGAGAGTATGGTAGATACAGCGAAAGAAGTATGTGGAAGTTCAAAGAAGCATAGAAAAACAAATGGTGATGCATGGTGGGATGCGGAAGTGGCAGCTTCCGTAGAGCAAAAGAAGAAAGCGTGGCTGGACTATGTCTCTTCTTTGAATCTGAATGACAGTATGACTGAACAGAAGAAAGAAATATATCGGCAATGTAAGAATGACACCAAGGCCTTAGTGAAAGAGAAACGTGATAGAGCAAGTATGAGTGCAGAAGATAGGCTGACTAAAAACTTCGAGGGTAACACCAAACTCTTTTGGAGGGAGGTGAAGAAGTCTCGGGGTGGTTGGTCAGCCTTCAGAATGAATAAAATAAGGTCTAAAGGTGGAGACATTCTTACACAAACACAAGACGTGTTAAGCCGATGGAGTGCATATTTTGGCGATATGTATGCGGATGCTACGGTTGGCGCCGGTGTTGGATGTGGTTTAGTAGATCAACATTCGACAACGGCGTCCTCCGATGGCATCAGTATGGATGAAGTTGAATGGGCGATAAGAAGTTTGAAAAATGGTAAGGCAGCGGGCATTGATATGGTGTCTGCCGAGATGATCAAGCTTGGTGGCTCTTGAGTCTGGGAGGCGTTCCTGTTGCTCCTCAATTTATGTTGGAGCTCGGGAATGGTTCCCAGGGACTGGAATGGCGCAGTCATCGTGCCTTTGTTTAAAAACAAGGGTTCACGTTATGACTGCGCAAATTACAGAGCCATAAGCTTGACCAGTTTGGCAGCAAAAGTGTATGGAAAAATTATTGAAAGGAGAATGAGGATGGTGTCCGATGGTTTACTGTGTGAGACACAAGGAGGTTTCAGGAGTGGAAGGGGATGCATGGATCAAGTGTTCTCTCTGCGCAACATTGTGGAGAAGCATCTGGCTCTAGGTCAGAGGGTTTTCTGCAGTTTTGTGGATCTGGAGAGAGCATTTGACACGGTTGTACGAAAGGAACTTTGGGACATTTTACCGGAGTATGGTATTAACGGTAAACTGCTACAGGCTGTGCAGTCCAGTTACATGGGCTGTAGAGCCTGTGTGCGGTTGGATGATGGAATGTCGCCTTGGTTTGACGTCAATATCGGCGTTAAGCAGGGGTGCATTCTGTCAGCCAGGCTGTTTATCATATATCTGGATAAATGTCTCCAAAGGTTGAACGATATGAATGTGGGAGTCCAGATGGGCGACTCAGTGGTCACTGCTCTGCTTTATGCAGATGATGCAGTCCTGCTGGCACAGTCAGCGATTGACCTGCAGACCCTAGTCGACACAATGACAGAAGATTGTAAGAAAAGGGGTCTACGCGTGAATGTGAGCAAAACCAAAATAATGGTCTTTGAAAGAGATAAAACCAGAACAGATGTAAGAGTAACAATAGGTAATGATGTACTAGAGCAAGTGGATGAATTTGTATATCTTGGATGTGGATTTAGCCGAGATGGAAAGTACACCACTGATATAGAGCGAAGAGTGAATGCGGGAAATAGAGTGAACGGAGCGTTGGGGCAACTTCTCGGCAGCCACCACCTCAGCCAGAAGGCACGTGTAGCAATACATAACGCAGTGCTTGTCCCAACATTACTGTATGGAAGCGAGAGTTGGGTATGCAGAAAAGAGTATGATAGTAAAATTAATGCGGTCGAAATGCGATCTCTGCGGAGAATCTGTGGAGTTAGGCTGACCGACCGCATTCGTAACGACGACGTAAGAGAGCGAGTAGGTATGAAAGAGAGTATTGGTGTAAAGATGCGAAAGGGAATGCTCCGATGGTTCGGACATGTGGAAAGAATGCCGAACGAACGCCTGGTTAAGAAGATATACAATGCGAAAGTGGAAGGATGTAGGTACCGAGGGAGACCGAGACTAACCTACCTAGACCAGATCGGTCATGTACTGAAGGAAGGTGGAGTCAAGAGTCTCCGAAACCGGCGAGCGTGTATGAAGAGAATTATGAATGTTGAGGAAGCGAGTGAAGTATGCAGAGATAGAGTTCTCTGGCACTCTGTTCTCTCTGCCTACCCTGCAAGGGATATGGCGTGATGATATGTATGTATGTATGTATATTAACTATATATATATATTACTAACTATATATATATATATATATATTATATATATATATATATATATATATATATTGCGGCGATGGGGGCCGCTACCCATCACGCCTTGCCCAGTTAGGCGAGTCGAGGAGAACGGAGTGCCGGGTGGGCACGTGGAATGTAAGAGGTTGTGTGGAAGGTAAGTTGCACGAGCTGATATCCGTCATGGCGGACAAACAGCTAGACGTGCTCTGTGTAACAGAGACCAAGCGAAGGGGCAGCGACGCCTGCGATCTTCCTGGTGGCGGGATGGCTCTGTGGTCTGGTGTACCACAGAGCGATCGAGCCAGCATGGGGGTAGGAGTGCTGTTGTCCTCTCGCTTGGCCTCAGGTGTGAAGGATTACGGAATGTATGATCCCAGACTTCTCTGGGTCCGTATAAAACTAGGTGTCACCAAGGTATTCATGGTTGTAGCATATGCTCCCGTAGGATCCTCGGTGGCATCAGACCTAGAGAAGTTTTGGGATAATGTTAGGGAAGTTCTGGATATGGCAGAAATCAGTGAACGCGTGATTGTATGCGGAGATTTGAACGGATGGGTGGGGACCAAGCGTCCCGACTATGAGGACGTACTTGGTCCATTTGGTGATAAGAGAGTGAACGACGCAGGTAGGCTCATAGCGGATGTATGCATGGAGAGAAACCTTATTGTGTCAAACACATTTTTCCAACATAAGGACATCCATATGTATACATGGAGAAGGAATGAACAGAAAAGCATAATAGATTTAATTTTGGTAGACAGTCGCCTCCGAAGCAAAATATTGGACGCAAGAGCCTACAGGGGCCCCACAGTCGACACGGACCACTATCTCGTTATTGCGAGATTTAGTGGTCTGTTCAGAAAGTGGAGGCACTGGCGAGAGCGTGTCCACTTCGGAGGGCTTGAAAGAATAAAGGTTGAAAGGTTGCAAGAAGAGTGTGTAAGAGAAAAGTATGCAGAGGGTGTCCGAGAACGGCTGACGATGGCAAGCCAGCCGCAATCGGACATTGAAGAATGCTGGAGAGTATTGAAAGAGAGTATGGTAGATACAGCGAAAGAAGTATGTGGAAGTTCAAAGAAGCATAGAAAAACAAATGGTGATGCATGGTGGGATGCGGAAGTGGCAGCTTCCGTAGAGCAAAAGAAGAAAGCGTGGCTGGACTATGTCTCTTCTTTGAATCTGAATGACAGTATGACTGAACAGAAGAAAGAAATATATCGGCAATGTAAGAATGACACCAAGGCCTTAGTGAAAGAGAAACGTGATAGAGCAAGTATGAGTGCAGAAGATAGGCTGACTAAAAACTTCGAGGGTAACACCAAACTCTTTGGGAGGGAGGTGAAGAAGTCTCGGGGTGGTTGGTCAGCCTTCAGAATGAATAAAATAAGGTCTAAAGGTGGAGACATTCTTACACAAACACAAGACGTGTTAAGCCGATGGAGTGAATATTTTGGCGATATGTATGCGGATGCTACGGTTGGCGCCGGTGTTGGATGTGGTTTAGTAGATCAACATTCGACAACGGCGTCCTCCGATGGCATCAGTATGGATGAAGTTGAATGGGCGATAAGAAGTTTGAAAAATGGTAAGGCAGCGGGCATTGATATGGTGTCTGCCGAGATGATCAAGCTCGGTGGCTCTTGTGTCTGGGAGGCGTTCCTGTTGCTCCTCAATTTATGTTGGAGCTCGGGAATGGTTCCCAGGGACTGGAATAGCGCAGTCATCGTGCCTTTGTTTAAAAACAAGGGTTCACGTTATGACTGCGCAAATTACAGAGCCATAAGCTTGACCAGTTTGGCAGCAAAAGTGTATGGAAAAATTATTGAAAGGAGAATGAGGATGGTGTCCGATGGTTTACTGTGTGAGACACAAGGAGGTTTCAGGAGTGGAAGGGGATGCATGGATCAAGTGTTCTCTCTGCGCAACATTGTGGAGAAGCATCTGGCTCTAGGTCAGAGGGTTTTCTGCAGTTTTGTGGATCTGGAGAGAGCATTTGACACGGTTGTACGAAAGGAACTTTGGGACATTTTACCGGAATATGGTATTAACGGTAAACTGCTACAGGCTGTGCAGTCCAGTTACATGGGCTGTAGAGCCTGTGTGCGGCTGGATGATGGAATGTCGCCTTGGTTTGACGTCAATATCGGCGTTAAGCAGGGGTGCGTTCTGTCAGCCAGGCTGTTTATCATATATCTGGATAAATGTCTCCAAAGGTTGAACGATATGAATGTGGGAGTCCAGATGGGCGACTCAGTGGTCACTGCTCTGCTTTATGCAGATGATGCAGTCCTGCTGGCACAGTCAGCGACTGACCTGCAGACCCTAGTCGACACAATGACAGAAGATTGTAAGAAAAGGGGTCTACGCGTGAATGTGAGCAAAACCAAAATAATGGTCTTTGAAAGAGATAAAACCAGAACAGATGTAAGAGTAACAATAGGTAATGATGTACTAGAGCAAGTGGATGAATTTGTATATCTTGGATGTGGAAATCCACATCCAAGATCCATACCTTCCATCTCGGCTAAATAGCCGAGATGGAAGGTACACCACTGATATAGAGCGAAGAGTGAATGCGGGAAATAGAGTGAACGGAGCGTTGGGGCAACTTTTCGGCAGCCACCACCTCAGCCAGAAGGCACGTGTAGCAATACATAACGCAGTGCTTGTCCCAACATTACTATATGGAAGCGAGAGTTGGGTATGCAGAAAAGAGTATGATAGTAAAATTAATGCGGTCGAAATGCGATCTCTGCGGAAAATCTGTGGAGTTAGGCTGACCGACCGCATTCGTAACGACGACGTAAGAGAGCGAGTAGGTATGAAAGAGAGTATTGGTGTAAAGATGCGAAAGGGAATGCTCCGATGGTTCGGACATGTGGAAAGAATGCTGAACGAACGCCTGGTTAAGAAGATATACAATGCGAAAGTGGAAGGATGTAGGTACCGAGGGAGACCGAGACTAACCTACCTAGACCAGATCGGTCATGTACTGAAGGAAGGTGGAGTCAAGAGTCTCTGAAACCGGCGAGCGTGTATGAAGAGAATTATGAATGTTGAGGAAGCGAGTGAAGTATGCAGAGATAGAGTTCTCTGGCACTCTGTTCTCTCTGCCTACCCTGCAAGGGATATGGCGTGATGATATGTATGTGTATGTATATTAACTAAGGATTTGAAATTGGCTATTCCTCATGAGTGATTAATGCGTCTATCTGGAGAATATAACTCGCATAATGCATGCAAAATTATATATTTGTTAATATGTAAGGACAAACAAGAAAAAATAACTTTTTTTTATGTACCTAATAATATAAATGTTGGTCAATATTATACAAAATTATTCGCTTCACCAAAATGGCAAACCATAATAATAAATATTTTCAAATAATGTAAATGGAAACAATCGTAAAACCGATTCCAAATTTAAAAACATCAAAACTTTTCACGTCGGTTGAGAAATTTAAAAAATAAAAGTAAGTACTTATCTAATTAGTGTTTTAAAAAAGTAATTTACACTTAGTAAACTTATAAAACTGTATAATTAATCAAATCAGTTGAAAATTTTATTAGGCGTATAATTTGTAACGAGATAATCCGTTAAGATGTTACGTTTATGATAATTTGTTCGTTGTTATTAAAAGTGAGGTACAACGGTCGGCTGGTTTTGTGTCAAGGTCTTGCTCCCCTACCCTACCGTAATGTTTAGTCACATATAATGTACATGTGTTTATAACCACGTGCTTCAAGTAATAATAATTATTATTTAGTTGCAAGCATAGAACGGAAAGCACAATGGCGGCGATATTGCGTAATTTTATCTGTGTTTAGTCCGCCATGTTTTTTTTTTAAGATGTTACAATAGATTTTTATATTATGTAGGTAATATAAAAATCTGAAAAATGCTCTGGGAAGATATCTTTTAGAATTCGTTTTGAATATGTTCGATTCGTTTGACGGAGTGGTCCGAGTATTGATTTTCCATGTCGAGATTTGACGTAAGTATATCAATGGTACTGGCATTTGCCGTTTGGTAATTTTTACAATATAAATAGTTATTCTGAGTCTGGATACGATTTGTTTCTATTAATTGTATGTTTGTCAAGTCCTCCTTCGACGTTGTCTTAAAATAATTGAATATATAATAATATATCATTACTCTGTTTTTATTTATTATCCTAATTACGTGTGGCCGACGCAATCTTTACTCCTCTTCCACTTGTAGGTACATTACAAAAGTTATCATCATCATGATCTCAGCTCATATATGTATGTCCCACTGTTGGGCTCGAGCCTCCTCCATAATGGGAGGATAATTGACCTACTATACCACGCTAGTCAGACGTGTTGGTATAGGGCAGGGGTCGGCAACTGGCGCGGCTGGAGAGGCCAAGACACGGTGTCGTTACCGTCGAGGCCCTCCGGCCCGTACTGATGGAATGGATGGAGCGGCGGCACGGGGTCCTCACCTTCCGACTGGTGCAGGTGTTAACGGGGCACGGGTGTTTCGAGAAGTACCTGCACACGGTCGTGTACAGGGAATGGACTCCGGGCTGCCATCATTGCAGTAGTGACGAGGACCCGGCGCAACATACGCTCGAGGAATGCTCGGCGTGGACGAGCAGCGCCGCGACCTCGTCGCTATTATCGGTGCCGACCTGACGCTGCCGGCTATCGCGAGAGCGATGGTCGACAGCGTCAGGAATTGGGACGCGGTCGCCGCCTTCTGCGAGGCTGTCATCTCGCAGAAGGAGGCGGCGGAACGGGCCCGGGAGGATTCCCGTGACCCGGGCCGCCGCCCGCGGCCGGGACGGCGCAGGCGCGAATACCTGCGCCTGATGCCGCTCTAACCGAGGCTTCGGGTGATCGGACCGGGGAATTGTCCGGTCACCCGACGCGAGGCCACCGCGTGAGGACGACGCCTTGATGGCGAAATCTATCGGGGCGTCAACAGTAGAGGAGCCCGAGAGGGCATACCGCCGAGCGGGCCACCGAAGACAAAGATCGGTACCGGTGGCCCGCTCGCACGGCGAAGAAGAGGTGCTTGCAGGGTGGGTCAATGGGGTTGCGCGCCGCCTCTTCCGTCACCCCGGACCGATTTGGCGGGGTGTGACGTCCATGGCCCACCACAAAAAAAAAAAGGCGTCGGCAACTTTTTGAGTCGGAAGAGCTAAAAATTTGCATTTATAAAAGTTTAAAGTTTTTAAAGTGCCACAATTTTTTTTTGCCAACAGTAATTTGTGCCTAATCCTCGTTAATCAATTCAGAACCATTTTTAAATGTTTTCTTTATAAAATACATTTTTGCGTATAGAAACTAACCAAAGAACCGCAACTTCACATCCAAAGAGCTGCACGTGGCTTGCGAGCCGCAGGCTGCCGACCCCTGGTATAGGGTTTTGTTTCGAGTTTTCCTTCTCTTGCATATAGATGTTATATGCGTTTTATATCTCTTAGACGTCTCGTACGATCACCCACGGGTAAGATAGGGGGTGGTGAATTGTATTCTTACTCCGTCACCAAACGGAAGTTATTGGCGTTGGTTAAATATATAGCGTTATGACAAGCCTGCCTGACGTCAATTCTCCTTGCAAATGTAATTATTGACCAGATGGCATTAGATTGATTTGATTCAGGTTGATATAAAGCTCTTAGTTGTATTTTATGATACCTATGAGCAATGTAAGGGTAGATAGTATTTGTAGCCGTCACTACTAAGCACTTTTTTTTTACTGTTAGTGGTGGCAAAAGTGCAAGCAGCACACCTGATGGTAAGTGTCACTGCCGCCCATGGACCTTTGCAATACTAAGGGTATAACCAGGCCGCTGCCTGCCAATATAAACCCCAAACCCACTCAATTGGGCTTCCGGCTCTCTCGCTCACCAAACGAAACGCAATACCACGTTGCCATTACTTATACGTCGATCTTCTGCGAGAGTATGATACTACCCCGGGCGGAGCGGCCCGCGGCTGCAGACAGGGAACTGTCAATAGCGTGGCCCTACCACATGGAAATAATAGCAATAAACTTGTGAAGAAAATGGTAACTCGACACTAGCAAAAATTACATCATATTAGTAACTGATTACCAATACAAAATAAGAAGAAGATAGAAAATTAACACAATTTATTAGCTTAGAATAATAAAACATTTTACATGTAGATGTTATTATTCTAAGATACCAAGATTCAATACAATTGTGATTATAAAAGAACACAAAATAATTGTTCTAACTAGTTCTAAGTGGAAATTTTCCGTGTGTTGACGGAGTAAGAATACAAGTCACCACTTCTTATCTTGTCCGTGCGTCGTAAGTATCAACTAAGAGATATGATATACAGATACCATCGATGTGAATGAAGGAAATCTCGGCATAAAACCCAATAGCAAAACCTACAACGTATAGAATAGTAGGTTAATTTCCCTTTCGTTTTGGAGGAGGCTCGAGCCCAGCATTGGGACGTATATGATTTTAGATCAAATGGAAATTGAATCTATGTCACTTGATTCTTGATTCCATGCGGGTGTTGCCAAAATATCAGCGCTATTTTATAAGAACAAAATAACAAATGCTGAGCCAATAGCCTTTTTGTTTCTTGTTAATAATATTATTTTATTTCAGACGCTTTTCTTTAGTTCTAACGATTTCTAATGTTTACGCGAGTATTACACATTTGAAATAAAAATACTTTTACGGATTCTATCGCGTTTGTATTTGATTTTTTATTGCCCGCCGTTTCAAACACTACAGCGTCTGTGGTTACTGCAGAACTTTTTTCTTTATTTATGTTTATTTATTATAATTTTTAAATTTTTAACAAGATTATTTTTTAATATTAGTTTTTAACGAGAGCAAAATAAATGTTTTCTTTCTTTCTTTAAATTGTATTTTTTTCCTCCTTCCAGCAAAATAGTTTACTAAGCGTATGTATTTGGTATTTGTTCAAACGAGTTGAACGAACGAGATAATAATCTACCACATATATAGAACTTCTTAGATCAACGTTGATATTGTATGAATATATTTTATACTAGTTATACTTGAACCTCGTCCGCCTCGAATTTTATACTCTACTATGATTATAACAAAAATATCGACCTGGACCGATCATCTGATGCCGTTTAGTCAAAAATTGTATTTCTACTGAGGTATGACGTCAGGCGGGCGGCTGGTCATGAAACTGTTCATCATCTCCGCTCATATGTGTTCCACTCTTGGACTCGAACCTCCTCCACGACGGGAGGGAAATTGACCTATTATACCACGTTGGACAGTTCTTTCGTTGGTCAGTTACACATTTGTTTAAGTAACGCAAGTGTTTAAATGACTTACTCATTATTGTTACTTATTTAATCTATAAAAACAAAATGAATTTAAACCACATACTATTTTTGTTAAATATGTTCAAAGTACAGATTCCTTAAATATGTTTTTCTTCTTCTTCTTATTATGTATTCGCAATCAGCTACTTATACGAGCTATTGTTGCCCGTGTCGAGTTATAATTATCTTCACGTTCTTAGTCTCTTCAGATTAGTCATTGTCCATCAGTAAGTCAAATTGTCGCCATCAACAGTGCTATGGCCACACTGTTAATGGTATCTTGTGGGAATTTTGATGGAAAACGAAAACGTTGTAAAGTACTTTTATATGATACATATTCACTACATCCCAGCAGTTCCGTCACATCACATTACATAAAATGCCATCAAAATTATCTAATATAACACGTTAAAACACTAAGATATCAAATATAACACGTTAAAACATTAAGATTTTTTTTTATTGCCTATGGTGGCAGACGAGCAAGCAGCGCACCTGATGATAAGTGTCACTGCTGCCCATGGACCTTTGCTATACCAAGGTATAGCTAGGCCGCTGCCTACCATTACAATCCCCAAACCCACCCAGTTGGGCTTCCGGCTCTCTCGCTCACCGAACGAAGCGCAATAGCATATTGCCATTACTCAGACGTCGATCTTCTGCGAGAGTGTGGTACTACCACAATAAAACAATAAGATATCGAATATATGTAATACAAGAACACGACATGACGTTTTAGATTCCCGCCAAAAGTCCTTAAATATGTTTAAATAGACGGACTCTGGCTGTTTTATTATTAGCACAGATTAAAAAGTAATTCAAATTCTGAGAAGTTTTTGTTTTAATATTATTAAAGGTTATTTTTATGTCATTTATATAAAAACTTCTTAGTAAGTTCATGGCAATAGCAATTTTGCGATCATATTTTTGCAGGGTTGCCTTCTTTGTCCTCTTGTGACCAAGAACGCTGAAGTCCTGATGTGTACGAAATGTCGGACAAGTAAATATCCAGATAAAAACGCGATAAAATCTGTAAAAAAAAATATTTCATATTTGTAGTAATTGTGTAATAGGTTCCCAAGGAGGGATGAGGTCTGGCAGGCGGCCGGTCATAAAACTATTGCCAATAACTTTTACAATATGTACTATGAAAGAGTACATATTGTATCGACCCCAAATAATTGGGATAAGAGTAGGAGAATGATGATGTGTAATAATTGTGTAAACATACATACATAGCCTCATGTCTCTTTCCCGGAGGCAATAGACAGATGCAGACTAGGGATTGCCATAAACCATGATCCTGACATACCTACATCGCTACATTCACACTCATAACAGTCTTCATGCATACTCTACGATTACGCGTACTTTTAATATGACCTTTCGCCAACACATCTGCAATTTAATCCAGAAAAGTCGTACTGTAAACATCAAAAACCATTATGTTGTTTCAGTTATATATATATATATATATAACTTACTCCAATATAATTATCATTATCAAAATATCATAAACATTGTCGTCTAAATATAGAACAATAGGCGTATTCAATGTTTCCAATGAATGTATATCGTCATTGCAATGACGGTCGCTATTCTTTTGTTAGTTTAACGACAGTATCGGACGTTACATAGGATTAATTTAAAAAAATATTTATGTAACACCATGTTTTTAAGTATGTTACAGAGCTTTGTAACCTCAAATCATTAAAAATGTATACATACATACATATTATCACGCCATATCCCTTGCAGAGTAGGTTCTCTCTGCCTGAGTGCCAGAGAACTCTATCCTTGCATATTTCACTCGCTTCCTCAACATTCATAATTCTCTTCATACACGCTCGCAGGTTTCGTAGACTCTTGACTCCACCTTCCTTCAGTACATGACCAATGTAAAAATGTATCATGAATAAAATTTTACTGTTTTGTTTTTAGAAGTGAAAACTTCTTTAGCGGCGTTGTGCACTTTTTTTTGGATGTGTAAAAATTGTTAAACACGCGTCAGGACATGTGACCTGATTGAAAATTCGTAAGACGGAGGGAGAGTACACCGTGTGAGAGGAAGTAATAGTATGTTATATTTATTGTATAGTCACACCCATAAATACGTCCCGGGGCACACTTTTAATTTTTTTCCATAGGTTTAAGTTGTCACTTGTCGGCAGTCCTCGTGACTGCTTTGTGTTTTTTTAAACACCACCCTGCACTAAGGAAATAATCCTGGTATTGCGGGGACTTTACAAGCACAGACAAATTACACCCAGATTCAGAATAACACTTTGTGGATCGCACAAAATATTGTCTTGCGTTTTATCCTCTATTTTAACTACTATGCCATCATATATTTACGCGATCATAAGGGAAGATAGTCTATTTAGGAATAATCTCCCTTAGTGTCGTTTCCTTTTCATCATCAATCATTTCTTTCATATAGATACGTGTAGGATCTGGAATGAATTACCTTCTGATTTTTCCTGAACGATATAACATGTCCTTCTTTAAACGAGGTTTAAGAAGAGCACTTTGCTGACAGTAGGCAACAGCTTAGCTGTGCGCCTGGTATTGCAAAGGTCCATGAGTGGCATGATCACTTGCAATCAGGCGTGATGCCTGCGTGTTTGCCTGTTTGCTATCATCAGCAATAAAAAAAAACAATATATAATATTACGCTGTAATGCTTCAGTGAGCAGATAGAGACGTATTTCGATATCTGAGCCCTAAAGTTATTCAGTTCTTTTCAGTTTTTCAATAAATAAATACTTCATCTCAGCTCCTATATGTTCCAATGACGTGCTCAAGCTACCTACAAAATGGGAGGGAATTGATTTACTATACCGCGTTGGTCAGACTAGTTGGTAGGTATATGGATCTGGTCCGAATGGTTTCTTTCTATTATTTTACACTTTGGTATCGATCATCGATGTTGTGGTTGTTGCCGAGATAGAAAAAAACAACAAAAAATCTTTATGATCAAAAATCTCTCCTCTTTTTCCATGCGAGATTAGGTTACATTTAGCTCAAGCTCGTTTGCCACCTAAAGATCAAACGTAATTCGTGGACATCCTCTTGGATATGAAAGAATTAGGAATCTTTTAGAAATTAAATTTTCTATTGATTTTCTCTTTTCTGCTTAAAATGGAAAGCAATGTATATATCTCCAATAGATGGCGATAGCAGATGTAAAATCTGAGACTGCCATCTATTGAGGGCTCTGTGGAACTGCTAATAGATTTACAAATCTCTATATTCGTCGTTACTATTACGAACCAAGAATTCAATTTATCACATAATTACCCGTGCATAACACAAAACACGACTAAGTGGCCATTCATAAATTATGTAAGACGTTTGGGGTGTTGGCTGAATATTATAACTTCTTACTATAGGGGTAGTGAACCTGACATTATGTAAGATATTTAATTGAAAATTACTAATTTTTGGGTAAAACTGTGATAGATTAATAACATGTTATTGCAGTGAGTTAATGATACTTGTAGTAAGAAGATTGTAATAAAAGATATTTTCAGAATAAACGGTTATATTTGATCAATTGAGCCTTTTCTTCCAAAAATTCTTATTAAAGGGCAGGGGGGAGTAGTTGCAATCTTATGTTGTCGTACGGAGGGGGCCGCATCATTCTTCAAAATCCCTTACGTAATTTATGAACGGCCCCTAAGGGCATGCACATAACATCTATGTCAGACATAGAAAACTCGACGTAAAACCCTTGTACCGACTTGTCTGACCGGTGCAGTGTGGCATAGTAATGTTAATTTCCTCCCTATGGAGTCGGTATATATAATTTGACGAAAATTCCGTGTGGTCACGGAGTAAGAATACTATTCACCCCATATCTTACCCGTGGGTGATCTTCTTCTTCTTAATGAATGGCCGCTGTGAGTGATTAAACACAACTTCGCCAATGTCAAGTAAAATAAGTTTAACCGTGGGTGATCGTACGAGACGACTATAGTTGTCACAAAATAAAAGGCCCGTTTTGACATTTGTCTTATTGATGGATATAGTGATATAACCATACGACTCGGTACTCGAGACTCACGATATATCGATTCAAGTTTGCGTGAGTATTTAATCGATTTGAATATGTATTGTAAAGTGCATTGGATTAAAGTACTGATTTGATTTAAGTTAAAATTTTGATATTATGGGTACTTTGAAATGACACAATGTTATGAAAAGTCAATTTTCTATCATTATATATTTGTGTTACAATAACATTCACTCAATCACAAAATAAAAAATCGAGAAAAAGTGAATCTTCAATTTCTTCATTTAATTTCTTAATTTTCTTCAAATGATGAGCCAAAATTGTCGGTTGAGCTATCGTCACCCGCATCTATAATTATTTCATTTTCAATTATATTGTCGATATTGATGTCTCTATCATAGTCTTCCTTAATTATTTTTCGAGTTTTCTACCACTTTTGTCCAGTCTTCTTTAGTCATTTTGGCACAAGCTTCATTCAACAATGTCATAATTTTCTTAGTGGAGAATGGCGGCTTTGTATTGTGGCGTGCTGCTTATCCTTTCATTTGAGCCCAGATCAAAGTATTGTACTGACAATGGTATGGTGGCGCTCTTATCATTTTGTGTCCATGCTGAACCACTCTGTGAATTTATTTGCGTCCTTTTCTTCGTGATATTTTTTTGTACTTTTAGACTCCATTGCAAGCAAGGCATCATTAAAAAAAAACTTCCCCCAGCTGATTCAGCGTGGCAGATTATTAAGCGATTATTAACCTTTTCCCATTGGCACTTTTGAGCAAGATGCCTTGGTATCGTCCGTCCACGACTGTGGCACAGTATGATTCGAGTTCAGCCAAATCTCTTCGACAAATATGACATTGTCCCAATTTGTGACTTTGTTAGCTCCAAACTCATAACTTTCAGTAAAGATCAATACACAGCTGGTGAAATTCAGTTATTCTAAACACTAGTATTAAAATTAATAAAACCGGACAACTGCGAGTCCACCTTAAAAGAAAATATTTTGATCGATTTATTTTTTCTTTAACCGATTATTAATAGTCTGTGGAGAATATGAAAAAATCGTTATGAACGGCACTTAGCCGAGTGGGCGGTACCTATCAATGAAAAATGTAATTACCTTAGAACATTTCGATCGGTAAAAAATAGAGAACTTCTTGGGTGCGAGCTGTCAAAACGGGCCTTTTATTTTGTGATTAGTATAAGGGATATAAAACGCATATAACATCTATACGAGAGAAGGAAAACTCGAAATAAAACCCTATACCAACACGTCTGACCAACGCGGTATAGTAGGTTAATTGGATGGGACATTATGGGCTGTGATGATGATGATGAATGACAAAAAATAATTTAATATATCAAAATTATATATTTATTAAACAAATACATTTCAACATGATATCTGAGGATAATTTTCACACTTAACTATCAACAGTAATATTAAATAGAAATGCCATTTAGATAAATCCTAAAAGTCGCCATCTGTTGGTAAATCCACATTAACATTGCGATTTTCATAAAAAAAAAACTTATGTAGCATTACTATATGTATATGACTCATGTGAACTATAGTTCATCTAATCTAAGAAGTACATTTTGACGTTTCGCATTTTTTAATACACAATAACCTTAGTCAAACGTATACACATGATTGCAAACAATAAATCTGAAATTTTAAAGAAATATTAAGTTATTTACATAATTAACGTTGCAAGTGAGTTTCTTGTACAATAATGTAATGTTGAAACTCGTAAAACTAATTTAAAATTAAAATAACATTGTAAATAGTAATTATTATGGACGATCTTACAATATCACGTCATAACGTTCTAAACAGTAGTGCTTGACATCTTCCAATTCGCGAATATCTAAATAAGCGGTAAAAATATTAGATTAATATATTTAATCGAATATAGATTTTGACAGAGATGTACGTTTCGACAATTTTATTGATAAGGATATAATTATTAATGTTCGCGATGGTGATAATTCAAGTAATACTATAGATTCTGAACAAATAGCTATTTTCAAATCCAGTTTTTGTTTTTACTTAACCTAATCCTACTAAATATGATGGATAGATTTTATGATGAAATAATTAAATTTGTTTAGTGTTAATTTAGCACTTAATATTTCATCTCCTTTTGAAAAATAAAAAAATAAACCGATTATTAATTACAAAGAATTAATATCGATTTCTCATCAAAATCGGATATTTTCGATAGCGATTATTTGGTTCACATACCTAGACAACTTACTCTGACAGCTGTCAAAGTGCACTTCTTAGATTAGATAGACTATAAATCAGATATTATTTTATAACGATACAAAGTAATGGCACAGGTGAACTGAGGACCACACTCGATCATCATTAGCGCCTGAACAATGGGACGTAAAAAAATAACAATATTGAAATCAATTTCTAGTTATTACATAATAAATACATTATTTAACAAAATCGAGTATACATAATATTTACAATAAAGTTAAACTAACGCAACTACTTTGTACAAATATATAAAAAAAAAACCAATAAAACGATCGTAGCGCCATCTATTAGGGCCGATTATCACTCTAAATTAGAGATGGGCGTTTTCAGATTTTTACGCAAACCGATACAAATTCGATTTCTGATATTTAAATCGATTTTAAAAACCGATTTCAGAAATCGATTTCCAGAGCGGTTGACGGAGCGGGTTTACTTTAGTTTCGATCGATATTCGATGTTTTTAGTTATTTTAGCGTAGCAAACGAAAAACGCAATCGAACGAACGCATTCAAATAATTTTTCTATAATTTCTTTGTTGATTGGATTTAGGTGTACGATTTTCCTTCATGCTTTATCTAGGCTTAACTAGAGTACTAGACTAGCAAAAATGTTTTGTTTTGGATATGATACAAAACTTTCTTGCGTATTTAAAAATCGTCATATTTACAATGATTTCATGATTAGATTATATAATGTACATTTTTTTTGTATGGTTTTTTTTTATTAATCCCGATTACGAAGCGAAAATCTTACCTTTTACATTAAATAGTTATTTCTTATTTATCATCAAATCGTATGTATGATACTAACATACGTTAGTATAGTATTGAATCGTAAAATACCTATCTAATTATATAGTTCACGAGATCACAAAAATAACATTACGCGCACACCGCACGTGTCACCAAGGTCAAGTGTGCAAAAACTCTCCCATAATTCAAAAATCTATTTAACAAACACAAAACTTAAACACGCGCTACACGGTTTCAAACAGTGGTTTGAAGCAGAAAAAGCAGAAATACGCTTTGCTGGCTACATGGTTCAAAGCTAGTTTGAAACCAACAGTTTTCAGAGAACGTGGCGCGGACAGGACGTCTTTACGCTCGCGTACCGTATATTTACTACAATGATGTCATGGTGCCTTACCTATCAAAAGAACAAAAAAATGGTTACTCAAAATTTTTGTTCAAAGGCTCAAATGGGAGCCAGTCTGATGGTACGACATTCACGGAGACGTCATTTTATAAAATATTTATAAATATTATTTATAAATTATTTTTATTATTTTATTTTTTTCATTTTTATTTATTATTTATAAATAAAATATAGATGCTATAGTTGTATTGGAAAGTTGGGTTTTACACAATTTATTGAAGAAAAAGGCTTGACAATTTTTACTAAGGAAAAATTTTTTTGCTAAAACATCCCACGCATTTCTTTTTTGTGTAATAGTTTTATAAGCTTTACAATTTAACTCCCAAAGGCAGGGCAAGTCTTTGTATAACTTGAGAAGTTGAGTAATAACATCGCGATTGCATTCTGTCTGTTCACGCGCAGAACGTCGCCACGTGCGTCTACGCTCACCGCTACAGCGTGACTGTCGTACATTTGGTTTGAAGCAAGCGGCTAGATGGTTTCAAACAAGATTTAGACGAACGTTTGGCCAGTGGTTTGTAGCGCAAGCCTCGCTACCAAGGGCGTTTAGAGGTCATGCGAAATTTGGCATCAAACATCTGTCTACACTGTTTGAAGCCGTTGCTTCAAACCACTGTTTGAAACCGTGTAGCGCGTGTTTAAGTATTGTGTAATATTATCATGGAAGTAGTTGCATTCTAATATAGATCTTATTCCCTGACTGTTGTAATTCTGTTTCGTTTCCATCTGCCATTCTGAGTTTCTTAGAAACCGCCAAATTCCAAAACAGATGACAATTCGCTTCATCTCTTTCAATGCACTAAACGATCGCTTAGTTAGAATGAAAGGAGGCGAATTTTAATGAAATTCGCTTTTTCTCATTCTGACTAAGCGATCGCTTAGCGGAGTGAAAGAGATAGTTAGTAAGTTTTCAAATATTGTTTTGGTTTGCAAAACTAGCAATAGAAAACGATTGCGCGATGATTAGATTTATTATTAGTTTGCGTTTTCGTCGTTTTGTTTTGATATGTGTTGATTTAGTTTCTGCCGAAATACGTTTTCTAAAATCAGTTTGTATAGTGTTGAATATCGATACGATACGATTTCTGACTGAAATCCGATTTCAGATTCGTTTTGATATATCGGACGCATACCTACTCTAAATCGTTCTCAAATCCATCTGAACAAAAATATCATCACAATCGGTCCAGCCCTTTAGAATTCCAGACACACTCGCCTCCCCTCTTAGTGATATGTCGTAAGATTTTTATTTTCCACTAACATTACGTGAATTTTTAGTACCTACAAAAAATTAGCCTACAACTCATTATATTTTTGTTTTTTTTTTTCTGTTTCATACTTTGCAAAAAAGGTCTTTATGTCTGGCAACGTCAAGTCAAAGTACACACCCTTTACACACCAGTTTTCAGTTTAGGAATCGTAGCATTTGACGAAAAATTAATACACGTAATATCTTACTACACCTCCACTCGCCTTTATGATATTTCGTGATTTTTGCCAAACCCCTCCCTCCCTATCAAGCCTCACGTGATTATTGGATGGCCCCTAATCAAGTTTTTATAAACAATTATGTTATTGTTTTGTGAAATCTGTCACTCGTATCAAACCATGTTGTCAGATGTAGTCAATTAAAGGTCATAAACTAGTGGTATGGTCATTTTGTTGACAGTTTTCTGTCTACAGCCGGTCCCTCCGAGATAGTACCACACTCTCGCTGCAAAATCGATGTCTGAATACTAACAATGAGTTGTTATGCTTCGTTTGGTGAGTGAGGGAGCTGGAAGGTCAACTTGGGTAGGTTTTGTTTGATTGACAGCTGCCTAGCTACATCTCTGGTACAGCAAAGGTCTATAGCAGGCAGTAACACTTACCATCAGGTGTGCTGCTTGCTTGTAGGCCACTAGCAATAAAAAAAGGCACGCTAATCTTACGTTAAAAATAATTTGACTGTATAAAAAAATTGTATAATTAACTTCCCGTGCCAATTGCTCTGGATTCGATTCCAATGCAATTTTAAAATGTCACCTATTATGATTATGTAATTGTTCATAATTTATATTCAAATATCTTCTTGTAGTCCTAACTCTAGCTGCTGCAACACTGTCAAAAACCCACTTGGAGTGTACTTCACCAATATTATTGCCTATTGTGATGTCATCATCGCCGCCATTTTGTGTGACAGCGCCGCCATTTTGTGTGACAGCGCCGCCATTTTGTGTGACAGCGCCGCCACGTTGTGTAAAAGCCCCGCCATTTTGTGTGACAGCCACGCCATATTGTGTGACAGTCCCGCCATTTTGAACAACAGCGCCGCATAAAGTCAGTAGTTCTATAGCCGCATCTCTCTGGTCTGCGTCTTCCGAGACTCGAATCCGCATACCGTCGAATACGTCGTACGCGTAATCTCGGTTTAGTAAATCCAATGCACTCCGTTCAACGAGCGCTTTCTGTAATAATATATTATTAATCAATAATATGCTTTTGTATAATATTTTTGAATGGCGACGGAATCAGAATACAATTCACGACATCTCACCCTGTGGATGTCGTAAAAGGCGATTAAGGTAATGGAGAAAGTAGATAATGTCACTACATGAGAAGGAAAGCTCGAAATAAAACCCTATATTAGCCCCGTATAACCAGTGTGTTGTAGTTGGACAATTTTTCTACCACCATCTCCACAATCAGAAGGAAATTAACCTCTTATAGCACGTCAGTTGAACGGGTTGGTATAGTTTTCTTACTTTTGCGATGATGACATATTGTATTCATTATTCGTCTCTTACGATATCTGTGGCTAGGATAGCTTTTTTATTGCTTATCGTGGCAAACGAGCTGCATCAGTACAGGATGATAATGTCTTTAAAAAAAAGACAACAAATGACATTTTATACATACTTGACTAATTTTCTTCAAATGTTGCACCTCGTATCCATGATGATGGAGCCAGTGGCCCTTCTCCGCGGATAATACTGCCCATTTGGCGTACAACACCCGAGCCCCACGTGCAGCGCCCAGCAAAGAGTTCAGGGTCCTAGCTCGCTTGTCTAAGCTCTCAGTCCAACATGAAGACTTGCTCAGGTCACAATGGCCTGTTATACCTAAGGAAAATAGGCAGCACATTTTAATGTTTAAATACGCCACTCTGCACTAAGTAAATAATTCTTGTATTGTGGGGACTTTACAAATATATAATTAACACAAATAAATTAGACCCAAGAGCCCACAAATGCCAGACCTTCGTTATTTTATAAAAGCTGAATGTTGTTCTGTGCATGGTCCCCTATGGAGGTAAGAACGACCAGCGACTATAGAGTTTGGGTTATAGTTATTTGGCCAGGTAACAGGTAGTAAAGGTGTATAAAATAGTACCTTAAATTCATTAAAAATTGAGCTTTATAAGCTCAATTTTTTCATATTTTCTTCGGGAGAACTTTACAAATGTCATCTTCCATTGCCGGACAATTATGACAGTTGCAATTATGACAGTTGTAGTTTCATTATAGTATAAAAGCTACATTTTTACAGGGTGCCGATTTTATTACTAGAATAACATAAACTAGGTGTAGGAATGACGTCATAAAAAACATTAAAGTTAGTTGCAGACTCCTAGCTCTGCCCAATCCCGAGATAAAGTGAATTGTTTCTTATCAAAACAGTAGGTTTGCCAGCGTACATTGACCTGTAGGTACATTTCGACCCAGCTGTGCGGTGGTGAGCGCTGCGAGAGCGGGACTATTTGCCTACTAGTTCAATGTCACACGCATGAGTATATGCCTACATCGAACTTTTATAGTACAAGTCTATTGACCGCTTATCAGTATGGCAATTTAATCAAAACTTAAATACTATTTTTTTTTACTGATTTGGATAGTGTATCATGGTCTGATAAACCCCCTTCAAGGATTCTACTAATTAAATCGGCAACCTGTATATGTTACTTGGGGACCTATAAAAAATGTTACCTCAATAGCCGGACAGTTTTAATGGTTTTTATATCTCGCCAGACATATTGAATGTCCAAAGGGGTATAATACGATTGTCACCATGCTTAGCATTTCCCTAAATAAATGAATGTTTCTTTTTTGTATTTTTTTTTTCCGTGTGGTGACGGAGTAAGAATACTATTCACGACTTCACATCTTACCCGCGGGTGATTGTACGAGACGACTAAGGCATATAAAACGTATTTAACATCTATGCGAGAGAAGGAAAACTGGAAACAAAACACTATACCAATAAGTCTGACCAGCGCGGTATAGTAGGTTAACTTCCCTCCCATTACGGAGGGTGCCCGAGCCCAACAGTGGGACGTTTACGGGCTGTGATGATGATGATGAAATAAATGTTTATTGACCTAAAATGTATATCATAATGCCGCCGACCTCTGCCTTAGGTGATTGGTGATTACCTAAAACCGATCGATCGGTAATAATTTTTACGGTAAATAAATTAGTTTTAACTAAAGTGGGGACGCTCACCAGTTATGTTCGATGGATGATTGGTGCACTGCATATTGCTGTTACAAGACCCCAATAGGACGTGGGTGGTACGTTTGTTGACCTTGCTTTGTATCACGCCGCCAAGGGTTTGTATAAATTTTGTGATCGCTTGCCTTTCTAACCGGGACATGCCTGATAACACCTGAAAAATATATTTTACATATAGTACACGAAGTAAGAATACTAATTAATCAACCCAAACCCAACAACAATTTTGACCGAGAAGGAATATTTGAAATACAGATACCAAGCCTAAAATGTTGATGACTTTAAAAAAAATACTCACAATCCTAGGTGTCAATCCATTTTGTGTGCTTGAAATAAAATTATTATTATTATTACTACGTTGTGTGTTTTGTGTGTTGCAAGCAGCTAACAGTTTCTTCGCCATACGTTCAGCGCGAACCAAGTCACGTCTCTCGCTCTGTGTTAGTTTATTTCTATCAAGTTTCACTCTAACTGTGGTATCTGCAAATAAAAAATAAGATAGGTATATATTGATTTCTAATGCTTACGCGAGTATTACACATTTGAAATAAAACTATTTTTACGCGATTCTATCGTCTTTGTATTTGATTTTTAATTAAAAAAAATACTTTACAGCGTTCATGGTCACGGGAGGACCAAGGTGTTTCATGTCCAATAAGTCATCATTATTACATAAATTTCTACCCTCTACAGTTCATCCATTCATTTTACCCTCTACAGTATTAGTTATTAAATTTTGACTCACATTTTTTGATGCAAATTCATTGCTAAAACAAAATTTTGTTTTTGATTCTATATAAAGAACTAGCTTCTGTCCGCGGCTTCGCCCGCGTAAAAGGTTACTTTCCTAAAGTTTTTCACCCCCTATTTTTATTTTACCCCTTAAGGGTAAATTTTTTACAAAATTTTAATGTCATATTTATTTATATCTAATTAATAGCCTAAAAATAAGTTAAGCTTCTGACTTTAAATATGACGATACTTCTTTAAAACTTTTCATCCCCCTTTACAACCCTCTTTTTGCATTAAAAAGTAGCCTATGTACTTTATCAGGCTCTAGATTGTCTGTGTACCAAATTTCATTTAGATCGGTTCAGTAGTTTTGGCGTGAAAGAGCGACAGACAGAGTTACTTTCGCATTTATAATATTAGTAAGGATGTTCTGTTTATGATCAGTTATTATTAAAACTTAAATTTAAGGTAATTATTATATTGTAGCAATTTACTAGTTTAAAAAACTACCAAATCTATTAAAGCTACCACCGGATCGGATTGCGGCTACACTGAGAAAGATCCGGCAAGAAAACTCAAGAAGTAAAGTAAATACTTAATTAAAAAGTAAATACTGCATTCATTTTTGGGGTTCTGTACCTCGAAAGGAAAAACCGGAACCCTTATAGGATCACTTTGTTGTCCGTCCGTCTGTCTGTCAAGACTCTTTTTCTTAGGAACGCGTGAAGGTATCACGCTGAAATTTATAACAAATACTCAGGTCTACTGTCCCTTGGACCTGTGAAAAAATCAAACTTCTAAGCTAACGTAATCAAAAGATGCAGCTGTTTATGTCGCAAATTTCTGCAAATTTTCGACACTCGCAAGGGAATCAAAACCTACTTCCCGTGAACTCAGAATCTTGAAATTTGGTACGAAGCAACGTCTTATAGCACAGATAAAGGAAAAATTGTTAAAACTCTAAATTTTTGATTTCATCATATATTAAAAATATTTTTAATAATTTTAAACTCACTACCCTTTTTCACCTGTACGTGTAGAGGTATTAAATTGAAATTCGTATCAAATACTCAGGTCTATAATACCTTTAAGTTGTAACAAAATCAAACTTCTATGTCAACGCAATCAAAAGAAGTAGCAATTTAAGCCGCATATTTTCAAACTCGCAACTACTTGCAAGGGAATCAAAACCTAAAGGGTACTTCCAGTCGACCTAGAATCTTGAAATTTGGCATGAAGCAATGTTTTATAGCACATATAAAGGAAAAATTCAGAAAACCTTAAATTTTTAGTTATATCACATATTATTAAGCTATTACATATTACTAAGCGACCGAATCAAGAAATTTCGTAAAGAAAATAAAACCTAAGATTGTATGGTTGACAAGCAGCAGTTAATTTTGCACTGACTATACGCAGCCAACGTGACCGAATGGTCTAAGGCGCTGGTTTTAGACACCATAGGCGTTGGTTCGTATCTCACCGCCATCGAACTCCCTTTGCTATTTATTTTTGCAAAATTTATAATAATTTAATAATATTATAAATAAAACAGTTTAAAAACGTGTACTTTAAATGTCTTAATAAATTAGTAGTTTTAATAAATAGGTGTAACTTGAATTAATATCAAAGAAAAAAAAAAATGAATTAATATTAAAAAAAAAACTACTGCATAAATATTTTTTAGTTTTACGGAACCCTTCGTGCGCGAGTACAACTCGCACTTGTTTTTATTATCATCTCAGCTCATATATGTCCCACTACTAGGCTCGACTGCCCTCCAGAGTGTAAGAAAAAATAATACTATACCATGCTGATCAGACTGGTTGGTGTAGGTCCATAGGGTATTATTTTGAGTTTTCCTTCTCTTGCATAGTTATTATCTGCATTTTAAAAACCCTTAGTCGTCTTTTACGACACTCTAGAGGAAAAAAAGGGGTTGGTCTATTCCTACTACATCATCACATGGAAAATAAGGTGTATAGTTTTTAAATAGTATTTTTTTCACCTGAATCCTCATCAGTGCTGATGTCTGGTGCTTCTTTATGCGTGAACAGTTTTCTCTTGGATTTGGGTGAAGGTCGAGCGGTGGGTGAGGCTATGGGCCTTCGAGTGCTTGGCTCGGTGGTGGCGCCTCGTCGAGGTGCCGTGTTGACGCGGGATTCGATGTCTGAAAAGGTGTAATATACTTGACTAATGGAATCAGATCAATATTCCCAATAAAGAGTATTTATATTAGCAAACTCCTGAGGTTTCGTCCAGGTAGTTCCAGTTACCATGGGAATACGGAGATAAAAAGTCTATGTTACTTGTTGATAATTTAAGCTATGCCTGTCAACACTTTGAGATGACAATATGTCACCACCCCTTATTTATACAATAGGCAGCATCATTTTCCTGTGCAACTTATAACACCAATTGCCTGTTCTCATGTAGCGAAGCCCATATCCAAATGACGTCGTAACACGGTTGATAGTGATGAGTCAACTAAGAAAAGAAATTGGCCTACCTACCTATCAATGGAGGCTATAACGTAAGAGGTTCTAAACTCAGCTCATTAATATTCGAGTTTTCCTTCTCTTGCATAGATGTTATATTCATATCATATCCTTTAGTCGGTCATTTACTACGCTCATGGCCCAGAAAGTGGTGATTATATTCTTACTTCATCACCACTCGGAACGTAGAACGGAGACCAGATCATAGACTATCAAAACACATTTTTTTTTATCAGGTAGCTACTGACCAATAGTGTCACTGGAAGTGTCTGTAGTTTTATCCCGACTGGTATCTGTTCCAGATGATATCCTTAACCGAAGTCTTGGCATCAGCACTTTGTCTTCCTCCTTGCTATCTGATAGTAGATCAGCTAAAGGTATATTCTCTCTTTCAGCTTTCTTCTGTAATGGAAATATATCATAAGTATAAATAACTATTAATATTACAAGTTTATTTTCTAATTGTTTCTATCCATGTGGTGACGTAGTAAGAATACAATTCACCACCCCCTATCTTACCTGTGGGTGATAGTAAGAGACGACGAAGGGATATAAAACGCATATAACATCTATGCAAGAGAAGAAAACTCGAACAAAACCCTATATCAACACGATTGACCAGCATAGTATAGTAGGTCTATCTCCCTCCCATTATAGACGAAGCTCGCGTCCAACAGTGGGATATATATGAACCAAGATGATGAGATGATGAATATTACAGGTTTATTTTCTAATTCCCAAGATGTCTTTGGCAAAGAGTAATCATCAACAATTCACCTGCCCCTCTCCTGGCCGTGGGCATCATAAAACATGTCTGCAGGGTATAAAAATAGCATCAATGTGAGAAGGAAAACTCGGCATAAAGCTGTATACTAAGCCTTCTGACCAGCTTGCTATAACAGGTCAATTCCCCTCTTATTATGTTCGAGTGAGATGATAACAACAGGTAAAACCATGCCCTAGAGTTTGCACTTACAAGCAAGCCTCTCAATGTTCGAGGTGAGGGTAGATCGGAAAGTCTTGATGTAGACGGGAACATCTTCTCATTGAGTTTCTCTGAAGCAGCTGCACATGCCTCTACCCATAATGGAGAAACCAACTTGCATGCCAAAACTCGAGCCCTGGATCTGATGGATCTATTGCCATCTGTAATGTTTTAGATGTTGTGTTAAAAACAGGAATTTTTGTATTCAAATTTAAATTTATTTATTATGTATTTTTAAATAGAATAGATAAACTTATATAAAATTATAAAAGCTATAGCTATATATATATGTCTCAGTCACTCTTCCTCACTTTTCTCCGATACCGAAAGCAAAGAGAGTCCACCCTCTCTACCCAACAATGTGTACTCCCTTTTTTGGCAGGTTATGGTTTGGACACACTTCGCCTATTCTATCCGAGACGATGGAAAGATGGTGCGGCATAACACACCGTAATCTCTCCCCAACGCCATTGGGTAGACTGGTGAAGTCGATACTTTAACATCCGTGATGACAGTGTTTATCCCTATCACTTTTCATACCACAAAAAGATTTTGGAGCAGAATTAGAGAGCCCTAACATGAATAAATTCAATTTAAAAAAGCCAGTATCACCTTTCTTTACTTTGTAGTCGCAGTAATCATTACAGAGCAGCACTTTCCTGGGAAACTCATCATAGCAACTGCCATTACCAATCAGCCTGCCAACTGTGATGATTAGGATTATTCCTCTTTGGGGAGTTCTAAGTCCAATAGTAGATGCTGATAGGTTCATAGGTGGATTTTAAACCTGATAAGTATATTAGCAGGGGATACATACTATCAGTCCAAATAACATGAGTTACTAGAGGGCTCCATGCTGGAACCACAGAGGCTCCGAGTGCAGTCAAGGCAGCACGAAGAGGCAATGCCCGAGCTTCTGCACCAACATCCACAAGAGCAACTACGCCTATTAGCACATCACTTGGCACTTGCATGGGCTTAGGTATACCCTGAAAGTTTGTGAGAATTCTATTAAATGATGAATATCATCACATGAATGAATGAATCTGGAATATGTAAACTACACTCGGAAAATTTTATGTACATACATTATATCACATCATTTCAGCCTATTGCCATCCACTGCTGGACGTAGGCCTCCCTCATGTTACGCCACAGAGTATGTGTGCATTATATCATAATGAAAAAAAAAAAAATTCAACGAATAGACATACACCCACTCGCGCAAGCACCCTGCGCCGTTTAAATGAAATAGGAGGAGCAGGCATACATTTTTCCGCACGGTATTAAGAGAGGGGATAAGTATTTCCTCTCTATGGCCTACTTTCCATCCGTCTTACGAATTTTCGATCAGGTCACGTATCCTGAAGCAAGTTTCACATTTTTTACTCATTCCAAAAAGTGCACAACGCCGCTAATGAATTTTTCACTTCAATAAGGTAAATTTTGCCTTGATAAATCCATCCATCCATCCATCAGCCCGTAAACGTCCACTGTTGGACATAGGCCTCCCCACGAGAATGCCATCTATAACGGTCCTGTGCCACCTGCATCCAGCGGTTTCCTGCGACCTTGATAAGGTCATCAGTCCACCGAGTGGGGGGTCGTCCTACGCTGCGTCGTCCGATTCGTGGTCGCCACTCGAGAACCTTTTTTCCCCAACGGTTGTCGGTTCGTCGAGCGATGTGGCCTGCCCATTGCCACTTCAACGTGCTAATTCTTCGGGCTATGTCGGTTACACCCGTCCTTCTACGGATTTCCGTATTTCGGATTTTATCACGTAGAGAAATACCGAGCATAGCCCTCTCCATAGCACGCTGAGCGACTTTGAGCCTTTTTATGAGGCCGACATTTAGAGACCACGTTTCAGTGCCGTAAGTCATCGCTGGTAACACACACTAGTTATAAACCTTTGTTTTCAGACACTGCGGAATATTAGACGAGAAGATCCTCCTAAGTTTCCCGAACGCTGCCCAGCCGAGTTGGATTCGTCGGCTGACCCCTTTCTCGAAATTGGATCTACCTAATTGGACTGTTTGTCCTAGGTAAACATAGTGATCGACAACTTCGAGAATCGCATTCCCAACCAGGACCGGTACAGAAATGACATGGGCATTAGACATGATTTTCGTCTTGTCCATGTTCATTTTCAGCCCTACTAGTTGGGACACCTTGCTGAGGTCATTGAGCATGGTGCCAAGGTCCTCCAGGGATTCTGCCATGACTACGATATCATCTGCGAATCGAAGGTGAGTGATGTATTCGCCATTGATGTTGATGCCGAGTCCGGTCCAGTCTAAGAGCTTGAAGACATCTTCCAGCGCAGTGGTGAACAGTTTCGGAGAGATAACGTCTCCCTGTCTCACGCCTTTCTGCAGCTGGATCGGTTTCGTACTCTTATCCTGGATGCGGACTGACATAGTAGCGTCTTTATACAAACACTTCAGCACTTCGATATATCGATAGTCAATTTGGCACCTCTGAAGGGACTGCAGCACTGCCCAAGTTTCGACAGAATCAAAGGCTTTCTCATAGTCCACAAACGCTAGACACAGAGGCCGATTATACTCCTCGGTCTTCTGTATAATCTGGCGTAGCATGTGGATGTGGTCTATGGTACTATAACCTTTTCGGAAACCGGCTTGTTCGGGCGGCTGGAAGTCGTCTAGCTTGCGCGCGAGTCGGTTCGTAATGACTCTTGAAAACAGTTTGTACACGTGGCTCAGGAGTGAGATGGGTCTGTAATTCTTTAAGAGTGTTTTATCGCCCTTCTTGAAAAACAGCACCACCACACTCCTGGTCCACGACTCTGGAACGTCGCCCCCGAGAATGACAGAATTAAATAGCTTCTGTAGGGCTTTTAAAACTGGCTTGCCGCCTGCCCTCAGGAGCTCTGTGGTAATTCCGTCATCTCCCGGTGCCTTTCCGTTCTTTAATTGTTTTAGAGCCATTCTGATCTCGTACAAGCTGACGTCCGGGATTTCTTCGGTATAGTGCCGAGTTAGCTTGGATCTGGGGTCTTGGACCAAGCTGACAACAGGATTCAGGGATGATTTGTACAACTGCCCATAGAACCTTTCGACCTCTCCCAAGATCTCACTCTGGGATGAAATGACAGTACCGTTATCGGTCTTCAGCTTAGTCATTTGGCTCTGCCCGATAGACAAATCTCGTGCGAACACTTTGGAGCCTCGATTTCGCTCTATCGCCTCTTCAATACGCAGTGTATTGAATCGGCGAATATCGCTTCGCATAGATTTAGAGATTTGTCTATTAAGCTGCCTGAGTTCGGACCAATCGGCTGAAGACTGTACCGTCATTTCCTTTCTCCTCTCCATGAGTTGAAGAGTCTGGTCAGAAAGCTTTTTTGTTCTAGTAGCGCGACGGGCCTTAAAGAATTTTGACCCGACCGCGTAGACAGTTTCCACGAACCTGTTGTTCATATCGTTCGAAGATTCGCACTCTTACAGGCATTGGAAGCGATTATGTAATTCGAGTTGAAAGCTATCGGGGTTCTGGTATTGGACAGGTGTAGGTCGGAGTGTAGACTTCATCAAGCGGGACCGCTCGACTTTCGTACGAAGATTCAATGTGCCTCGAACCATCCGGTGATCACTCCCAGTTTTAATCCTGCTGATCACAGAGACATCAGTGAATATTTGTCGTTTGTCCGTCAAGATGAAGTCTATCTCATTTTTAGTGGATCCATCAGGGCTAATCCAGGTCCACTTCCTTTGTGGCTGTTTCTTGAAGAAGGAATTCATCATAAAGAGGCCTTCCTTCTCCAAAAAGTCGGCCAGTTTTTGGCCCCTTTGGTTTCTCTGTCCAAATCCATATTGCCCCACTCTCAACTCATCGTCTGTCCTTTTGCCTAGTTTTGCGTTGAAGTCTCCCATAACTACCGTGAAGTGGGTTTTGGACGTGTGGATGGCTTTCGAGATATCCTCGTATAAGGCCTCCACTACGTCATCGGAGTATGTCGAAGTCGGTGCGTAAACCTGTATGACCTTCAACGAATACCGTTTGGTAATTCTGAGTATAAGGTACGCTACCCTTGTTGACACACTTTCGATCCTCTCCACGTTCTCTACGAGAGACTTACGAACGATAAACCCTACACCGCCTTGGGATGGGTGATCTCCCTCCCGGTAGAAGAGCAAATTGCCAGACCGGAGGATTATCGTGCCCTCCCACTCTCTTCGCACTTCTGATAATCCTACAATGTCCCATCGGATTTTGCTCAATTCCTCTTCCAGTTCGATGACCCTCTCGTCGGTCCTAAGCGTCCGAACGTTGTGTGTTACCAGGGCCAAGGGTCGATTTTTTTGGTAGCCGGATCGCGGCCGGAGATTCCTAGCACCCCCTGCCCCGCCACCAACAGGCCCGCTACCAAAATGAGCCCGTGGAACAGCGGAACTGCCGTGACTGGGGTCCGTGCCTATTTGTGGCCGTGCCTTGATAAAACAAGAACAAAAATAGCTAGTTGGGAAATCACACAGTTACTTCATCCAGACAGCCAGGTTGATCCTTTAATTTCTTATTTTTAAATTTTCAATTGATCAATATCAGTTATTTTTATTTAAATAACCAGTTCATATCTTTCTTATACTGATAGGCTATAAAATATTCATATTTCATTAGTATGTAATTTACATACATACCTTCACACCATGTCCCTTGCAGGGTAGGCAGAGAGAACAGAGTGCCAGAGAACTCTATTCTTGCATACTTCACTCGCTTCCTCAACATTCGTAATTCTCTTCATACACGCTCGCCGGTTTCGGAGACTCTTGACTCCACCTTCCTTCAGTACATGACCGATCTGGTCTAGGTAGGTTAGTCTCGGTCTCCCCTGGTACCTACATCCTTTCACTGTCGCATTGTATATCTTCTTAACCAGACGTTCGCTCGGCATTCTTGCCACATGTCTGAACCATCGGAGCATTCCCTTTCGCATCTTTACGCCAATACTCTCTTTCATACCCACTCGCTCTCTTACGTCGTCGTAGTATGTAATTTGTAACCAAATATACTTAAAAACTAAATATATTATTTAAAATTACCGATATTAATATAGATGTAAGAGTAACAATAGGTAATGATGTACTAGAGCAAGTGGATGAATTTGTATATCTTGGATGTGGATTTAGCCAAGATGGCAGGTACACCACTGATATAGAGCGAAGAGTGAATGCGGGAAATAGAGTGAACAGAGCGTTGGGGCAACTTCTCGGCAGCCACCACCTCAGCCAGAAGGCACGTGTAGCAATACATAACGCAGTGCTTGTCCCAACATTACTGTATGGAAGCGAGAGTTGGGTATGCAGAAAAGAGTATGAAAGTAAAATTAATGCGGTCGAAATACGATCTCTGCGGAAAATCTGTGGAGTTAGGCTGACCGACCGCATTCGTAACGACGACGTAAGAGAGCGAGTAGGTATGAAAGAGAGTATTGGTGTAAAGATGCGAAAGGGAATGCTCCGATGGTTCGGACATGTGGAAAGAATGCCGAACGAACATCTGATTAAGAAGATATACAATGCGAAAGTGGAAGGATGTAGGTACCGAGGGAGACCGAGACTAACCTACCTAGACCAGATTGGTCATGTACTGAAGGAAGGTGGAGTCAAGAGTCTCCGAAACCGGCAAGCGTGTATGAAGAGAATTATGAATGTTGAGGAAGCGAGTGAAGTATGCAGAGATAGAGTTCTCTGGCACTCTGTTCTCTCTGCCTACCCTGCAAGGGATATGGCGTATATGTATGTATGTAATATTAATATATATATGTGGTGAATTGTAATCTTACTCCATTACCATGCAGATATACAAGCACACATGTATCTTAAAATATATATACCTTCTTATTAGTACTAGCAGCAGTTATCTGCTTCTTTCTGGTAGATGGGATAGGTGTACATCGGGCATTCAATGGTTTTTTCTTAGGTACACTCTGAGTAGATGGTACAGATTCTCCTACTTCTTTTAGAGCAGACCATTCTTCTCTTAAGCGAATCCTTTCTGCTATTGCTGAACGGCGCTATAATCACAAAGTAAACAGTGAAATTTTAAAGTATTATTTTAAACTCGTAATGTTCTGCTTTGCTTTAAATTAGTGGAATTAATATATTTACATGACTTACCAAGCCCGCTGCACCTTTGTTCTCTTTATTCATTTTGTGTAAACAACAAATTCAAGTCAACTTCTGGGTTAATTAATTTCTTTATCGAATAAATTCCTGTTCCGTCGTGAAATAGTTTCAAGCAAAACGTCATGTGTTATTGTGTGGCGAAATAATATCTCTTCTACATGTTTAATAAGTAAAGGAATTCTAAACTTATAGTATGATTTATGAAAGAAAATATCATATAAAAATAATTAAACCGTTCACAAAACCAAATATTTAATACACCAAAATGATCAAATAAAAACATTAAATAGGATCTGTCATCGTTTAACTGATAAATCGATTTCTTGAACCAAATAAAAATCGATTTTGAATATAGTATTGAATCACTCGAGTGAATTAATGCATATTTTACTCTAACAAATCATTTACTTTGAACAATGGAATTACTTAAAATTATTTGTATGTTTACACTGGGATACGCCTAGAATTAATTAGGCTCAAACAGTCATTCTGTCATAGATCATAGACATTATTTAATCACTCAAAAAAATATGAGATTTTTTACGTCAAAAATTTAAAAGGGAGTTCTCAGGTTTGGTTAGCATTTAAAAAAATACATATACTCCGTACCTGTGATTTATGTGTCAGTTATATGGGTATTAAATCATAAATTTTAACTTTTGCATGATTTAATGTCGAAAGAACACGTAGTGACGAAATGCGCGTATCTGTGAATTTCGAAAGAACACAAAATTATTTCGAATAGTTTAAAAAAAGGTTCCCGTAGATGAGTGAAACGGTGCTTGAATAGAATTCGAATTTGAATCGATTTAAAAATCAGTCTTTTTAGACAGAATCCGCATCACTAATCGTGGCTGGCATTGACAGCAGTGACAACAGTATTGTCAGCCTTTAACTCTTAAGTTGGTAGAGACAATTGGTAGATAGACTGTAAATTAAAAATAATAGTAGATCAACCTTTCCAGTTTGAGAGAATATTAATAAGTAATAATAGAGCTAAAAATATTTAGGACTACTTATGAATGTCTTAATACTTTTTAATGATTCTTAATTAAGGCATCTAACAAGTATACGTATGTGGGTAGTTACGCATCGATTGATAATATATTAGGTAATCTATTATTACATTTATTACCTAGTGTATTTATTGAATGAGACACTTTTTTTTATAGAGACGATGTATCTAATTTAAGAGTAAATGGTCATATTTTTGAGGCAATTATCAATAACAACAGCGATACAATTGTATACAGCTTAATGTATATTTCTAAAAAAAATCTGTTTACAAGATTTTGTCGTAACTTTGATATAAGATTATTATAAAAGCAATAACTATGTGTTACAGTTACTTCTGTTAGTATTTGCTGAAGTCTATATGTGAATTCACCCACCCATCAGCATAATGAAGTCCACATTTATATGTAAGTCTCTGTTAGAGGGGATAGTGTTCTAACCTTCATCTGTGACAGGAAGGTTGCAACTTGCAATTAGTGTTATAAGTCTTCTAGGAAAATGCGACTACCTCCTCTCCTGTTACTTACTCCTTTACCAGTTTTAACAAATATCAGGGGAAAGTAAATGTTAGAAGGACACGTATTCATACGTCCATCACCAAACAGTTCACCCCTTATCTGGTTTCAATCTCACCCATGATAAATAAAAAAGGAGAGCTGATAGATAGTAAGTCAATCTGATCTAATTATAGAATGTTGTTATCTCTTTGGGCTGCCGAGGCCAAGGGGAAATCGTTTATACCTTGTAGGACCAGGAGGACCTCAAGGAGCCAGATGTAGTCTCATCGGTACAGAGAGCTCAATGCTTGGCGAGGTTAGGTTCACTGAGGCGTTATTGGCTTTACGGTACAGTTATGAAGTCCTACATAGCCCTTCCCTTTATCCGCTATCTGGACGATAGCTACGCTGGACGAAGGCGGATCGTATCAGAACTAAATAATAATAAAAAGGTTTAGTTGCTGGGTGAAAAAATAATATTCTGTCTCTATTCTTTTTAGACTCGAGTGCTGACTGCAGCAGGATAATAAGGCTCATAGCACAATAAATGAATTTAATGATAACTTATACATCATAAATAAGATATTTACAATTATGCATTTATAAAATTAATACACTATAAAATTCGTATTCAAGGCCTAAAAATACTTTTATAGACCTTGAATATTAGGTAATGATGATATATATTTCATTTAACTATTTGTATTTAGATTGACCTTGAATAAAGCCAATTATGTAGATGTTTGAACTTCAAATAGACTCTTTAATGTGAAGCCTTCCTTCAACTTCTCATAAATAAGGACTGTAAACAGGTAGATTCTCTGCTTCTCCTTTATTTTGTGCTAACTGCGATGCTAAATACAAGTTCGGACCCATTTCACCTCGGGGTTCGCCTATTTCTTCAAGTTCTTCAATATCGTCTGATACTGACTTTGGATTCTGAAAAAAAAAAATGCATTTATGTGGAGCTAAGTGGAGCTCTGTCACGTGGTAAATCGTAGGTTCGATTGCTAAAGAAAAATGTTGCTTTGGTTATGATTTGTGTTCACTAATTGTGTACCTTTTTTTTTTTGGGGTGGGCTACGGTCGGCGCCCTCCTCGCACCACTCCATCCGGGGTGACAGAGGGGCGTAAGCACGCACACCCGTAACCCACCCGTGACGTCGCCTTCATCGTTGGGCCGACCACCGGAGCAGAGTGACTTGACGTCAGTGGTCGGCCCGACGGAATACCCCTGAGGAGTACCCTCTCCTCGACCGACGTCCCCGCCTCGAGTAGGATGTCGGTCTTTCCTCACGCGGTCGGCCTCTCGGCGGGTGACGGACTAATTCCCCGATCCAGTCACCCGCGGCCTCGGCTAGGGCGGCATCAGGTGCAGGTAATCGCGCCTGCACCGCCCCAGTTGCCGGCGGCGGCTAGCGTCGTCGAGGAGACGCTCCTCGCGCACGCGCTCCGCCGCCTCCTTCCGCGAGACTATTGCCTCGCAGAAGGTTGCGACCGCGTCCCAGTTCCTGATGCTGTCGAGCATCGCCCTGGCGATGGTCGGCAGCGTTAGGTCGGCACCGATGATTGCGACGAGTTCACGACGCTGCTCTGCTCAAGCGGCACAAACCTCGAGCGTATGCTGCGCCGTGTCTTCATCGGAATCGGAACGGAACCGCGGCAATCGTCGTGTCCACGCAGCGGCACTTCCCGTCCTTGTCCCTTTTGGATAGGGGCGAGGAATTTGTCGCTGCGGAATGGGGAGGGGTCACACTCTACAGCGTTTACCTCTCCCCTAACAGGAGAATGGACGCTTTCGGGGCCTCCCTCACCACCTTGGAGGCTTCGATACGGCGACTGGCACCGGGCCTCGTCCTGGTCCTGGGGGACTTCAACGCCAAATCCACGGCGTGGGGGTCCCCGATGACGGACGATCGCGGGCGGGCGATCGTAGAGTGGGCGGCGTCACTGGGCCTCTGTGTCCTAAACAGAGGCTCAGTGAACACGTGTGTGCGACAGCAGGGTGGGTCGATAGTGGACTTGTCGTTCGCTAGCCCCGCTGTCGCACCACGAGTGAGGAACTGGCGTGTCCTGGAGGAGACAGAGACCCTGTCGGATCACCGATACATCCGGATGGAGGTCTCCCCTCTCCGGGACCCCAGCAGGGGTCACAGGGCGGACCGGGCTCCCGCATTGCCGCGGTGGGCTGTGGGGCGTCTAGATAGGGACCTACTGGCGGAGGCGGCCATCGTGAACACGTGGCTGCCCTCACCACCCCCGGCGGACGGAGTGGACGTTGAGGCTGTCCGCATCCGCAGTGCGTTAACGCAGGTCTGCGATGCGGCCATGCCCAGGGTGCGGCGTCTACCTCCGAGGCAGGGTGTCTACTGGTGGTCCCCAAGACTGGCGGACCTTCGTGCGGCGTGCATATAGAGCCCGAAGGTCCTACACCCGCAGTCGGCGGCGTCGCCGCGATGTTGAGCGGGAGGGCCAGCTGTACGAGGCGTACCGCAGTGCGCGTACCGCCTTTCGGCTGGCCATCCGGTCCGCCAAGGACGCAAGTAGGCAGGAGATGCTGGACGGTCTCGACCGTGACCCCTGGGGTCGCCCGTATCGCGCGTCGCTGAATAAGCTTCGCGCGCAGGCCCCCCCCCTCACCGAGACCCTCCAGCCCGACCTCCTTCGTAGAGTGGTCGAGGAGCTGTTCCCGCGGCAGTCGGAGCACGCGCCCCCGGTCATGGCTTCGCCAGATCACGACCAGGAGGCCGTCGAGAGTGTTCCGCCCGTGACGGAGTCGGAAGTGGGGGCAGCCGTGGCGAAGATTCGTTCCGCCACCACAGCCCCCGGCCCGGACGGAATCCCTGTCCGGGTGTTGACGTTGCTCCTCGAGCATCTCGAACCTTGCCTCAGGCGACTGTTCAACGCCTGTCTGACGTCTGGACAGTTCCCTGAGTGCTGGAAGGAAGGGAGGTTGGTTCTCCTGCCAAAGCCGGGACGGCCCCCGGATTCGCCGTCGGCCTACAGGCTCATTGTGCTTCTGGACGATGTGGGTAAGCTGCTGGAGCGTGTCCTCGCTGCCCGCATCGTCCAGCACCTGGAGGAGGTGGGGCCCGATCTGTCGGACGCTCAATTTGGGTTTCGGAGGGGGCGTTCGACCATCGGGGCCCTGCTACGCCTGAGGCAGACGGCCGCGGAGGCTGTCGCCGGCAAAGGAGTGTTGTTGGCGGTGTCGTTGGACATCGCCAACGCCTTCAATAGTCTGCCATTCAGCTGCATTAGGGAGGCGCTCCGGTTCCATGGAGTGCCCCTGTACCTCAGGCGGCTGGTGGCAGACTATTTGGAAGGGCGCAGTGTTCTCTACGCGAGCCCCGCAGGGGACATTGTGCGGACGCCCATGTCGTGCGGTGTTCCGCAGGGGTCGGTTCTGGGGTCGACTCTGTGGGACATCGGGTACGACTGGGCGTTGAGAGGGAGTCTCCCCCCCGGGCTGAGCGTTATTTGCTATGCTGACGACACGCTCGTCACAGCCCGGGGCAGGACATTCGAAGAGGCGGCGAGCCTGGCCACTCTCGGCACCGAGGAGATGGTCAGGCGAATCGAGGCGCTGGGGCTCAGGGTGGCCCTAAACAAGACGGAGGCCCTACTATTCCATGGGCCCCGTGTGAGGCTGCCCATCGGCGCCTCGTTAGTCGTCAACTCCATCCACATCAGTATCCAGGCCCATATGAGGTACTTGGGTCTGGTGCTCGACGGGCGATGGTGGTTCCGGGAGCATTTTCGACAAATTGCTCCCCGGCTGGTCGGCGCGGCGTCCGCCCTTTCTCGGCTCATGCCGAATGTGGGCGGACCCAGTTTCGAGGGCCGACGGCTGTATGCGGGGGTGATCCGCTCAATGGCCATGTACGGCGCACCCGTGTGGGCGAGGGCTCTGAACGCCCAGCTCAGGGCGGTGCTGTGGAGGCCACAGCGAGCCATGGCGGTCAGAGCCATTCGCGGGTACCGCACGGTGTCGACAGAGGCGGCGTGCCTATTGGCCGGGACACCCCCGTGGGACCTAGAGGCGGAGATGCTCTCCGACCTCTACCGGCGGGTTACCTCAGTGCGCGACGAAGGTGGCTCCCCATCGTTGAGCGAGATAGCCACCTGGCGCGAGGACGCCCGCCGAGACGTCATCGCCCGTTGGGTTACGCGGCTGGAGAGGCCAAGACACGGTGTCGTTACCGTCGAGGCCCTCCGGCCCGTACTGATGGAATGGATGGAGCGGCGGCACGGAGTCCTCTCCTTTCGGCTGGTGCAGGTATTGTCGGGGCACGGGTGTTTCGGTTTGTACCTGCACACTGTCGCGTATAGGGAGTGGACTCCGGCCTGCCACCATTGCAGCAGTGACGAGGACACGGCGAGACACACATTTGAGGTGTGTCCAAGTTGGGACGGGCAGCGCCGTGACCTCGTCGCTGTTATCGGTGCCGACCTGACGCTGCCGGCTGTCGCGAGGGCGATGGTCGACAGCGTCAGGAACTGGGACGCGGTCGCCGCCTTCTGCGAGGCTGTCATCTCGCAGAAGGAGACGGCGGAACGAGTCCGGGAGGATTCCCGTGACCCGGGCCGCCGTCAGCGGCCGGGGCGGCGCAGGCGCGAATACCTGCGCCTGATGCCGCCCTAACCGAGGCTTCGGGTGATCGGACCGGGGAATTGTCCGGTCACCCGACGTGAGGCCACCGCGTCAGGACGACGCCTTGACGGCGAAAGCTGTCGGGGCGTCGACAGGAGAGGAGCCCGAGAGGGCATACCGCCGAGCGGGCCACCGAAGACAAAAATCGGGTACCGGTGGCCCGCTCGCACGGCGAAGAAGAGGTGCTTAAAAAAAAAAAGGATTACGCCCTTTAAAAATGAATGTATGGAAGTTTTTCTTTTATTAAAAGCTTCATAATCGCAACGCGCTATTTCCTTTCGAAAGTGGTTTGGTAATTCTTTGTCGTTTAATTGCAATTAATAAAAAACTAAACTGCTTACTCTTCAGTGTATGTATACTTTATGAAAATTGGGTTCGTTTACATTTTTTTGTTCGTCCATTCAGACAGGCAAAGGAAATAAATCCCATTCAGCCTATACAGCTATGTTTAGCTCTACGTCGAGAATGGCACGAAATTTCAAAAGTATTTCTGTTCTTTCATTACTTGCTTATATTTAGTTTCACCTGTCCCGTTGTCTGTAATCAAATCTTGCAAGTTAAATTTGATCCACTTCCCGGTTTCCGATTGAGCTGAAATTTAGCATGCATATATAAATCGGAAGACAATGCAATATTATTGTGACATAGAGCTGATCTGATGATGGACCTGGAAGCTGGTCATAGGAACTCCGTAATTAAACAACGCAATCTTTTCGAGTTTGGGCTCATTTGATTTGTCTTGACGATAACTTTAATACTATATGGTAACCAGGGTCTGACGATGGACCTGGAAGCGGGCCAAAGAAACTCCGTAATTAAACGACGCAACCCCATCGAGTTTGGGCTCGTTTGATTCGTCTTGACGAGTACTTTGATACTATATGCTAACCAGGGTCCGACGATGGACCTGGAAGCTGGCCATAGGAACTCCGTAATTAAACGAAGAAACCCCATCGAAATTGGGCTTATTTGATTCGTATTGGCGAGTACTTTGATACTATATGGAAACCAGGGTCTGACCATGGACCTGGAAGCTAGCCCATAGGAACTCCGTAATTAAACGACGCAACCTCATCAAGTTTAGACTCGTTTGATTTGTCTTGTCGAGTACTTTGAGACTATATGGTAACTAGGGTCTGACGATGGACCTAGAAGCTGGCCATAGGAACTCCGTAATTAAACGACGCAACTCCATCGAAATTGGGCTTATTAGATTCGTCTTGGCGAGTATTTTAATATTATATAAAAAATAGGGTCTGATCATGGACTTGGAAGCTAACCGTAGGAACTCCGTAATTAAACGACGCAACCTTATCGAGTTTAGGCTCATTTGATTTATCTTGTCGAGTACTTTGATACTGTATGGTATCTAGGGTCTGACGATCGACCTGGAAGCGGGCCATAGGAACTCCGTAATTAAACGACGCAACTCCATCGAGTTTGGACTCGTTTGATTCGTCTTCACGAGTACTTAGATACTATATATTGGTAAAAATATGGGTGTTCTTCTATCACATAAAGGACATTCAATTGTCAATAACTGTTCGCCGGGGTTGTCTTACCATAAAATAATGCAAAAAATATTTAATTATAAGTTTAGTCCTGGTAGTACATTAGTAATACTTGTAGGTAATAAAGAAAATGTGAGCAAAAAGCAATTAATACAATATAACAGTAAACTTTGTAATTTATTAAATGTAGATAAAATTGTTATGTTCACATTTCCTTACAGGACATGTTTGACACAGATGGAAAATGAATCCATCTATAGTTTAAATTTGACATTACATAATATTAAAACAAAAACAAATTATATTTTAGAAAATAAAATGCATATTATTGACATTAACAGTTATGTTAATAAGAAATATTTTATGACAAAAGATAGTTGTTATCTTTCAAAGTATTTTAAGGACCTGATAGCTGATTCGCTATCTTATTTTTTTTTTACATCAGCCAAGAATTTGGCTAAAAAAGTTGCTTTTATTGAGCAATGTAATATTGACATTACTAATTTAAATTATAACATTTCCAATTGTGGAAATAATGACATTCATTTAAATTACACAATAAGACAATAGAGAATTCCTCTTGCTTTAAAAATAGCCTTAAGAATACATATAATTCAATCAACCTGGTACATCAAAATATTCAAGGAATGTTAGGTAAGGATTTGGAGATTGAATTATTTTTGAATGGTTGCCAGATAGATTTTCTCTGCATTACTGAACACTGGCTTAAAAGTAACCAATTAATGTTCAATTTTCCCAATCACCAGGTTATTAGCTCGTTCAACAGAACCAACATGATACGAGGTGGCTCTTTGATAATTTCAAACAAATTAATTAAAACTAAGGAAAGAAAAGATATTGTAAAGTTGTCTGTTGAACGTGTTATTGAAATTGCTTGTGTTGAGTCTGAGCAGTTCATAGTTGTATGCGTATACAGACCCCCATGCTCCCCATATGAAGAATTTGAGAGATTAATGGAAGATGTCTTATTCATAACCTCAGCCTCAAATAAAACAATTGCTATTTGTGGGGATTTTAATATTAACTTATTAGATAATAATAATACAACACAAAAATTTAAAAATTTAATGTATTCTTATAACTTATATAATGCTTTCTTGGAACCTACTAGGATAACTGCTGGAAGTGCAACTTGTATAGATAATATTTTTATAAATGCTAAACTGATTAGTAATACTATTATAAACACATTAGAATCAGATCATTGCGGACAGCTTGTTGTACTTCCTAGAACTAATAGGATTCCACGAGAGAGCATTACCTTTGTTCCTATGAATGTCAGCCGCTTAGAGCACTTTAAATATAATTTGAGTATGAAAGTACCACTATTGCCTTTTCATGACAACCCCAATGAATTGTATACGTCACTATTTCACATCATTGATGATGAGTTTAGTAACATATTTAAACCTAAAACAGTAACAATTGGAGTACCTGCTGGTTTTAGTGAATGGGCAACTTGTGGTATCTACAAGAGTAGACGAAGGTTATATGATCTTTATGACCAAAAATCTTATAACCATAATCCAGTGTTTTTGGAATATGTAAAAAAATATTCCAAAATATTCAAACGTGCCTGTTCCTCTGCTAAAGCAATTTATCTGAAAAATAAAATTAAACAATCCAGTGACATAATAAAAATGACTTGGAATGTGATAAACAGTGAAACTGGTAGGAATGCTGTACGGAAGAAGGACTTCAATTTAATAATAGGTGATAAAAATATATGTGGAAACAGTGAAGTAGCAAGCGAATTTGAAAATTATTTTAGTAATATACCTTTATTAACAACTAAATCGTTGATGTCGTCTCCTACTCTAGCTGAATCACTCATGAAACAGTGTATTTTAAAATGCGACACATCCTTTGAATTTTTAGATGTCAGTAAGAATGATATCATAAACTCTTTTAAAAATCTTAATGTTAAGAAGACGGCAGATCTGTGGGGCTTGTCTGTAAAGGCAGTTAGTTCTATAATTGATATTATTGCCCCCCATCTGGCATCTGTATTTAATGGTTGTGTTGCTCGGGGCGTATTTCCTGATCTCATGAAAATTAGTAGAGTGATTCCTTTGTTTAAAGTGGGTAGTATGTCAGATCTTAATAATTATCGACCGATTTCCATACTGCCTACACTTAGTAAAGTTTTTGAAAAACTGATGCTTAGTCAAATGTTAAATCATTTTAATAGACATAATATCTTTCACAAAAATCAATTTGGATTCACTAAGAATTGCTCTACTACTGATGCGGGTGTGGAATTATTAAAAAATATCTTTGGAGCTTGGGAGGAATCGCATGATGCTTTGGGTATATTTTGCGATTTATCCAAAGCGTTTGATTGCGTACACCACGAAACTCTCATCAAGAAATTATACCATTATGGGATCAGAAATAAGGCTCTCGAACTTTTAACTTCGTATTTAGGCAACAGAATTCAGAAGGTCGATGTTAATGGTGTACGATCACCTGGTTCTGTTGCAAGAATGGGCGTTCCACAAGGATCTATTCTGGGGCCATTTCTGTTCCTTGTATATATTAATGACTTACCTTATTATATAGGGGATAACCAAAACATAGTGTTGTTCGCAGATGATACCTCTTTATTGTTTAAAATTAAAAGACAAATGCTTAATTATGACGATGTGAACAATGCTCTGTCAAATGTTGTTCATTGGTTCAGTACAAATAACTTGGTTCTTAATGAAAAGAAAACCAAATGTATTAAATTTACCACACCTAATGTGAGACTAGTGGAAACCAATGTTCAAATGAATGGTGTGGCCCTAGAAATTGTGGAGTCCACTACATTCTTAGGTATTACTATTGATGCTAAACTCCATTGGGGCCCTCATATTGAGAAATTATCAAGTAGGCTAAGCTCAGCGGCTTATGCGGTAAAAAAAATTCGAATGTTAACCGATATTGAAACGGCTAGAATTGTTTATTTCGCTTATTTCCACAGTCTTATGTCTTATGGCATACTACTTTGGGGATGCTCTGTAGATTTGAATAATATCTTTGTTCTCCAAAAACGGGCTGTCCGCGCGATTTATAATTTAGGCCCAAGAGCATCACTGCGCGAAAAATTTAGGGAGATAAACATTCTAACTGTTGCATCACAATTTATATTTGAAAACATATTATATGTAAAAAAAAATATTGATAAATTTGATAAATATAGTGACATTCATCACGTGAATACTAGGAATAAGGATAATCTAGTTATACATCATACTCGCCTACAAAAAATTAGTAGGTCTTTCATGGGGCAATGTATACGCTTTTACAATAAACTACCTAAAGATATCCGAGATATGCCCATAAATAAGTTTAAAAAGGCTATCAAAACTAGACTTTGTAAAAAAGGATATTACAACATTTCGGATTATCTAAATGATAATACGGAATAGTTATGAGTTGCTCCTCTCTCAGCAATTACTTTATATAATTTTAACTTTTACGTTGTTTTAGTGCTGATCCTCACTGTTGTCTGAACTCTGTATATTTATCATTGTCACAAATTGTACAGTGTAGCGTGTTTTGCCTAACGAGTTATTTATTGATTTAATTGAGCGATTTGATTGTAATTTATAGATCTTGGTGTGGTCATGCTTACTAAAAAGGTCTCTGCCTGCGGTAGCTACGTGAGCGGGTCTCTCCCTTCCCTCGAATGTGGTTGAGGGGCGTGATGGCTGCTTTAGTAGTTAACTCGTGATCGAGTGCCGCTTGTGGAATCTGGTCCAACCATTTCTGTTCTTTTTTGTGTTTTTTGTTAATGGTGTATTTAACTTTTAAAAAATAAATCTTTACTCGAAGGGCATCTCACTGGAGCTAATGGGGATTAAATATGTATCTAATAATATTAGAAAACATAAATTTAAAAAAAAATGACGAGCCCACTGAGTTTCTTGCCGGATCTTCTCAGTTTGTGGCGGCTTTCCGATCCGGTGGTAGATTAATTTAAAAAAAAAATGTAATATTGACAATATGTAAGTGCCATTTTAGGGCTTATGCATAATAAATGATTTGATTTGATTTGATTTGATTTGATTTGATTTGATATATGGTAACCAGGGTCTGATGTTGGACCTGGAAGATGGCCATAGGAAAAAGAAGGTGCTAAATGTTCTTAATCATGCCATCAAAATATAACACGCTTTTATTTATAAAATTAGGACTGTGATAGAAACGGGAAGATTTAATAATTATTGTGTAAGGTTTTAGTGTTAAAAATATATAATTATGAACGGTATTGAATTATTTTGTAATAGACGAAGAGGCTTAATTATCGTTAAAGGTTACAATGAACTTCTAAAGTGTTATATGTCTTATTAGAGTTAATTTATTTTTAAGTTTTTATTTTATTTTATTAGTAAATATTAAAAGCTTATTTTTAAAAAAGGCTTTTTTCTTTAATTTTTTTTTCTGGCATTGACTAATAGTAAATGATAAAAAATATAAAAATTATGAGGCGTGCACTTTTGGATTTTCCAAATTATTGTTAACTCTTCCAGCTGAAAATGTTAAGAATTTAAGCTGTTTACTGTTAAGACACAAATTTTGAAGGAGATTATTAAGTTTCCATTCATTTAAATGTACATTTCTAACTACACTTAAAATTAAAATATTTATATAACGAAATCGACTTAGAGCTGTGATAATGTCTGTCGTCGAAGTGTAGAACATTAATATTCCATGATTTCTGGCCGTGAGTCATACATAACAAGAAGTTAAAATTAATTTCTTTAGTGTTTTACTATGTTTATTGAATAATTTTGCTCGTATTTCGTGTAAATCATAATATCGATAAAGTGCTGAAGCTAAATAGGATATAATAGTGGTTTATGAGTAATTTCAAGTTTTACCAAAATTCCCAAAGAATACATTAATTTTCCTTATCGGTGCTGAAATTAATGATAAGTACTTGACTGTATTACGGTCAGTGACTATTGATTTACCACTCAGTATTAATAAGTGTTAAATAATATGTAAAAAAAAACTTGGCTGTATGGACTATGTTCCCTCTACCCATCTGAACAGACGAACAGAACTAAACGAAAGCTTTTTCTTTGTGAGTTTTGGCGGGAATATGGAAATGTTATGTCACGCTCTTGTATTATATTCATTTCTTTAGTGTTTTCTAGTGTAGTTGAATAATTTTGCTGGTATTTTATGGAATATGATACAGTTAAAGTACTGAAGTGTAGTGAATATGGTACATTAGTGGTTTACGTGTATTTTCGTGTTTGCCCAAAATTCCCAACGAAACCGTAATTTGGTTATCAGCACCAAATTAATGATAACGACTTGACTTACTGACGGACAGTGACTATCAAGGACTAATTACAATATGAAGAAGTGATAAATAATAAATCAAGAAAATTAATACGTAAGACAAGGCAGTAAGGTCGACTGACTATAGCCAGCCCATAAGGTCGTAAATTAAAAAAAAAATTATATTGTGTTCGAAATACGTATACTAATTACAAAATAAAAGGCCCGTTTTGACAGTTCACACCCAAGAAGTTCTCTATTTTTTACCGATCGAAATGTTCTAAGGTAATAATACATTTTTCATTGATGGGTACCGCCCACTCGGCTAAGTGCCGTTCATAACGATTTTTCATATTCTCCACAGACTATTAATAATCGGTTAAAAAAAAAATCGATCAATATATTTTCTTTTAAGGTGGACTCGCAGTTATCCGGTTTTATTAATTTTAATACTAGTGTTTAGAATAACTGAATTTCACCAGCTGTGTATTGATCTTTACTGAAAGTTATGAGTTTGGAGCTAACAAAGTCACAAATTGGGACAATGTCATATTTGTTGAAGAGATTTGGCTGAACTTGAATCATACCGTGCCACAGTCGTGGACGGACGATACCAAGGCATCTTGCTCAAAAGTGCCAATGGGAAAAGGTGGACGCTTAATAATCTGCCACGCTGAATCAGCTGGGGGAAGTTTTTTTTTAATGATGCCTTGCTTGCAATGGAGTCTAAAAGTACAAAAAAATATCACGAAGAAAAGGACGCAAATAAATTCACAGAGTAGTTCAGCATGGACACAAAATGATAAGAGCGCCACCATACCATTGTCAGTACAATACTTTGATCTGGGCTCAAATGAAAGGATACGCAGCACGCCACAATACAAAGCCGCCATTCTCCACTAAGAAAATTATGACATTGTTGAATGGAGCTTGTGCCAAAATTACTAAAGAAGACTGGACAAAAGTGGTAGAAAACTCGAAAAATAATTAAGGAAGACTATGATAGAGACATCAATATTGACAATATAATTGAAAATGAAATAATTATAGATGCGGGTGACGATAGCTCAACCGACAATTTTGGCTCATCATTTGAAGAAAATGAATAAATTAAATGAAGAAATTGAAGATTCACTTTTTCTTGATTTTTTATTTTGTGATTGAGTGAATGTTATTGTAACACAAATATATAATGATAGAAAATTGACCTTTCATAACATTGTGTCATTTCAAAATACCCATAATATCAAAATTTTAACTTAAATTTTCAAATCAAAACTTTAATCCAATGCACTTTACAATACATATTCAAATCGATTAAATACTCACGCAAACTTGAATCGACATATCGTGAGTATCGAGTACCGAGTCGTATGGTTATATCACTATATCCATCAATAAGACAAATGTCAAAACGGGCTTTTTATTTTGTGACAACTATACTCTATAGTATCGAAAAGAAGAAGGGAGAGTTTTGGCGCGAATGTGGAAATGTCATGTCACGCTCTTGTATTATATTCATTTCTTTAGTGTTTTGTGGTGTTATATTGAATAATTTTGCTGGTATTTTATGCAATATGGTACAGTTAAAGTGCTGAAGTGTAGTGAATATGGTATAATAGTGGTTTACGTGTATTTTCATATTTGCCCAAAATTCCCAAAGAAAATCATAGATTAGGTTATCAGCGCCCGATTAATGGTAACGACTTGACTTACTGACAGACAATGACTATTAAGGCTACATAATATGAAGAAATGATAAACAAAATAATTTAAAAATAATTAAGACTTGGCTGTATGGGCTTCGATCCCTTTGCCTGTCCGAATGGACGAACAGAACCAAAAAAAAAACTCTATAGTATCCTTTAATCTGTGATTGTAAGTGCTGAAGTGTAGTGAATATGGTATAATAGTGGTTTACGTGTATTTTCATATTTTGCCAAAATTCCCAAAGAAAACCATTGATTAGGTTATCAGCACCCGATTAATGGTAATGACTTGACTTACTGACAGACAATGACTATTAAAGCTACATAATATGAAGAAATGATGAACTATATGAAAAATAATTAAATAAGACTTGGCTGTATGGGCTTTGATCCCTTTGCCTGTCCGAATGGACGAACAGAACCAAAAAAAAAAAATCTGTGATTGTGTTGGTGATAATTTACAATAATGTGAGTTTTGGCGCGAATGTGGAAATGTCATGTCACGCTCTTGTAATATATTCATTTCTTTAGTGTTTTGTGGTGTTATATTGAATAATTTTGCTGGTATTTTATGCAATATGGTACAGTTAAAGTGCTGAAGTGTGGTGAATATGGTATAATAGTGGTTTACGTGTATTTTCATATTTGCCCAAAATTCCCAAAGAAAATCATTGATTAGGTTATCAGCGCCCAATTAATGGTAACGACTTGACTTACTGACAGACAATGACTATTAAGGCTACATAATACGAAGAAATGATGAACAATATATGAAAAATAATTAAATAAGACTTGGCTGTATGGGCTTTGACCCCTTTGCCTGTCCGAATGGACGAACAGAACCAAAAAAAAAAAAATTTACAATAATGTTACTATAGCATGTTATAGAACGCACGGCCGTAAATGATCGAACAATGAACTTCATTCGTCCGCCATATTTCTATTGCCCTCACGCGACAGCTTGTGTAGCTTCGTGATTGGCTGACGTAAATGCCATCCATATTTGTTTTAAATACGTCAAATATGACATTCATTCGGTCTTCCGCCATTACAGTTGTTGTGTTGATTGAGTGAATACGTTTGTTTCCTCTCCATAATATCTGTAATATAGTCCACTGAATCACTTCGTTTAGCATTTCGCTTTCTGCAAAATGTATTACGAGTGCTGTGTGTGTAAAAGTTCGCGACAGGACGCTATTTTACATCGTTTTCCACGCAATGAGAAAAGACTCTCTTTGTGGTTAAAGTGTCTTAACCGTGATGATTTAAAGAATTTGTCTCTAGAACAGTTATCGAATTTGTTTGTTTGCAGCAAACACTTTGAAAAGGCATATATTACCTCTAAATTACGTCTTACTGGCAAAGCCGTTTCTACCTTATTCACTGAGGACGATATTTTACACGGAATACCAGCCCATGAAAATGCCGGTAAGTAACTTGTAAAGTACTTAAACACATGTATTTACTTTGTTTATTTCAATACTTTTATTTAAATATATTTTTAAGGAACTAAATAAGTTGTTAATAATAATAAGTAGAGATTAAACATCTTAGGTGGCTATGATTGATAAATTAGCTCTAAATATTCCCTAAATATAGAATTAAGCTTCGGCTAGTATGGTGTAACGGTATGTATTTATTACTATAATAATCAAGACAAAATAGAAAACCTTAAAAAAGTTAAAACAGCATTGCTATAAAGTTATAATGCAATTGGCATCAATAAGCACTTCTTTAGAATCTTACTGTGAACATGCCTATTATTATCTATAACTTCTAGCTTCATAAGTATTTTTTGCTATAAAGACCCAGTGTAAAAATGCTATGAATTTACTGCTATGATTCTTGTATAGTTGAATTATAGTTACACACTGCGGTCAATCAAACTGTAATAGTATTACAGTTACATATTATTAAATATGTTATCATCATGGTAAAATCAAAATGCTTTTACTAAAACTTGAATTCATAATACAGTTAATATTTTGCATATAAATAACAGTTATATCAGACAGTCAACTGTAAGTGGTAACAGAGCTGGGCATCTATAATGTACATACTATGTACATAGAATAAATTTATTTTTTAAAGTTAAACATGTTGTTAAGATATTTAATTATATATTAACCACAAGTAAAATAATTAGGTAACTATATTATGGAACAACTCTGTCAGTTAGCATAAACAATATTTATCTTAGATAATTACTGATTTTAACGTATGATACATTCGAATCAAAATCTTCCTCTGAATCATGGATTCCAGTTTCATGATAAGAATTATTTAAGTCATCGGTTATCTACTAAGTTTCCAATTGGTCATCTAAACATACAATTTCATTAAGTATATGGTTCTATAAACTATAAAAGTTTATTGGATGCAATCCACAATATTTTAAAATTTACAACAGCTAATATGCATTTGTAAATTGAATCACCATATCTAGATTGATAGAATTTATATTTATAATTAAACCAATTAAAATTGATTAACAATTAATAAACATTTCACTGCATAGATAGAAGAATGATTGAACTATCGGTCTTCCTTCCGATTGTTTTAGGTTCAGTCTCCACATAAGACAACCCTTAGGCCATTCACAAATTATTGTTATAAGTCTAGATATTGTGTTTATTAATTGTATGTATATTCCATGTGGTGACGGAGTAAGAATACAAATCACCACTCCCTTTTTTGCCTGTGGGTGTCGTAAATGACAATTAAGGGATACAACATGCACATAACATCTATATAAGACAAGGAAAACTCGAAATAATATCCTATATCAACAGTTCTGACCGGCATGGTATAGTAGGTCAATGTTCCTTCCATCGTGGAGAAGCCTGGAATCCATCAGTGGATGTATATGAGCTGGGATGGTGATGATGATGAATATAGTCTAGTGAGCTGTAGTCTTTTTTTAAAGGGAAATAATAATGTATTTCTAAATAGTCATTTATGTGCTTTACTGTTTTGTTTTCAGAAAATTTGGATCCACGTACAGATCATAGTTACGCACGGAAAAGACACTTTGACCATACATATGTCAAATCAATGTTAGAGACAGGTTAGTTACTTTCAAGTTTTATTTTTTAATTAACTGATAATTTTTGTTACTAATACAAAATTAGTTTTATAGATATGATAATAACTTAAGTTTCAATTAATTTCATCATCATTTCAGCTCATATATGTCCCACAACTGGGCTCGAGTCTCCTCTTGGATAGCACTGAAATCGATCTACTGTACCACGTTGGTCAGACTAGTTGGTATAGGGTTTTATTTCGAGTTTTTCTTCTCATGCTTAGATATTATATATAGGGGGGTGAGGGATAGGGGGTGGTGAATAGTATTATTACTTTGTCACCATAAAATCGTCGGGAAAGTTTCAATTAACTGCCATTAAAATCAAATTTAATTTGTAATTGAAATGATGGTAAATGCGACAAAGAGGTAATTAGTTATTTTGAGCAGAAATATCCAAGTTATATCTAACTTATCTATATGTAAGTGACCTGTCATAGGATTTTGGTATAACATTAAATAGAAAATATTGCTTTAAAAATTATTTTGGAATATTATTTCTGAACAAGATAATACTGATAGATTGCTGAACATTAGTTATTAGTATTACTAAACTAATAATTAGTGTCCGACCGAGACTACTTTTCACGCCCGAAACCGAATTTCGGCTTCAGTTTGCTTTTTTCGGCCGAAACCGAAACTCCTGTGTAAATTATAAGGTCAATATTTTTGTGGGAAAAAATAAATAGTCTATCATAATCCGTAATTTTTTACTCTTTACTAAAATAAACATAAAATGAAACTTACAAAATTTAACTATAAGAACAAAATAATGATTTCTGATGTTTACGCTAGTATTTACATATTGTAAATAAAACTACGGATTTTTACAGGATACAGAAATATTGCTTCAGGTTCGAGAGATGTTTTACAAGGGTTACCTTCTAGTTCCAGACATAATTTCCAAGACTTGTCTCAAAATACATCAACCAATCTGTGCTCGAGTAAGAAATATTGTTATATTATCTTGATAATATATACATATGAAATTTATATAAATGAATGATTCATCACTATGAGATGGATTTCGTTTTATGATCGTGGTGTGGTTTCGATTACAAAACTTCGATTTTTTTGCATTTCAATCCCAATAAGGTGAAAATTGTACAGCTGAAGTCACCGGGTCTATATATCATCATCATCTTGTTCTTCTTTAAATGCAATGTTTTATAACTGGCTGTCTGCCCGACTACATTGTTGCCTAGAAGGCATCACATGCAGTTGGCCTTTTTTATTTTTTTTGGGGGGTGGGTTACCGTCGGCGCATTCCTCGCACCACTCCGTTCGGGGCGACATAGGGGCGTAAGCCACGCACACCCGTGACACGTCGCCTTTGTCGTTGGACGGACCACCGGAGCAGGATGAACTTGACGTCAGTGGTCGGCCCGACGGAATACATCCTGAGGTACTCCTCACGTCGGTCGAGGAGAGGGTACTACCCTCTCCTCGACCGACGTCCCCGGGGAGCGGAGTTGTGCGAGGAGTGCGCCGACCGTAACCCACCCCCAAAAAAAAAATGGAGTTTTATTTCGAGTGTAATTCCTCTTGCATATATGCTATAGACATATTATATTTCTTAGGCAGAGTTTTACGATACTCACAAGCAAGAAAAGGAGTGGTGAAATGTATTCTTAAAGAGTTAAATCATTTAATAAAATATCCTTTGGAGCAGATTAAATTTAGAATTTTTCATAATACAGAAATCGTTGCATATTATTTCTATGAGAGGCTTAGGAATAGGTAATAGTTTATATAGCTAGTACTGTTATAAACCAGTAAAATGTATACTATGTAGTATATTGAATTTCATAGTACATATTTATAAAAAACATATATAATAAGTATATTGAATGTTTTCAGGTTTTATTGAAAGGAGTAAATCTAATAAAAGAATAATTAAGACAGTAAAAGATTTGACCTCAACAGCTCAAATGATTTACAAAGAATATAAAAAAGCAAGACAGCTGAAAAACTTCTACCAAAGAGCTAATAGGGCTCAGAAGTTCAATAAAAATAAATTATTTGACACACTTGATAAAAATATTAATCCATATGCAAGTAAAATAATAAAAATGCAAATCAATCTTTGCACTAGAAGCAAAAAGGGTCGTCGATTTTCTATTGAAGAAAAAATGTTAGCTTTATCAATAATGAAGCAAAGCCCTAAACGTTACCGATTTTTGAGCAAAATTTTTATATTACCATCAAAAACAACTTTGAACAAAATGGTGACCAAATTAAATATTCAAACAGGGATCTGTTCTCAAGTATTTGAAATGATCAAAAATAGGGTTAGTAATTTATTCTTCCTTTTAACACTTTACATGTCATACATATATTCTAAGTACGATCTTACAAATGTAAGAGACAGACTGAGTGTAATTTCATAACAATGTATTCTATGTTTCGCAATCATCATCATCATCACATCTCATATATGTCCCACTGGTGGGCTGGAGCCTCCTCCACAAGAGGAAGGAAATTGATCTACTATACCACTCTGGTCAAACATATTGATATAGAATTTTAGTACAAATTTTCCTTTCTTGCGTAGATGTTATCTGCATATTATAATTTAATTTGACGTCTTTTACGACACCGACGGGCAAAAAGGAGAGTGGTAAATTGTATTCTTGCACCGTCACCACGCGGAAAACGCATTCAACTATCCAGTATAGCTACTTTTTGATGTCGCAGTCATTGAATCTTACAATGCTTTCAATTTCAGGTTGGAAGTTGGACAGAAAAGAAAAGGATATGCTCTGTTATATTTGATGAAATGTCCTTAGAAACGGGCTTAACATATGATAAGCATAGAGATACCATAAATGGCTTCGTGGAACTTAACCAAAAGACAACTGAGTTCGCTGATCATGCTCTTGTTTTTATGATCAGAGGGGTAGTTTATAACTGGCAACAACCCATAGCATTTTACTATTGCCAAGGAGCTACATCTGGAGCGGATTTAAAAATTATATTGAAAAATGTGATATCTGCAGTGATTAACTGTGGATTGATCCCAAAAGCAATAGTTTGTGACCAAGGTGCTGCCTTTCAATCAGCATTAAGAAGCCTAGCGTTAGATACAAAACGGGAACAAATACTCTTAAACCAAGAATCGGGTTAGTACCCTACACAAAGTACTTTACAAAATCATGTTATATAAAATAGCACCACCACCATAATATAAACGATTATTTGACAGAATAATACTAGCACTAGAATATTTATTATTATATAATTACATATTAAACAGTTATTAACAATGTAGATTAATGTTGTATTAAATAGTAATTAGCAATTTAGGATCTATGGTCCTCATCAACAAACCTTTGCACACTTATTTAAGGTTCAATATGACTGGACATTTATATGTATTAGGGTGGCCCTTAAAAGGGGTGACTACGAATTTCTTTGCTCCCAGGGGCTCAAATGCTTACCTGCGCCTGATGCCGCCCTAACCGAGGCTTCGGGTGATCGGACCGGGGAATTGTCCGGTTACCCGACGTGAAGCCACCGCGTGAGGACGACGCCTCGACGGCGAAAGCTGTCGGGGCGTCGACAGGAGAGGAGCCCAAGAGGGCATACCGCCGAGCGGGCCACCGAAGACAAAGATCGGGTACCGGTGGCCCGCTCGTACGGCGAAGAAGAGGTGCTTGCAGGGTGGGTCAATGGGGTTGCGCGCCGCCTCTTCCGTCACCCCGGACCGATTTGGCGAGGTGCGACGTCCATAGCCCACCGCAAAAAAAAAAAAAAAGGGGCTCAAATGCTTCCAAATTGATAAAAAAAAATACCTCAAAATTTGAGCTCTTAATATTAATGTTAAGATTGTCCGCATTCTAACCAAGTTTTTTATGGAAATAACATGGGAAATTTTTTTCGACAAATGATTCAAAAGTAATGAAAAGTGACAAGTTTATTGTAAATTTAACGCTCTACAAAAAAGGTCTCTTATAATTTTTCGCTAAATCCATTGGCTTAAAAGTTAATCAAACTCAAAGTTTAATTTTTATATAAACATTAATATTGTTAAGTATGGTTATTAAGTAAACAATTATATATTAAAAATATATCAAATATTTCTTGTGAAATTTTTATTTATGCTCAAAATATACAAATACAATGTTATCCTTAGAATTGTGATTAATGTGTGATTTTTCAATTAATAAAACAGATAGTTTTTTAATTTTTAAGATAATAAAATAAAAGGATGAATTAATATGATACCATTTGGATACTCAGCCTTAATCCATTTTCATATTTTTGATTATTACAGATTTTCGAGTATCAGCATAATATTGCTTATATTCTGATAAAAATTTAACTATAAATTGATGCTGCATCAATTTTTGATATATTTTTAATATATAATTGTTTACCATACTTAACAATATTAATGTTTATATAAAAATTAAACTCTGAGTTCGAATAACTTTTAAGCCAATAGATTTAGCGCAAAATTATAGACCTTTTTTGTAGAGCGTTAAATTTACAATGAACTTGTCACTTTTCATTACTTTTGAATCATTTGTAGATAAGTTATAAAATTCTAAAGAACAAATAAAATTTTTCCCATGTTATTTCCATAAAAAACTTAGGTTGGAATGCGGACAATCTTAACGTTAATATTAAGAGTTCAAATTTTGAGGGTTTTTTTTAATCAATTTGGAAGCATTTGAGCCCCTGGGAGCAAATAAATTCGTAGTCACCCCTTTTAGGGACCACCCTAATATGTATACATATATACATTTCAACCCGCATGTTATTCATATTTTCGCAAATAAATATTTTTTATTCTTATTAACTTATATATTCACATTCTAAAGATACCTAGGAAATAAACACTAACATGACAATCTTTTTATCTCTACCAGACTGCTGCTGTTTTGTATGAATACTTTCCTAAATACCTTATCTTAAGTCGTACAAAATCGTACAATTTATTTTAGAGGGAATTGTTATTTGTAATCTAGGTGGAAATAAAATTTATAATGAAATCATTTTATATTGAGGTTGATTTAAATCTTATGAGGTCTTATTTTAATACTTAAATTAATTTACTAAAAATAATCTAATTTCAGATGGCACAATTACAATAAACGAGATCAATTTGAATATAATTTATGATCCATCGCATCTTATCAAAGGATTAAGAAATAACTTTCTTACAAAAAATATACTGTATAATGGTAAAATAGCAAAATGGAATGACATTGTTGACGTATATAAAACTGGTTGTAACCACACAGAAGCCAGATTATTATATAAACTAAACGATCAACATGTTATTCCAGATAAGATAAAGAAAATGAAGGTGAGTTTTTCTGACATTTTACTGCTTCTTTCTAGTTTTTATTAGTTCCAATAAGAATACATTATGTCGCCACCCTTTACTTTCTTTTGAGTATTGTAAAAATTGTCTAAACAAGTATCAAGTCAGTTAGCAACAGTACTCTCCAGGGAAAACCTACAACTGTGATTGCCTACTCGCTTGCCGAATGTGGCAACTATTGTGTAATCCCCCAATCGTGAGGAGACCTTGGGTGTTACAGTTGATGGCAATAGTCTGAAGGAAATTTAGATTAGTTAAGTATCAGGACATGAAAGTGTCAGCTGAAATTTAACATCATTTCAGCTCATACACATCCCACTATTGGGCTGGAGCTTCCTCCAAAATAGGAGGGAAATTGATCTTACTATATCATGCTGGTCAGATATGTTGGTATAGGGTTTTATTTCGAGTTTTCCTTCTCTTGCATAGATTTTATATTCGTATTATATCCCTTAGTCGTCTTTTTCGATATCCACGGGCAAGATAGGGAGTGGTCATCTGTATTCTTACCCGGTCACCACATGGAATGCATGGGATTTAACATGCTCGTCTGATATTTTGAGATTAATTATGCATAAAATAAGAAATAAACCAAGTTATGTTTATATTAGGTTATTTTAATTTTATAAAATAAATAATTTATATTCTTTAAATTTCAGGTAAAAAACTGTGTAAGAGTTTTTAGCCAGACTGTATCTGCTGCTTTGACATATACTTCACAATTTTGTAAGCAACACTTTAAGTCACCTACATCATAGTTTTTATAACTGTTCAACAGCTATATATTAATTAAAATATTTAATTTTTTTAGCACACTATGCCGATGGATGTCCTGTCAGTAATACGTTAGCGAACACAGCAGAAACTGTATTATTCCTCGACCAACTTTTTGATAGTGTCAATGGAGCTACATTACTTAGCAAAAAAAATAGAGGAAAACGATTACGTACAGCTGTAACAGTGAATTCGCCTCATCATACGTTTTGGAAAGATGCGTTAAATCGTTTAGAGAAAATGAAGTTTGTAGATGTATTAGGGAGAGAAAAGACGGTGCCCTCTATACAAAATGTTATTATTACAATAAAAAGTTACATGAGACTGTGGCAAAATTTGAAAACTTATGGTATTAAAATAATGAGACCCAGATATTTCAATTCAGACCCACTAGAAAATTTTTTTGGTCAAGTCAGAGCTTATAATTACCGTAATAATAATCCAAATTGCCACAGCTTCTCCTGCACTTTCAAATCATTATTGATAACCAAAACCATAAAATTTCATAATGAATCATTTAACTGTGAAGATGACCCAGCCAAAGAAATCATTAATATTAAATGTTTATTTAATGATAATGATACTGCGCCAAGTCATCAAGATACACAAATGATTGTAGAACAGGCTCGTCGTGAACGCTTAAATGTCCATTCTAGGGCTTATACTGCAGGATGGGTAGTACGGCAAATTTTCAAAAAAGGCCAAATTAATTGTAGTGAGTGTACTAGTAATTTAACAACTGATGAGTCTAACATTCATGACTGGATAAATTATAGAGAATTTACGGCCGTACGAAAATTAAGTTACCCATCCGAAGGTGCAGTAAGGTGCTTCGGGACAATTGTAACCGAAACAAATGAATATTTGGAAATAAATGCACATCAAAATAATATATCAATCAAAATAATCAATAATATATTATCCAAATATTCATTTGATTTCGTCAACTGTCCCGAACACCGAGAAATTATCCTGAATCATTTTGTATCAGTAACTGTAAGGTTTACAATAATGAATTGGTGCAGCACAATTAATAAAATTTTAAAGGGCACTGACATCTTTCGGTTGCGTAATGCCAACTTACCAGCGATGCAGAAAAAAGCGCTTAACAAATATATGAAAAGCAAAATAAAGAAAAGATTTAAGTAATATATTGTTTTATTTAGCTTATTAGAAAAAATAACCACCTATGAAAATTGCAATAAATATAAATTGACAGGTATTGCATTCGACCATATATATGTGTGTACGTTTATATATATATATATAGACAGGCTGTAGCGATGCAATTTCCTTTGCTAATGTGACGTTACCGTTAAAAAAAAAAAAGAAACTTCATATAGCACTGAAAGTACGTATTAGATTTTTGTAGGGCACATATCCGTCTGATACCTTACTAGTCTGTGATAGAACGATATGAATAAAGAAACGGAAACGAAGTGAAGTAAAATATTAAGTAAAGTATAAATTTCAAATATGGAGAAGTTATCGATGTGTAGAATATGTCTAGTTGAAGATGTTAAAATGTATTCCCTGATTAGTTCTAACTTGCAGGAATTGTATGAGAGGTTGACGGAGACGCCAGTAAGTAACTGTACTTTCGAATTTTCGATACTAGAATAAGAATATTAAAATTTACGTACTAATACTTAACCTTAAACATATATTCTGGGCCTGGCCAGGCGTGTTAACGGTCTAAGAACTCTTATTTGTCCATGTCAGTCGTTAATACCGGCCAAGATATCTCTCACCTTCTCTGTAGTGCCTTACGTCCAACAGTGGATTACTATGGGCTTATGGATAGATGGACAAGCTTATATAAATGGTCTTGATATTTATCCTCATCAACAATTTACATACATGTACGTTATGTCATTAATTGTTTCAAATGAACTGTTGTGTGGTGGCAGCTATGAATATCACCAACCTTTACAAAGCTTGTGGATGTTGTAGAAGATGACTAACAGCATTACTTGAGACTTCACCTGTTGCCATTTGGTGAAATATTACATTCCCAAGGAGATTGTCAGTCAATATTTGATGAGGAGGCGTCGTTATGTGCACCTCCTCCCACCGCCTTGAGGGACGATAGGACATGGCCAGAAGACCGAGCATGGGGGTGCCAGAGATCGAATGTCAGTAGAAGATCTCTCCGGCTCCCCGTAAAAGCGCGGAAGGGGCCGCTGTGGTTTTAGTGGGTATTCCGGTCGGGTTCCAGCTGGCCGGTGAGTCCCACCCTCCCCCTCGTCTGTCACCGGCGGGGGATGGCGCTTAAATGTGTTTCCACAGCGATAAAAAAAAAAGAAAAAGTGGTAGGTCGGTGCTGTTGTATTTTTCCTTCTACAGCCTTCAATCATATGACTCATGCAGGGCAGTACCACACTCTCACATAAAAATTTATCTGACTATAGTCTGTCTAATCTAAGAAGTGCCCTTTGACAGCTGTCTGAGTAAGTTGTCTAGGTATGTGAACCAAATAATCGCTATCGAAAATATCCGACTTTACTGAGAAATCGATATTGATTCTTTATAATTAATAATCGGTTTATTTTTTATTTTTCAAAAAGGTGATGAGTAAATTAATTAGTAAATTGCTAAATTAGTACTATATAAATTTAATTATTTCAACATAGAATTTACTCATCATATTTAGTAGGATTAGGTTAATTAAAAACAAAAACTGGATTTGAAAATACCTATTTATTAAGAATTACTACTATTACTTGAATTATCAGCATTGCGAACATTAATAATTATTTCCTCATCAATCAAAGTGTCGAAATGTACATCTCTGGCAAAATCTCTATTCGATTCATTGTATTATTCTAATATTTTTACCAATTATTTGGATATTCGTGAATTGGAAGTTGTCAAGCACTACTGTGTAGAACGTGATGATGTGACATTGTTAGATCGCGTATAACAATTACTATTTACCATGCTATTTTAATTTTAAATTAGTTTTACGAGTTCCAACATTAAATTATTGTACAAGAGAGTCACCCGCAATGTTAATTATGTAATTAACTTAATATTTCTTTAAAATTTCAGATTTAGTGTTTACAATTATGTGTATACGTTTGACCAAGGTTATTGTGTATTAAAAATAGCAAAACGTCAAAATGCACTTCTTAGATTAGATGAACTATAGTAGGCATTTGCTATTGGAGTTAGTTTGGTGAGTGAAAGTGCTGGAAACCTGAATGTCATCTGTAAGTAAGCAGTATTCTCGCTTTGCTCCTGGTATTGCTTAGGTTTATAACTGGTAGCTATCACTTACCTAATGCTGCTGTAAGCTGTTTATTTCTGTCTGCCATAATATATAAAAAAAATGCCATAAACATGAAAATCAAGTGTACTCAAATAAATATTTGAATATCTCTGGTTAATTGTTGTAAGGATCGAGTTACAAGAGATTTCACTACATATTATAAAGTGAGTTAGGATCTACCTGATGCAAAACAAGCCTTAATTTAATTGACCCAAAGCAAGACATTCTCAACATGCTGATTTATATTCTTTCAGTTTATGTCAAAGACTAAGAAACCAGTGCAACTATGTTACTTATGCCATGCAAGACTTCAGAACTGCACTCGTCTGCAGGCTACATGTCTTAAAAGTGAGGAGTTTCTCAATAAAGTTATGGCAAATAATGAGGTGAGATTTTTGTAAAATCAATTATTTATAATGGCAATTAGTATTTCTGTGTAGTGATAACAAAAATATAATTCACCCTATTTTGCCCCTGGGTGATTTAAATTAACCTAGGATTATGTTATGCACTCACTCCTGAGTGAAACATGAATGAGTTGAAGTGATCATTTGTATAATAAGCAAACAATGAACTGTTGACATAATATTTGATATCAAGCACCACTCACTCATCACTGTAATTTTAATGTTTATAAATAATAATTTACTGTTTAGAGCGGTTCCACACTACATCCAATGCTAATCCATGAAAATATGGTCCGTCGTAGCTGTAGAACTATTTCTATGGTAATTTACGCACTACATCCGATCTCCGTCATCCGATTTCTTTCCGTCATTCTAGAATCTCCATGCCGGAGAAGATTTTTGACGGACCGATGTAGCCATAGAATTATTTGTATGAACGTATGTCTACAATCTTCGTACGTACAATAGTATTGCCCGAAGTTGATATCGATTTAAAGGACTCATGATCAACGACGTGAACACTGCTGTGGCTCCGCGTAAAATCACGTAATTCGGTCCGAGTTTTCTAGACTCATATTTTCACGGGTTCGGATCAGACAAGTGCGTAAGCAATATCCGAATTTTGTCAGAGTTTTCTAGATCCATATTTTCACGGGTTCGGATCGGACGTAGTGCGTAACCGCTCTAAGTCTGGATTATATTGAAAATAAATTATGATTTATTTAAATTATAGAATTTATTTCCATATTTTTCAGTCTCATAAAGTCACTTCAACTGTAAAGAAAAATAATGTCCATTATTGCAAGTATTGCAATCACGGCACTATCCCTTCAATTGTAGAGGAGGCCTACGTCCAACAGTAGAGAGATATGGGCTCAATGATGATGATAATCATGATAAAATATTTTTAATTACAGTTAAAACAAATGGAGTCACAAGATTTGCATACACTTAAAGCAGTACACCCATTAATATGTATTAGTTATGTGCCATCGACAAGAGAGGAACCTGATGATGATAAAATTCATGAAAACAATGATTTAAAATTTGACCCATTAGAAATTATATCTGATGTTCAAGTTAAAGAAGAATTCTATGAAGGTACACATTTTATTTAAGAAATTCTGTGGTAGACTGTGGGGTGCACTCCACCAAGTTTTATTTTAATATATAAGCAAGAATTCTTTCTGTTTGTTGACAGAATAAGAATATTATTCACTGCCCCCTATCTTACCCCTGGGTGATCGTAAGAGATGATTAAGGGATAAAAAATACATAGAATGTCTATGCAAGAGAAAGCAAACGCGAAACAGAACTCTTTACCAACATGTCCAACCAGTGTGGTATATTAGGTTAATGTGCCTCCCATTATGGACGAGGTCCAATCCCAGAAGTAGTATGTATAGGTGCTGAGATGAAAACCAGAGATTTAGTATTTACCTACATCAAAAGTTTCAAAATCATCAAAGAAATAAATAGCTGAACTACTGAGAGAATAGCAGCAGATATGGTGAAACTTTATGGCCAGTCTTTATTCACCATTAGATTACTTTCTAGAGTCACTGTTTGGCAATAAGTCAAATCGTCACCCTCAATATTGCAATAGGCATAATGTCAATTAAGACCTGTAGAGGTCTATAACTATCCCCACATGATGACAAGAGGACCTAGGGATAACCTACATTGTGTTCATATGGAAACTATGTCATATACTATACTACATTTTAGCACTTTTACTCAATGGAGTAAAAGTGCTAAAATCACTACATAGTATAAAACAAAGTCGCTTTTCCTGTCCTCATGTCCCCTTGTATGCTTAAATCTTTAAAACTATGCAACGGATTTTGATGTGGTTTATTTTAATAGATAGAGTGATTGAAGAGGAAGGTTTATATGTATAATAACATCCATTAAATAGTGGAGAAATACTGTTATTTTTGAGGTTTCTAATGTGATGTCGTAAATAAACAGATTATTTTGCGCTTACATTGCAAACGCTCGCTGAACCCTACGAAATACATCAAAATATATTGTACAGCTTAAAAGGACCTACCAAAAAGTCCACGATGGTATATGCTTATCTCTTAGGGATAACAAACTATATCCATTTTAATACTTTAAAAAATGTTCTATTATAAAACGATAATTGAAAAGCTATTTACACAATTACTGTATTAATCCTTATCATTTTAAATACATTAGTTGGCTTGAGCATTTCACGAAGGTATTTTTTTTCCTTTAGACCATGCAAATTAAATCAATACCTTAGGAGATGTAGCAAAATCAAAATAACGCGCAACGAAATTATTTTCGTGTCGCCGCGCCGCCTGTGATAGCGGGCCGCGCGGCCGCCTCGCGTTCGAGCTCGGGGCCCAAAAGTTTTGGTAGTGTAGTGGAATTGTACGAGTATATCTTATATATTCCTACAAAAAAGTCCGCCATGGCATAAATGTCTATATGCTCAAGATGGGCGGGCCACCGAAGACAAAGATCGGGTACCGGTGGCCCGCTCGCACGGCGAAGAGAGGAGCAAAAATCTACATTTCTATATACTGGCCCTACAGACTTCAGATTTGGTGTGGACTTTCTTTCTGGCCTATAAAGGTCAGATGAAGTAGGGTTGTAAGAAATTCCTTCTCCGAAAGGAATTCTATGCAGGAAAAGTAAACAGTCCGTTGTCTATGATAAACTTTTAATTGAATGGCAAGAAAGATGGGATTCATCATCGAAGGGCCGTCACCTCTATCTATTTTTCCCATGCGTCCGCGAGCGCCTAGAGAGAGTGTGGTTGGAGGTTGACCATTTTGTAGCCCAATTTCTAACTGACTTGACTGCACAGACGGCGTAGTGGTTAAGATACCGACCTTACGTGCCAGTGCCGTGGGTTCGATTCCCACGCAGGACATTACTTTGTGTGATCCACAAAGTGTTGTTCTGAGTCTGGGTGTAATTTGTCTGCGTTAATTGCATGTTTGTAAAGTCCCCCGCAATACAAGGTTTATTTCCTTAGTGCAGGGTGGTGTGTTTAAAAAAAAAAAAAAAAAAAAAAACATTTCTAACTGGCCATGGCAACTTTAAAAGTAAATTATTTTCTTTTAAACTCGTACCTTCACCACTATGTCAATGTTCTACACATAACCGCGAGTATGAACAATCAGCACATCACATTCTCTGGGAGTGCGATCTCTGGCGTAACGAGCGCGACCTTATGTTAGACAGTTTGCAAGTAACATCTGGAGTAGTATACTATACGGATCTTGTAGCAACTCGAGAAAATTGCCGTGCGTTTAGGCGTTTCTGCCATACCTACTACTGTAACCAATCTTAAGGCTTACATATAGGCCCCGTTAAGTTATCCCGTATCCGTGGTGCCGTACTGCTGTGCTTATCGTAGCTGTACAACCCTTTACTTATTGGCTGACTAGTCAATATTGCTTTCTGTCTCCCGCTTTGCCTGGGAGGGAAGTGGAATCACTCTTTTCCAACTTCTCCTCTTTAACTTTTCTAATTAAATTTGTTGCGGGTTCCAAGACAATTAAAATCATTTCTAGGGACTGCCTGAGGGTCAAACCTCGGTGTCATTTATAGTGACCATTGTGGATCCTGGCTTACAGGAGTTACAATGGTGGGAATGTGTGGTGGGATTAGTCCCAAAAAAAAGGAAAGTAAACAACACAATTAAATTAACGTAACCGAAGCGAAGCGAGGGCGGGTCGCTAGTGTAGTATAAAATGCATGTGCAATGCAACATAAAATGTTATCAAACTTATTTAATACTAGTTGTGCTCCTTGCATGCATGTTAATATATTTTATTTTTATTGTATAGTAGTTGACACCATGTTTAATGGTCCGAGAGCCAGGTGAAAATTTGGTTAATTATTTCTTCTCGAGAGATAATTGGTGATACGCATCAGACAATAGTATCATGAAGCCTTATGACCGTCAGCTGCGGCAAGGTGGGGGGATGAGCAGTTGTAACCTCCCACGCTCGAAGAAAAAAAAATACATTCACTCATTTCCTCTCGGCTAAAAATTTATCAAATTATAGCTATTTTTTTTCAATTTTATATTATAATAAATAATAATACGGATTTTATAAATAATTAAGCATATTAAATGCTAAATTTCAGTAATTTAAATAACAAGGTTGTGTCATCGTTTAATACAATTCTAACTGTAAAGTTTTAAGTATTAAGCCTATAACAATGTGTAAACATTGTCGGGTAGATAGTATACCGTCACCTTAAGACGTAAATATAATACGAAGTGAAATTTGCATGTCCTACAATTAGTCACGGTGGTGTAGTGGCAGCACGATTGGGCCGGAATCCCAATAGGCGCGGGTTCGAATCCCGCTTGTGATATCATTTTTCATTTCGTAATCGGATTTTATAAATTATAGCTAACCCAATATCTCAACAAAAAAAAAATCAGCTGGCTATAACATAGTGTATTGTAGATTATTTAAATATTGGAATAGAACTAAAATCAACAACTCAACACTCATATTGGAGTGCTATGCCGATGAGTTAAAGAGATGTCATTGCCTCCCTGAAAATTTGTGAGCTGATTTTAAATGTTTCTATGATAAATAAAAAAATCAGCTAGCAGTAAGTCGAGGGAAACTTAGTCAGCTGATGCATTTAAATAGTCAGTAAATGCTTCTGGCTAACTTCTACGTAACGACCTTCAAATTATCAGCTGACGATTTTTCCACCGAGATACAGCCAGCTGGCGTATATATTTATCAATAGTTACATATAAGCTATCATCAGGTAAATTTTTATCTGAGAGGATATCACTGAAAGTGAAGGTTTTTTTTCCATGATCGAGACATCAGCTGACGTACAATACACTATGTTATAGCCAGCTGATTTTTTCTTTTTGTTGAGATATTGGGTTAGCTATAATTTGATAAATTTTTAGCCGAGAGGAAATGAGTGAATGTATTTTTTTTTCTACTGCTCATCCCCCCCACCGAGTCTTAGCTCACGTTCACGAGAATTTATGGTTCGATTTTCTGATGCATTTTACTAATTATCACTTGAGAGGAACTTGGTCATATATATCTGTTACTGGCTCTCGGACTATAAGTAGGTATTTCGACATACAGATATTTAATTGGTAACATTTCAACTTAAAACGTTGTTTAGAAAGTTTAATGAATGTACTCATTAATTGTTTGAACACCAAATGGTCTGGTGTTAGGAGAGGCTGGTAATCTCTCATACAGGTCTTCCTAGTTTTAATGCCAGTCTCTCACATGGATACTAACAATTTTTATGAGAACACCGGCACACAAAAAAAAAAGAACAAAGTACATACATACATATCATCACGCCATATCCCTTGCAGGGTAGGCAGAGAGAACAGAATGCCAGAGAACTCTATCTCTGCATACTTCACTCGCTTCCTCAACATTCATAATTCTCTTCATACACGCTCGCCGGTTTCGGAGACTCTTGACTCCACCTTCCTTCAGTACTTCTTCCTTGCTCTCCAAAGTAATGGAGAAAATCATAAACCGCCAGCTTCTGCAGTACTTTGAGGATCACCAGTTGATCAGTGATCGTCAATATGGCTTTCGACATGGTCGATCGGCTGGTGATCTTCTTGTGTACATTACACACCGTTGGGCAGAAGCTTGGGAGGGCAAGGGTGAGGTGCTAGCATTCAGCCTAGATATCGCAAAGGCATTCGATAGGGTCTGGCACGGGGCCCTTCTATCGAAGCTACCTTCTTATGGAATCCCCGAGGGACTCTGTAAATGGATCGCCAGCTTCCTGGATGGTCGGAGTATAAAAGTCGTCGTCGATGGCTCTTGCTCCGATACTATGATCATAAACGCTGGTGTACCACAGGGGTCGGTGCTCTCCCCGACGCTCTTTAATGTTGCATATAAATGACATGCTCTCTATAGAAAATATGCATTGCTATGCGGATGACAGCACGGGTGACGAGCGCTATACCGTGCATCAAAATATCCCTCAGAGTATATTACAGGAAAGAAGGACTCAACTTGTGTCTGAAGTCGAGAGCTCTCTGGGGCAAGCCTCGAAATGGGGTGAACGGAACTTATTCCAGTTCAGTCCCACTAAGAGTTCCCACAAGTTTGCGCGTTCACTGCAAAGAAGGACCCGTTTGTCATGGCGCCTTAGTTCCAAGGAGTAACTTTCCAAATTACCGAGAGTATTGCGATCCTCGGCGTCGAACTATCAAGAAAAAAATCAAAGTCCAGTTTGGGAGTCATTTGGAGGACAAAGCCAAATTGGCAAGTAGAAAGCTGGGCGTCCTGAACAGAGCCAGGCGGTACTTCACACCGAGACAACGTCTTGTGCTATATAAAGCACGAGTCCACCCTCATGTGGAGTACTGCTCACATCTCTGGGCAGGCGCGCCCAAATGTCAGTTAGACCCGCTTGACTCCCTGCATAGACGTGCTGTTCGAATCGTCGGTGATCCCAATCTCACGGAAAGACTGGAGTGATTGGATTGATTGTGAATTCATTCTCTTTAATCAGCTTATACATATTTTTTTATAAATTTTAATATTTTTTACATTTTCAGTATTTAGACTTGTATGTTAAAAAAGTACAAAAAACGTATTAAATAGAGCTTACAAGATTTTTTTCAATTTTATCAGTAGCAAATATTTGGTATTTTATTGGTGTTTGCGATTTTTTTAGTTTTTGAGAGGGATCTGGACCAAATATATTGCAGATTCAGATTACGGAGATCGAATTACAAGAACATTCTTCTCGATCCAAGATTACAAGATTTTTTTTATCAAAATAATTGCATTATTTTTGCGATTTTTGCCAATTTTAAGGGTTTTTTACAATTTTCTCGGACTTGAAACAGCTTATAAGCTAAGCACCCTTAAAATTAGTATTCACGATACCAAAATACATGAAAATTGAGCTTGTCTTAGAGCCCCAATTTTTTTTGTTACCAAAACATCAAATTTTCGCTATTTCGAAACTGGAGGGTGGATGTGGATAAAACTGACATGAAATTCGTATTCCGCAGATCGAGAAACATGCCCGTAGATAGGTGGCATCCAATGTACAGACCACTTTGTTTTTTTTATGTGTGCAGGTGTAACTAAACTAGATTAACATTTCTTTTGTTACTTTTCTGTGTGAGAGAGAAATAAAAATATTATTATTATTATTCATTGCTTGTCTACTAAGCATAAACAATAAATTAGAAACACCAAACATTACTTTTAGATTTGATTGTATTCAGGGTATTCCAAATAAGAATTCATTATATTTGAACTTATAAGAGTATGATTAATTAGAGTTATAGAGTGTAAATATACACCTTTAAATGTTGCAAGATTTCTCTTATTAGGATTATTTAAGCCTAAATAATTCTTATTAATCGCGTATGTAGAGTTACAGTAGAAGGGAGCGGGAATCTTATGCTCTTAATAAGGTTCAATTTACAGAGATTCCACTGTATTTACAGATGATTCATTTATAAATGAGGCAGTTGATATCAAATCAGAGGTTACTGTTAAAGATGAAGATATTTGTACAGAAGATGGTGATATGGCAGATAATAGCCATATAATGCAAGATACAGGATTAGAACATGATATACAATTAAAACCTGCCAAGATTGTTTTAGAGAAAATAGATTTGGAACAGTTTAAAATAGGTAAGTGTTATTAACATACATACATATCATCACGCCATATCCCTTGCAGGGTAAGCAGAGAGAACAGAGTGCCAGAGAACTCTATCTCTGCATACTTCACTCGCTTCCTCAACATTCATAATTCTCTTCATACACGCTCGCCGGTTTCGGAGACTCTTGACTCCACCTTCCTTCAGTACATGACCGATCTGGTCTAGGTGGGTTAGTCTCGATCTCCCTCGGTACCTACATCCTTCCACTTTCGCATTGTATATCTTCTTAACCAGGCGTTCGTTCGGCATTCTTTCCACATGTCCGAACCATCGGAGCATTCCCTTTCGCATCTTTACACCAATACTCTCTTTTATACCTACTCGCTAAGTGTTATTAATCATCATCATAAATGATAAACACACTACGGGTATTGAGGAGACCACGGAAGTTTTATTAAATACGTTAATTCCAGACGATAACATATCAGTCGACAGCGAACACCATAAACAAATACGCGCGTGGGCCGCTGACCCACCTCTCTCGCCTATGTCTGACCTTCCGTCTTTTGCCGAGTTTATGAATACCGTTAGAGCTCTTCCCCTCAACAAAGCTGCTGGTGAAGACAAAATATCAAATAAAATGATCAAAGAAGCTAGTCGAGCATCGGGCAGCTCAATGTTAATGGTTTTTAATCGTTGTATATCTGAAGGTATTTTTCCTCGGTCATGGCGTCGCGGATATATACGGATAATACCTAAAGGCGGTGATAAGCCACCAGATGACCCGAAATCATATCGACCAATCACCTTATTGCCCTCACTAGGCAAACTCTTAGAACGGCTAATTGTTCCTCGTTTATTGCCGGGTGGACCAACATTCAACCATACGCAATTCGGCTTCACTCGCGGTAAATCAACTATCGACGCAGCCATTGCGGTGAGAAAAGTTATTAATACCTCCGCTTTTAAATACGTGCTAGGCGTTTTCCTGGATATCTCAGGTGCCTTCGACAACGCCTGGTGGCCAATGCTACTTCTTAAATTAAAGACTCGTGGGTGCTATAGGAACATCTACCTAATTATACAGTCATACTTTTCACAAAGCTCGACTAAACTGAAACTTGATCACCATGCTGTGTCGAAGCCACTGACGATGGGCTACCCCCAAGGTTCGGTGCTAAGTCCATATCTATGGAATTTAGGTTTTGACGATTTCCTCGAATTACCTCTGCCGAAACACTATCAATTGATCGGCTATGCCGACGACGGTCTTCTACTCGTAGAATCCAACACTAGAGACGGTTTAGAGAAATTAGCAGAAATTTGTCTCAATAATATATTCGAATGGGGCACACGAAATCGGCTTACATTTGCCCCACAAAAAACGTATCACCTTTTATTAAAAGGAAATTTACAATCGTTGCCGTGTATAAAATTCAATAATATGACAGTCAAAAAGAAAGATTCAGTTTGCTATCTTGGTCTACTCTTAGAAAAAAATTTTTCATTTGTCGAGCATATTAAAACTGTAGGTGAAAAAGCGAAATGAAATTTCTATGCGCTTACTAGAATATCAACGTCTACCTGGGGCCTTCGTTTTAATACACTGAAAACTATATATATGGCCACATATTTGGGGTGTATTTGTTACGCTGCACCCGTTTGGGCTGATAGGGCTACCATAGGGGCAGCTCGCCTTAAATTATTACAAAGCCAACGATTGGCCTTAATATTCTTGTGTAAAGCCTACAGGACGGTCAGTACCGAGGCCTTAGTACGCGCGGGTGTACTTCCGGTTGACTTGGGGATTCAGAGACGGGCATCAATGTATTACACGACAAGGGAAAATATGAACACAGATTTCCTTCTACCGCGCGACCGTAATAAAATCGCTCGATTGTTTGCACCGCAGTCCGTTGTCTATGAAAAACTTTTAATTGAATGGCAAGAAAGATGGGATTCATCATCGAAGGGCCGTCACCTCTATCTATTTTTCCCATGCGTCCGCGAGCGCCTAGAGAGAGTGTGGCTGGAGGTTGACCATTTTGTAGCCCAATTTCTAACTGGCCATGGCAACTTTAAAAGTAAATTATTTTCTTTTAAACTCGTACCTTCACCACTATGTCAATGTTCTACAAATAATCGCGAGTATGAACAATCAGCACATCACATTCTCTGGGAGTGCGATCTCTGGCGTAACGAGTGCGACCTTATGTTAGACAGTTTGCAAGTAACATCTGGAGTAGTATACTATACGGATCTTGTAGCAACTCGAGAAAATTTCCGTGCGTTTAGGCGTTTCTGCCATACCTACTACTGCAACCAATCTTAAGGCTCACATATAGGCCCCGTTAAGTTATCCCGTATCCGTGGTGCCGTACTGCTGTGCTTATCGTAGCTGTACAACCCTTTACTTATTGGCTGACTAGTCAATATTGCTTTCTGTCTCCCGCTTTGCCTGGGAGGGAAGTGGAATCACTCTTTTCCAACTCCTCCTCTTTAACTTTTCTAATTAAATTTGTTGCGGGTTCCAAGACAATTAAAATCATTTCCCGGGACTGCCTGAGGGTCAAACCTCGGTGTCATTTATAGTGACCATTGTGGATCCTGGCTTACAGGAGTTACAATGGTGGGAATGTGTGGTGGGATTAGTCCCAAAAAAAAAAGTGTTATTAATGTTTGTTTTAAAACACGATCCCGCACTAAGGTGTAAATACTTGTATTGGGGTGTGACGTCACAAACATACAATTAACTGATACACATCACACAAAGACTCGGAACAACAATTTCACGAAGAGAGCGGTCGGTATAGTTTTATTTAGAGTTTACTTATTCTTTTATTTGGGTTGCTGATTTTTTTGCATTGATATCAGAGATGTATTTGCAATCTTTGACCTCACTACAGTATATGTAATTGACAATGCACCTTGTGGAACTGTTAGTCGGGTGTAATGATACACAAGTATTGTTGGAATTGACAATGTATGAAACCTCTACCTCACTGCCGCCTCACCTTCAAATATTAACTTCATATTTCTATAATTTAGGTTCCCCTGCCGCTAAGAACCAGAAAATAGATCTACCGAATGGAATCACCAAAAGTAATATATTAGTAAAACCTGAAACCGAAGTTGCAATAATACAAAATAAAAATAATGAGGAGAAATTACAGGTCATAGAGAGGGCTGTTACAGTCGAAAATAAAGATATCGTGAAGCAAATATCTTTCATAGATAAATATATAAAGGAAAGGAAAAAGAACATGGACACATTTAGTGATGTACACAGCGAGATTGAAACTAATAGGTGTAAGGTACGTGAGAAAAGTGACATTCATAAGAGTGCTTTAGTAAGTCGTACATGTAAACATGCAGGTAAAGACTCTTATAGGTGTGATATATGTGAAAATAACGTGGGTGAGAGATTGTATAGATGTAATGTATGTGGGAAGAGTTTCATTCAGAAGAGTACTTTAGTAACACATATAAGAATTCACTCTGGTGAGAGATCACATAGATGTAATGTATGTGGAAAGAGTTTCACTAGGAAGGGTATTTTAGTTGCACATATTCGAGTACACACTGGTGAGAGATCATATAAATGCAATGTATGTGGGAAAAGTTTCAATCAGAAGGGTAATTTAGTAGCGCATGCACGAATACACACCAATGAGAGATCATATAGGTGTAATGTATGTGGTAAGAGCTTCAATCAGAAGAGTCATTTAGTAGCGCATACACGAATACACACCAATGAGAGATCATATAGGTGTAATGTATGTGGTAAGAGCTTCAATCAGAAGAGTCATTTAGTAGCGCATACACGAATACACACCAATGAGAGATCATATAGGTGTAATGTATGTGGTAAGAGTTTCAAACAGAAGAGTCATTTAGTAGCGCATACACTAATACACACCGCTGAGAGATCGTATAGTTGTAATATATGTAGTAAGAGTTTCGCTCGGAAGGGTACTTTGGTAAACCATACGAAACGACACACCAGTGAGAGACCTAATATGTATAACATATGTGAGAAAAATTTCACACCCAAAAGTCATTTAATAAGTCGTACACATACGGTTGAAGAGTCATACAGTTGTAATGTTTGTGAGCGAAGCTTTAAACATAAGCATAGTTTATTAAGGCATGTACGTGTACACACCGGTGAGAATTTACATAGATGTAATACATGTGGAAAAAGTTTTGTTACAAAGTGTTATTTAGTAGATCATATACGAATACACACCGGTGAGAGACCACATAGGTGTGACTTATGTGGCAAAGGTTTCAATGGGAAGGGTGATTTAAGAAGACATATCCGTACACATTATAAGTTAGGACCGGCTACGAAGTTGAGTCATTCTACCAGTGTCTGTGATAATAGTGCTCAGTGATATACCTGTGTGGACCAACACGCTGTACTCATCACAGCACTGTTCGCGGTTCTACATATTGCGTGCATCGGGCGCGGCGCTGTACAGCTCAAGTGAGTTATTGCTCTGTTGATATGGTCGCGATAGCTTCGTCATGAAAAACTCTAAAGAAATCCCGCCCTCTGTCTGCGGCCTTAGGTCGCACGCAGGAGCCTGCACCAGAAAGCAGTTCTTTCACTGCATTCGCCATCGGACGGTACAGTAGCAGACCAGCTCTAACTCCGTCAATCCCGCTACCACCCCGAGCACACTCCAGCATCATAACTGCTGGCTCATGAACAGTTGGGGTGCACCGCAAATGTCCTATGGCATCAGATTTATCCCTAAGTACGAAGACGAGTATCGTCTCATTATATTTATATATACTCAGCGTACTGCAGTATGAAGCGTGGAGCAGTTACAGACACAAGTTGGATAATGTAAATATTATATAGCAAAGGACTAAGGACTATGTGCCCTAAGGAACTCCTTTCCATAATCTTCTGGGTGAGCAATCTATGCCATGAAGACTGAATGTTATCACCCTGAATATAGATTGAACAAAAAATTTGAATATGAATATGGTACATTTAAGAAGTCCAGTTTTGATTTTAGTGCTGGTAAATGTACGTTATCATAGGCGATGAGATATAAAAAAAAATGAGCAGTCACGTGACTGCTGGCAGATGTGAAACATCGAATTTATTTTGCACAAGTAATAGGTATACAGTACAGACTATGACAGGAACTAAATATATAACATGATGAAAAATACAATATTACGAATTTTCTCTACAAAATGATGACAATTTATATTATATTTAATAAACATTTATTTTCTTTATATACAAAAAAATCGGCCAAGTGCGAGTTGTACTCGCGCACGAAGGGTTCCGTAGAACTAAAAAAAAAGCTATTGCATAGCATTTTTTATCAACTTATGCAATTATAATTCATCACACTGTGATGATTCACAGTCCATAAATGTCCCACTGTTGGGCTCGGGCCTCCTCCGTAATGGGAGGGAAATTAACCTACTATAACGCGCTGGTCAAACGTGTTGGTATAGGGTTTGTTTCGAGTTTTCCTTTTCTTGCATAGATGTTACCGAGAAGTTGCCCCAACGCTCCGTTCACTCTATTTCCCGCATTCACTCTTCGCTCTATATCAATGGTGTACCTTCCATCTCGGCTAAATCCACATCCAAGATATACAAATTCATCCACTTGCTCTAGTACATCATTACCTATTGTTACTCTTACATCTGTTCTGGCTTTATCTCTTTCAAAGACCATTATAACAGTAATATATCTGCCCTTTAATCCTTCACGCATCTCTGCTTGAGTCTATTAATTACAGAATCTACAATAACACAAACTAGACGTGGTAGATTGCACTCTTATTTTCTTTGTAACTTATTAGTGTTTGTCTTCTTATCATTAACATGATATGCCTCGAATGAATATAGTTAAGTAATAGAATATTGGCTAGGTAATAAAATTTTAAAAACTCCGGTAAATATATATGAAATAACACTGATTATGCTTAATTAAATTTTTGTTAATATAACTTTGTTTTTATTTATATGACCACACAGAAGACCTAAGCTAGTGTAGTATTGCAATTATTTTGTGCTGGTTTCCTACATAGGTAAATATTTGTGCAAACCATAAATCATTGCTCCAAGTCTGGTTGCTGATGTTGCCTCTATATTTTATTGTTGTATAGGGATATTATAATATGTTAACACTACTGATATTTGTATAAAATAATGATATGAATACTCAACAATAAACTTGAAAGTTGCAGTCATGCTGTATTGCTTTCTTGTTATATATTTATTTACTAATATTCAATATTTTAACAACAATATTGATGAAATATTTACAGCCTTACTTATATCAAGTTCTTTAAAATATCCCACACATGCAAGTTATTGTAAATAAATTTATAATATTTAAATCATATATCCATCGTAAAATAATATTCCAAAGAGTATTAAAAAGGTAGAAAATTATGCCTTTCCTGAAACATGATATACATATAAAATATCTAACTTTACAAAGATTATATATGGTCCCACAAATTAAAATAAACTAAAGATTTTATTACAATGGTATTTTAAATTAAAATTAAAAATTTAAGTTACTAATATCATTATTTTAGTAACTTAAATGTTTCATTCATCATTTAATTAACATTATCAACCAATAGTATTAAATATAAAATTCATTTAACTCTTACCTGATATTGTATCCATCTGTGTATTTGTTTTCTTTATGACAGAATAATGGACCACTGCATATTTCTAACCAAACTGGCGATTTTTTAAATTTCATAGTAGCTTTAGTAATTCATGATTAAATATTGAGGCAGGCATGAGCATGCTATAGCCATAACAGTGGTGCCTGAAGCCTTTTCAATAGAAGGCAAAGCTTTAAATCTAATGATAAGCCAACAGTATGCAAGCACAGCTGAAATCATATTTGTATCTATTAGTAAATATTCACTACTATTCATTGTATATTAAACAGGCAAAGAAGCATGTTAAGTAACCAATTATACAGCAGAACTGTTTTATGACAATATTAGGTATAAACCTATTACCATAGGTTTATATAAGGCAATTAAGTAAAAAGGATGTAAGCATATTTGCTTACATACATATGTAGAAAACTTAAGTAAGAGAAGAAATCTTGTATTATGCCAATCAGTTTGGCCCGCGAAGTGAATTAGACTAATTTCCTTCATTAAAAAAGCCAGTAATTAAAATTAGTACTATAAGAATTGAAAATAAAGGAAGTAATTATATTTGAACCCCCTTCTTCAGCAAGAGGTTAATGCCTGCCATGAACATTAATAACATACATTATGATTGTCTGCCCTATAAGAAATTATAGTGTTGTGAATAATTTTTCTGTCAATACCACTCAGGATTATTCGAGATCAGATGGCAGTAACTCTGCAGAAAAGTCGTTAGTTCGGCGGATTTATATTATTGAGAAGGGTCTATAAGATAATGGATAGAGAATATACACTGAAATATACATACCTTTATACATACACACACAAATCAAATAATTAATGCAGCCACTATTCATTTCAAAAATCTTGTATATATTGTACCTTGTATGCGGAGACATTGGTTAAACATTTAATTAATAATAAAACAGAAAAATTATACATTTTCAATCAAAGCCTACACAATTTCAACGGCAATGACAACATTTGACGTTTTGTTTGTCTTAACTCGTAGGTCATCTATCGGTTTTTTACGCAAAATTCTACGATCAAAGGGGTATGCCCATTTATGGTTTCGTTTAGTACATCAACCAAATTATTATCAAAAATCAAGTTTGCAATTATCATAACCTCCCTTTACAATATAAAGTCATAATAACGCCGGATATAATATGCTAAACAATTAAAAAGTATTTTACGTTTGCGTCATTTTTAATGTATTGTTCTGCATAGTTGCCAGTATTTTAAAACTGTATTAATCGATTTTAGGGTCTGGGTTGGTTTTGCGTTTTTATTTATTGCTTCAAATCGATTTTCCTAACCTTAGAATAATGACATACAGTTACCATATATACGTACTAAATAAAATAGATTACATAAATAAATAAAATATATTATACTTTATATTAGTCATATACATGTTTTTTAAACAATAAGTTTTTTTGCCAAGCAATATTTTTGTATGCCAGAGATATTGCTATTGGAGATACCATTCTATGGTTACAAGATTTTTAAATGATACTGATCAACCAAAATAAAAACGTCCAAGTCGGCAAACTGTAAATAATAACCTAATTTAATGTGAAAAAAATAACCTAATTTAATGAGCTTCATAGGCCTTTTGTGCAGTAGCCCAGTGACATAGGGCTATATTTTTATTGTAATAGAATATACATTAAAAGCTCAACAAAACAAGGTATCTTTGATTTATGCACAACGCGAAACCGTACTCCATAGTGCAATGGGCGAATGCCCATAACCATAATCTAAGGGGAATCCCTTAGCTTATTATTTACAGTTTGCCGACTTGATCGTTTTGTTCTTATTTGGTTGTTCAGTATCATTTAAAAATCTTGTAATCATAGAATGGTATCTCCAATAGCAACATATCTTGCATCCAAAAATATTGCTTGGCAAAAAAATTTCATGTTTATAAAACATGTTTATGAGTAATATACTATAGTTTATTTTATTTAGAACCTATATATGGTAACTGTATGTCATTATTCTAGGGTTAGGAAAATAGATTTGTAGCAATAAATAAAAACGTAAAACCAACCAAAATCGTAAAATCGATTAATACAGTTTTAAAATGTTGGCAACTATGCAGAACAATACATACCTGCATTAAAAAATGGCGCAAACGTAAAACATCTTTTTAATTGTTTAGCATATTATATACGGCGTTATTATGACTTCATATTATAAAGGGGGACATGATAATTGAAAACTTGATTTTTGATAATAATTTGGTTGAAGTTCTAAACAAAACCGTAAATTCTCATACCCTTTAATGTGAAAAAAATAACCGGTGGTAAGTTTAAAATTTTTAATAATATTTTTATTATATGATATATTTAAAAATTTACTGTTTTCGCAATTTTTCCTTTATCGGTGCTATAAGACGTTGCTTTGTACCAAATTTCAAGATTCTGAGTTCACGGGAAGTATCCTGTAGGTTTTGATTCCTCTGCGAGAGTCGAAAATTTGCGGAAATTTGCGGCATAAACGTCTGTATCTTTTGATTGCGTTGGCTTAGAAGTTTAATTTTTTTACAGCTTTAAGGGACAGTAGACTTGAATATTTGTTATAAATTTTAGCTTGATACCTCCACGCGTTCCTGAGAAAAAGGGTCTTGACAGACAGACAGACGGACGGACGGACAACAAAGTGATCCTATAAGGGTTCCGTTTTTTCCTTTTGAGGCACGGAACCCTAAAAAATATTTTTTTTTTTTAAATCGCGACAGATCAATTATTTTCAGTAGTGACTTCGTTAAGAGCGGTTACGCACTACGTCCGATCCGAATCCCATCCGTACCCGTGAAAATATGGATCTAGAAAATTCGGACCGAATTACATAATTTTACGCGGAGCCACAACAGAGTGTTCACGTCGTTGATCATGAGTGCTTTAAATCGACGTCAACTTCTGGCAATACTATTGTACGTACGAAGAACGTAGATGTACGTTCATACAAAAAATTCTATGGCTACATCGGTCCGTCAAAAATCACCTCCGGCATGGAGATTCTAGAATGACGGAAAGAAATCGGATGACGGAGATCGGATGTAGTGCGTAAATTACCATAGAAATAGTTCTAGGGCTACGACAGACCATATTTTCATGGATTCGGATCGGATGTAGTGCGGAACCGCTCTAATAATATTCGATGTTGACTTTGACGGTATTACTGTGACAATTAGTCGATGATAACTGAAGTATGTTACAGAAGTATTAAACAACGGATTAATTATTTAAAGTTAATATAAATGATGATATAATTAAGATAAAATAAATCGAAATTATTAATATTAAGACGATTAATAAATAAAAACATTATTTGAATACAAAAATAATGAGTTATTTCAATATTAATTATAATATTATTTCTGGTTGTATTAATCATAATGAACAGGACAAATGCGAGTAACATATAGTATTACAATAAAACGTATAATATAACGTTAAACATATAAAAGAGTAAAAGATACATATTATTAAGTAATCCTGGCAATATACAATTATAACATAATGTATAATAGAAAAATTAGTATATAATAAATAACATGTAGGTATATAAACTAAATTAATTAATTAAAATGTATATATAAATATGTAACTTTATAATATAATATAAATAAATAATTATCAATAATATTGTAAATTAGAAATATTTATATCTACATACATACAACTTTATGATTATAAAAATATTTTAAATAAATTAGAATAATGATCATAAAATAGAGAAAATTAAAATATTTAAATTAAAAAATAATTAAATATTTTAATTGTTAATTAATTTATATTATTACGCGAGCTTAGTGCGGCGAGGGAGATTGCGCACAGTAGCATGCGCATGACATCGCGTCGCTAGGTCTCATGGTGGCACCACACTTCGCTATGTGTTATTCGTTATACGCGTTATTGGCCGCATGCGACGAAGTGTGGAGGTCTCATTCGTCTATATTTGCTTTACGCGCACACATAACGCATAAGCACGAATAGCAAATACGCGTATCCATCCACTTGTCGGTTTTCAACACACTTCAAAAGACACAAATAAGCCAAATATGTGTGTCTACTGCCCACACTTCGTTCATTCATTCGTTATGTTCACTCGCTACGGCGCGGTCATGTCTACACGGTCTTTTTGTAACTTGGTACTTATACAACAGGTATTGGTCAGATGCATTGAAGTAAAAATAAGCTGCCGCCACAGTCAACACGTCCATTTTCTATTTATGTGTCGGCATGCCAAATATTTGGCATGATGGCACGAAGTGTGGAGTAGCATGTTCGTAATAAAGTGTTTGTCAAATATTTGGGCAAATAAATAGTAGCCGCATAACGAAGTGTGGTACCACCATCACACATACTACGTATAGTAGGTACATAAATTGCATCATGCAGCGCGGCGAAGCGTCGCTCGCCACGGTCCGTCTTACCACGCCATCAATCAATTTACCCCTCGCCTATAGATGTTTCACATCAAAAAGCTGCCATAGTAGATTCATCCTTACATAGAGATAACAAAATATCACTACAGATTTTTTTTTATCAAATTAATTGTTGGTGCACAGACTTTTGTCCGTGCCTTTTTTATGTTGTATATTTTAGTCGTTATGTTGAAGTTGAAATTATATAATTAAATTTTTGTTGAAGTGTAGCAATACATAACGCAGTAATCTTAAGCAAGGCTGTTTAAATACCTGTAAATTACTTTTTAGTTTATAAAAATCGGACATTCCATTCGAAAGATATTACGAATTTAATAAAATTGATATAAAATTAATTCGCCGCTACGCCGGAGCCGTGACACGCCGGAGCCGGAGGGAAGAGCGGGGCACATCTATAAAATAGGTTACATACATATGTATTAGGCTCCCTACGCAGCGGACGTAACCAACGTTGAATAATTTTGAAGAAATATTTTTTGTTTTAGCACGTATTTAATTCTTTCCAGAACTACTACGTACTTAGTAGTTATTACCAAACGTTCTTAGTAGAACTACATATTTTAAGTCATCATCAAAAAAAACCATTAAAAAAGTTTTTTCAAAACTATTTCTACCTCCAAATTAAAAAGTTCGTTTCAGAACTATTTAAACCAGTCATGTGAAAGATATGGCCCGCGGGCAGCATCCGGCCTCTAGGCCGTATCAATAAGTCCCTTGATTGCTATGATTTTTAACAACCGTATATTACATACTATATAATTTAATAAATAAAATGTTATAATAATTAGTTCTTTTTTTTTAATTTTCCATCTGGCCCGTCTACGAATTCAAAATTTAATATATGGCCCCCTACAAAATTGAGTTTGACACCTCTGATTTAAACCATCCGGTTAAAAAGTTCTTTTCAGAACTACTTATAAATTAGTTTATTCAAACTTTTCTATAAAAAGAAACTAACAATAAGCCGAAGGTTCATAGTGCTTTGCTGAAAACTGGGCCTGAATCTGACGAACACTTGAAAGGGAATCTAGCGCCGAACGCGCTGCGAGGTTGCTGAAAATACAGACAGAATCTCACGAGCACGTGCAAGGGAATCTAACGTTGAACAATCGCAGCGTCTCGCTGAGAATAGATTTAGAAACTCGCAAATGCGTGCACGGAAATCAAGCGCGGAACGCTCGCTGCGGCTTATGGCAAAGAGAGATAGGCAACAGTCGTTAAAAACTAGAACGCGCAATAGAATATTAGCCCATAGTAATAGATCGGCATTCAGTTACGATCCACCGATCTGTTTTGCTAAAAAATGGACTGATGAAACCAACGGTATGTGTTGCGCGCCTGGAAAAGATATTCTTCCTATTATTAAAGAGATTTTTTTTTGAATAACGTACGTAGATTCAATAGTCTATTCTAATTAAATGACTTCCTTCGGGGCAAAGGAAGTTAGAGAGGGATTTTTTTTAGTATACCTATACTCCAAACCCCAGTGTTTTATTTTTAAATTACCCGTTGATATCATTTATTCTGTTATCATTTTGTTTTCAATCATCAAATCCCGTACCCAAAGGGAGTCAGCGATACACTATTGCTAAATACATTATTATATAGGTAGGTATGTCTTGCATTTCCTGTACGTTTATGCCAAAATGTTAAAAAAAATAAATGTCCACTCGTGCGAAGCCGGGACGGGCCGGTAGTGATTGATAAGAGCTTAAGGAGTGGCAGGCTAATGAATGGTTAACGAAAATAATATGGGAAAACTTTGCTCCGACAGCACGTTAAAATATTAAAACTGGATGTCATGAATAGTTAATGTAGGCACTATAACCTATATATATTGCCATCTGATCTAATTATAGAATGTTGTTATCTCTTTGGGCTGCCGAGGTCAAGGGGAAATCGTTTATCCCTTGTAGGACTAGGAGGACTTCAAGGAGCCAGATGTAGTCTCATCGGTGCAGGTAATACCCAGAGAGGTCAATGCTTGGCGATTAGGTTCACTGAGGCGTTATTGGCTTTACGGTAGAGTTATGAAGTCCTACATAGCCCTACCGTTTATTCGCTATCTGGACGATAGCTACGCTGGACGAATGCGGATCGTATCAGAACCAAATAATAATAAAAAGGTTTAGTTGCTGGGTAGAAAAATAATATTCTGTCGCTATTCTTTTTAGACTCGAGTGCTGACTGCATCAGGATAATAAGGCTCATAGCACAAAAAATGAATTTAATAACAACTTATACATCATAAATAAGATATTTACAATTATACATTTATAAAATTAATATACTATAAAATTCATATTCAAGGCCTATAAATAATTTAATAGACCTTGAATATTAGGTAATTTTAATATATATTTCATTTAACTATCTGTATTTAAGTTGACCTTGAATAGAGCCAATTATGTAGATGTTTGAACTTCAAATAGACTCTTTAATGTGAAGCCTTCTTTCAACGGCTCAATAGCTAGCCCTAAATAAGGACTGTAGACAGGTAGATTCTCTGCTTCTCCTTTATTTTGTGCTAACTGCGATGCTAAATACAAGTTCGGACCCATTTCACCTCGGGGTTCGCCTATTTCTTCAAGTTCTTCAATATCATCTGATACTGTCTTTGGATTCTGAAAAAATGCATTTATGGTATTAATCTAAGTGGAGCTCTGTCAAGTGGTAAATCGTAGGTTCGATTGCCAAAAGAAAAATTATTGCTTTGGCTGTGATTTGTGATCACTAATTGTGTACTTGCAAAATTTTTAGCGGCTTAAGTAACCTTGTTACGCCATGTTGCCTTAATATTGAAAAATGTTTCAAAGATAACGCAAATATTACTTATTCAAAAGATTCCTTATTTCTTAATCCACTATGACTATTCTTGTATTCCCTCCCATAATTGAAGAAAAAACAGATAATATCACGATAACAAAAGGAAAGCTTAACATAAAATTCTATACAATGCACATCGCATCTTGAAAAGAGACAACACCAATTTCGGCTTCGAAGAGCGTTATTCCTGTTGCACACTACCTATCCTTACTAATATTATAAATGCGAAAGTAACTCTGTCTGTCTGTCGCTCTTTCACGCCAAAACTACTGAATCGATCTAAATGAAATTTGGTACACAGATAGTCTAGAGCCTGATAAAGGATATAGGTTACTTTTTAATACGAAAAGAAAAGTTGTAAAGGGGGATGAAAAGTTGTAAGGAAGTATTGTCATTTTTAAAGCCAGAAGCTAGAAACTTATTTTCAGGCTATTAATTTGAAATAAATAAATTTGACATTAAAATTTTGTAAAACATTTACCCTTAAGGGGTAAAATAAAAATAGGGGATGAAAAAGTTTAGGAAAGTAACCTTTTACGCGGGTGAAGCCGCGGGCAGAATCCAGTATGATATATGAAGTCTATAAGGAGCTGCTAAAACAAGTATGATATTTTTGTTTTTAAATAAATTATACTTCTATTTTCTAAATTTTTTAAGTTTTAACAACTCTCAATATATAGTATATATTTTTTGAACTGGACGCAACGACTCTCTCTCGCATTTATACAACTGCTGACAAATGTCATACCCGTGTAATTTGTTAGTCGTATCTGACAGAAACAACGCTTTAAGTGGACGAATCTACCCGATTGTCTCTTCTAAAGACCGATTTGAAATATTTTTTACCAGGTACAGTACTAATCCGTCTGAGCAGCATTGTATGATAACTCAATTTTCTTGCCACTGTACAGAAGACCTGTGGTTAATAGAATATTGCTTGAGGAAGAACAAGATAATAAAACTTACATCGTTATTCCAGTTAAGTTCAATACCAAATATGGGTTTTTCGGTATAAGCTTGATGTAAAGTCTGCAGCTCTAATAATAGCGGCCGGAGTCTCTCTCGAGGGTCTGCTCTAAAGCCAAGTACATATCCACCAGAAGTCTTTCGGATCACAAATACTAAGGCTTCGCCGAACTTGGAGTCTCGAATTGAGATCTAAAAAAGTTTCGATATCGTATGTTTTGTTTTGGTATTACAAATTTCTTACGGAGAAGGTGGTAAAGTATAATGAAGTACAGTGGTCTACATGTATTGCCATCTTCTGCGAAAACTCTCAGTGGAATTGTAATTTGGCTATCAGTGCCCAATTAACCGTAACGACTTGAGTTATTGACGAACAATTATTATGAATAAGCTACTTTAATATCTGGATGACCGAGTTTTGCTCGGTATTTTCTTTTTAGTGTGTTTTGGAAGATATATTTAAATATAATAAAAATGATCAATAAAATAATAAAAAGAAAGGCAAAAATTTAAAAAAGGGAAACTAAGGATCCGATCCGAGCTCCGCTTTATTTGTATTAGACTGCTCGATTTTTAGATAGATAGATATGAAAGAGTGACATATTCTATAAAAAAATTTAGCGGGCAAGGAAAACTGTAATAGTAAGCTATCATTAGTAATAGGGTTTCCTCATTACGTTTTGGGGATAACACTCTAAAAATAAAGAGTTATAACTTCTTGCACCTATAAAGACTTTACAAACGTACAATTAACGGATAAAAATACCACCCAGACTTAGACCAATAACTTGTCGATCGCACAAAGTATTGTCTGCGACCCTCGGCATAGTAAAGTCAAAATCTTAACTATTACATACATACATACCTATCATCACGCCGTATCCCTTGCAGGGTAGGTAGAGAGGACAGAGTGCCAGACAACTCTATCCTTGCCAACTTCACTCGCTTCGTCAACATTCATAATTCTCTTCATACATGCTCGCCGGTTTTGGAGGCTCTTGACTCCACCTTCTTTCAGTACGTGACCAATCTGGTCTAGGTACGTGAGTCTCGGTCTCCCCAGGTACCTACATCCTTCCACTTTTGCATTGTAGGTATATCTTCTTAACCAGACGTTCGTTCGGCATTCTTTCCACATGTCCGAACCATCGGAGCATTCCCTTTCGCATCTTTACACCAATACTGTCTTTCATTAACTATTAAGCCATCTGTAAAGTTACACTTACACTTTCAATAGTGATGTAAGGCATGGAGACATTAAAAGCTTCGTTGATATCGGCATACCAGACGACCCTGACGTTGGTCACCAGCATTGTGCCTAAATTGCCAGTATCGCTCGACAAGTTCCAGATACTGTTCTCGTTGAGGCATATCTGGAAAATTAATGATAAGCATAAAGATATACATGAAAATATGAATTCTTCTTCCCCTGTACATATTGCAAAAGTTTTGGCCAAGGTTTTATGAAAATCCACCAGCCTAATGTGAACCCTCCTTGCAAATATAATTGTTGGCGAGACGGAAATCAGATTGAGTCTGGGCGGATATAAAGCTCTTAGTCCTCTTTTACGACACCCAGGAGTAATGTAAGAGTTGATAGTTTTCTTAGTCGTCATCGCATAGCAAAGGACATGGTGAAAATTGTAGGGTGTCGTTAGATGGCCACCGAAGTCAAAGATCGGGTACCGGTGGCCCGTTCGCACGGCGAAGAGAGGAGTTTGCAGGGTGGGTCCATGGGTTTGCGTGCCGCCTCTTCTGTCGCCCCGGACGTTTTTGTCGGGGCGCGACCACATCCGTGGTCCACCTTGCGTTTAAAAAAAATAGGGTGTCGTTAGATGCGGGCAGCACAGAAATACGCTTTGTGGCGGCCTATGAAGGAGGCGTACGTCCAGCAGTGGACAGCAAAAAGCTAAACAATGATTAAACAGTAAGTTTGATGGCATTTATCAGGCGTAGATCCAGAACTCAAATGCTTTGTTTCTGATATAAATATTCTGTGTGGTGACGGAGTAAGAATACAATTCACCACCCCCTATCTTACCCGTGGGTGATCGTAAGGGACGAGTAAGGGATATAAAACGCATATAACATCTATTCAAGAGAAGGAAAACTCGAAACAAAACCCTATACCAATACGTCTGACCAGCGTGGTATAGTAGGTCAATTTCCCTCCTGTTATGGAGGAGGCTCGAGCCCAACAGTGGGACATATATGAGCTGAGATGATGATGATGATAAATATTCTTACCTTCTCCAGCGGCAGTATTCTGAGATGCTTATTATGTATTATAGCGCCTCTTAGTTTTATATCACGGTACATACGAGAACCAGCGTACGCTCTGTGAAATAGTAAAGATTGTGAATGAAAAATATAAAGATATTTTTATTGTTTATGATACCAAACGAGCAAGCAGAATACCTAATGAAAAGTGTTACTGCTGCTTATAGACCTTTGCAATATTAGGAGTACAGTTAGGGCGTTGCCTAACAACCAAGACCCACCCAGAAATTTTGAATTTATACTATCTCACTCACCGAACAAAGCGCAACAGCACATTGCTACTGCTCAGACGTCAGATAATCGGGCAAAACTGGGCAGTAGCAGTGCACTATTAGTATTAGGCGAGAGAATATCAACTTGGGTGGCATTTGGGTGATAGGCACGGGCCTTGCTAGGTGTGTTGCTTGTTCGTTTGTCTGTTTCATATCTCGCCAGTGATACAAAAATTATTCCTTAATGCAGTATGAGACCTTTAAAAAAAAATTAAAAAGAGCAGCAGCGAAAATGACTCACTTGTGTACACCTGCAACAGAAGTATAATGTCTCACACAATTTGGTGACAAATTCGTAAATATAAACTCATATCTATTGTTCTTGAATGCAGCCAGTAGATACAACGCCTGAGTTGTGCCACGAAGACCAGAGTTCACAACCTTCGTGTTAGTTGTTAGTACACAACCCAATCCTATTGCTGGAAAACAGAAACAAACATCACAATCCTGTTTTTATTGCAATTAGTTAGAGTTTGTTTATATGCTCTTCTTTCATCTGGTTTTTGGCGGTTGCCTGACTTCAATATTCTTTGGAATGTAATAGTTGACCAGACGGTATCAAATGCTGAGGTCAGGCAGCCTGACCTCAGCATTTGAGCCTGACTCAGGCTCAGATGTTTTCGAGATCTTAGTTGTTCTTTATCCCTCCAGGTCGACAGCTACGAATAATTTAATCATCTCAGCTTATATATGTGTTGGCCTTGAGCCTCCTAAATAATAGGAGTGAAATTGACCTACTATAATATAGTATTGACCAGCGTGATATTATCACGCTGGTCAGACGTGTTGGTATAGAGTTTTGTTTTCACTTTTCCTTCTTTCACATAGACGTTATATGCGTTTTAGATCCCTTAGTCGTGTTTTACGATCACCTACAGGTAAAATTAGTGGGTGGTGAATTGTATTCTTACTTCGTCACCACACGAATAATGTAAGGGTAGATAGTATTCGTAGCCATTATCACACATCGCTTAAAGAGCTGAAATATGAATAAAAAGAAAAAAAAATATACATAAATTTATCCTTGGCGAAGACATAGAATGCCATATGATTCTCAAATTAGTGATAACCATTCGTCCTTTGGTGCCGCTGTTGCCTTTCGTATCCTCAATAGGTTCGATTCTATCAAATATCTTCTCCCCGGAACGTAGTTTTAAATATCTGTAATTACGAGGAAAAATAATTGAATTTCATAATTCCGTAATGTTTACGCGAGTATTACCATCAGAAAAACTAGTTTTACGAATGCTATCGCGTTTGTATTTGATTTTTAATTTCCTGAAGTTTCAGACACTTTACAGTGATCGCATGGTCACGGGAGGATTAGGTGCTTACCGGACACGGGGTCTTCGGTAAGTACCTGCACGGAATTGGGAGAGAAGAGGTCCCAGGGTGCCATGAGTGTGGCGCACGCACTGGAGGTATGCCCCGCCTGGGGGCCTCAACATGTGCACCTCCTCCCACCGCCTTGAATGACGACAGGGCGTGAGCCAATGGCCAAGCGTTGGGGTGCCGGGGATCGAATGTCAGTAGACGATCTCTCTGGCACCCCGTAAAAGCGCGGAAGGGGCCGCTGTAGTTTTAGTGGGTATTCCGGTCAGGCAGCTGGCCGGCGAGTCCCACACTCTCCCTCGCCTGTCACCGGGGCGAGGAATAGCGCGTAAACGTTTCTACAGCGTGAAAAAAAAATGGTCACGGGAGGATTAAGGTGTCTTACGTCCAACAAGTCATCGTTATCACAGAGATTTATATATCTACCCACTACACATTATTTAATAACTAATAACTGTAGTGGGTCTCTTGGCGTTGGCCTTGGTGTTGTAATAGATGATTATACATACATACATACATACATACATATCATCACGCCATATCCCTTGCAGGGTAGGCAGAGAGAACAGAGTGCCAGAGAACTCTATCTCTGCATACTTCACTCGCTTCCTCAACATTCATAATTCTCTTCATACACGCTCGCCGGTTTCGGAGACTCTTGACTCCACCTTCCTTCAGTACATGACCGATCTGGTCTAGGTAGGTAAGTCTCGGTCTCCCTCGGTACCTACATCCTTCCACTTTCGCATTGTATATCTTCTTAACCAGGCGTTCGTTCGGCATTCTTTCCACATGTCCGAACCATCGGAGCATTGCCTTTCGCATCTTTACACCAATACTCTCTTTCATACCTACTCGCTCTCTTACGTCGTCGTTACGAATGCGGTCGGTCAGCCTAACTCCACAGATTTTCCGCAGAGATCGCATTTCGACCGCATTAATTTTACTATCATACTCTTTTCTGCATACCCAACTCTCGCTTCCATACAGTAATGTTGGGACAAGCACTGCGTTATGTATTGCTACACGTGCCTTCTGGCTGAGGTGGTGGCTGCCGAAAAGTTGCCCCAACCCCATAGATGATTATTTTAACCTTTATTAAGTAAATAGGTAAATGTATGTTATGTGTATGAGTGTATATGTGTGCATGTGAATACGTGTACCTACATATATATACATGCATGTAATATGGCTATAATAAATATATGTAAGTAAGAGCGTGTCTCGTCGTTAAACAATTACGTTTGGCGAGAATAATTATGTACTAGTAAATATGATACCATTGTTTAATAAATAAATAAAATAAAAGAATTAAGGGATATAATATTCAGATACCATCGATGTAAGACAAGGAAATCTCGATAGAAAACTTTATTCTCACACCTGACCAATGCGGTATAGAAGATCGCTTTTGACTCACCCTGCAAACAACTCTCTTCGCCGTGCGAGCGGGCCACCGGTACCCAATCTTTGTAGAGTTATACGGGCTGGGAGGCGAGAATGATCCATCCAACGTAGAAATCCGCTTGATAATATAATAAACACCATGTTTGGAAAACCCAATTGGTGTTAAAAGTTTTCCAGAAGAACGCTGTTGTCCCTTCTCCTGGTGATGTCTTAGACAGTTTTTACCAGTCCATAAGAAAATAAGGGTGAAAATAAGTGAAATGGAGACTATAGAAAATAAAAACTACGTTAAAAAAACCCGACTTCAAAAACGGAAAAGTACAAAATATCTTAAAATACTATCACTTGTATGTGCTATCTATTGACAGGTTTGAAATCGGTGCCAAGCCCTAAACAAAATTATAAACAGCTTAGGTACTTACTGTAATGAAATTCCTACACTAAAGATACGGATACCGGACCGGCACATGGGGAAATAATTTGATGTTATTTTAAACAGTCTCATGATAGATAGGTGTGATTATAACTCTACTGCCGTTAAGTGGTATGTACCTACCTAATTATTGATAGTTGTACGGTTAGTGCCGCTAGATGAATGGAATTTCATTAATTTAGTTTGATTTTACATTTCTATCAAAATAAGTGACTCTGTGTCATTTTAACTACGTGAGTTGCAGACTTGCGAGTCTCGTAAATCTTGCATTTGGGCAACACTAATGACAAACGAAGTCAATAGACCTTTATATATAAATATGACTAAATATACCTATACATTTTTTAAATGTCTGATATTATCATATATATGTTGACTGGTACCCTAGCTAACCTGTTGTGGCAACTTATATTGAAGGTGATAGTTCACCCTTCTGAATGATAAACCATTATAAATTATAATGGTAACAATTGGTGAAATATTAACATAAAGGAAAAATTATGAAAAAAAGTTCGTGTGTGAACATGCGTTTATGTGTAGAATGTTTCTCTGCCTGCGAGTGTTAGTCTTTATATTCTATGGTAACTTATTTTTTTAAAGAAATTTAGATTATGAGCATATTTTCTGTTTTCTCGTAATTAAATTTTAATAAATAAATAATTTGTGATTTTCTTTTTGAAATCGTATTTTTGCAATTATAATGGATAAACTGTTAAAATTATCCTTTAAATATTATCTATACACATACGTACATATATGTACTCTTTACAATTTAGAATCGTTGATAATTAACTCTAAAGTGACACACAAAAATAATATTTTAACATCAACAAAATTTATATCTATTCGTTCTAATTCGTTAGAAAATCTGTATACTTACGCAAAAGGCAAATCGAATAGCACTTCTCTATTCTCCCAAACATGTCCAGTTTTAACTTTCGACATGATTTTGTACGAAATATTTAATGTAAGAACAACAAATTGCTTTAACAAACAAATGTTTTGATTTCCGTTGCTATGACAACTAACTCTTTAAAGCGTCTGCCTTGAAACTTTAAATATTACGGAAGTCGGGAAGTATATGAATATTTATTTTCTTTGGCTTTAGCTTACGGGTTAAGAATGCAATATATTTTTTTCTTCTTCTTCTCAGCTCATACACGTCCCACTGTTGGGCTCGAGGCTCCTCCATAATGGGAGGGCAATTGACCTACTATACCACGCTGGTCAGACGTGTTGGTATAAGGTTTTGTTTCGAGTTTCCCTTCTCTCGCATAGATGTTATATGCGTTTTATATCCCATAGTCGTCTCGTACGAACAGCCACGGATAAAATGGGGGGTGGTAAATTGTATTCTTACTCTGTCACCAAACGGAAAAATAAATTATTTTACATAACTCTAATAGACTCTAGGAGTCTTATAAATCGCCAGAAACATTATCAAGAAAACGGCCTACAGCACACTCTTGATAGACGTAACATATTTAAAGTGTGGCAATTTTTGGTGGTAGGTCTACGCTGTTGGCAGTTTTCTGTCTACAGGTGCGGACCGATCCGTCCGGCGAGTACCACACTCTCGCAGAAAATCGACGTGTGAGCAATGGCTATGTGCTGAGTTGCGCTTCGTTCGGTGAGCGAGAGAGCCGGAAGCCTAACTGGTTGGGTTTAGAGTTTGTATTGGTAGGCAGCGGTCTATACCCTTGTTATTGTAAAGGTACATGGGCGGCAGTAACACTTGCCATCAGGTGTGTTGCTTGCTCGTTTGCCACCATTAGTAATAAAAAAATATTGCACTTTCACGACCATGGTAAGACCAATCAATGAATTATTTCGGATTGTCCGATAGTCTGTATCGTTTCGCCGTTGTTGGAGGCTTCCTTCACAAATCAGGGCAACGACTTAGTAGCCACATTCTGCAGATGGTTTGGTGATTGCAATGTGCTGTTATGTGTTCCCAGGACAGAGCTACTCAGATGCTTACTGGTCACGGGGTAAGTACCTGCACAGAATTGGAAGAGAAGGGGCCCCAGGTTGTCACGCGTGTGGTGCGGTACACTCTGGCGGTATGCTCCGCTTAGGGGCTCCAGCGCCACATCCTGTCGACGGTCGTTGGGAGAGACCTGTCGTTGTCGACCATCACCTCGAAGATGCTTGGCAGCGGCAGGTGCTGGTCGTCGATGGCCTCCTTTTGTGAGGGCATCATGAAAAAGAAGGAGGCCACAGAGCGGGAACACGAGGCGCTTGTGTCCACTGACTCGCTCCGCCAACGTATTCTGGTCGGGCTTCAGCTGGCCGGTGAGTCTCACACACCCCCTCGTCTGTCACTGACGGGGGATAACGCGTAAATGCGTTTCACTGCGATAACCAAAAAAAGGACAGAGTTGCTCACTCTCCTAGTACGCCCCCTTGCCGACTTTCACGGGGAAGTAAAGTGTAGCGACAATCATTCGGGGAAGTCGTCGTGGGCGGATCCAAAAAAAAACTCTCTCAGGTTCGATGCCGTTTATTTTTGAAAATAATTTTACAATTTTTTACGGTAGAACATTAATATCCCATGATTTCTGACCGTGAGCCATACATAATAAGAAGTTGGAGTTCATTTCTTTAGTGTTTTATTGTGTTTATTGAATAGTTTTGCTAGTATTTTGTGTAATATAATACCGATAAAGTGCTGAAATGTAGTAAATATGATAGGTATAATACTGGTTTATGAGTAATTTTATGTTTTATCAAAATTCCCGAAGTATACATTAATTTCGTTATCGGTGCTGAAATTAATGGTATCTACTTCACTTTATTACGGTCAGTGACTATTAATTTACCACGAAGTACTAATAAGTGTTAAATAATATGTAAAGAAATTTAATTAAAACTTGGCTGTGTGAGCTATGTTCCCTGTACTCGTCTGAACAGACGAACAGAACCAAAACGTAAACTTTTTTTGTGAGTTTTGGCGGGAATATGGGAATGTCATGTCACGCTCTTTTATTAAATTCATTTCTTTAGTGTGTTCAAGTGTTATATTGAATAATTTTGCTGGTATTTTATGGAATATGATAGAGTTAAAGCGCTGAAGTGTAGTGAATATGGTATAATAGTGGTTTACGTGTATTTTCGTGTTTGCCCAAAATGCCTGTTTTTTATCTCAGAGACCAAATTGACACATGCAAATGTCAAATTTATAAATTAATAATGCTGCCAGCTTTTTTGTGAAGTGGTGTACCTATGATACCGGTATATCGAAACGTAAGAATTTGTATTTATTAGGTGATTAACTTTAAAGTTTTCTATTCCAAAGCGTATCAGTATACATGGTCACACGAGGCGCTATATACTAGGATAACGTGACGTACCTTACATACTTATTAAAATGGACTTTTGTTATTTGATAATAAATAGATATAGATCTAGATATTTATATTTATTTATATTTATTTTTAATTCCAACATGTAGTAATCAAAGTGACAAAAAATCGCGGTTTGAATACTTTTTGAGAATTTATAAAATCTAATTAAATAACTGTACATTTTTCAAGTTAACTTGTAATAAAACGATACTTGTTTATATTAACGCAAATTATCGATAGACGCGTGGTATATAGGCCGAAAGTGGCACATAATTATTTCAGAATTGCAAAAAACTGGTAACACATGTAATGTCAATTTAGTCACAGAGTACATTTCTTCGTACTCGTATAATAGTATCTTTTACTAGTCTGTGCATATCCCTACGCGGACTATTTGACAGTTCATCATTAAGTTTTTATAATAGTGCTGTTTTTCCTTTGTGGTTGTTTTTATTGTGTGGTTGGTACTAGAAGGTTATAAACTCTTGTAAAAAGCAATGTTCGAAGTTCCGCCTCTTAAACGTAGTGTTTAATTTCTCTGTGGTGTGCATTTGTATATACTGAATTTAGTCTCTGAGATTAAAATACGGGCTTGTCAGACTAGTTAGAATTGTTTTTTGTTTCAGTATACTACTTGTCACTGTATTTCTCATGTAATCTTAGAGTTATACTCACCGGCCCTTTCCGTACTATTTCGTAACGTACAATCTCATTCGTTTGACGGTCTACGAACGAGTCTTACGGGACATTGGCGAAGTTACGGTTAATCGCTAACAGAAGCCATTCATCAAGAAGAAGAACGGGCTTGCAGTAATATAACCAGTTATTACTTTATATCGTGTTGGTGATAATAAACAATAATATTAAATCGCTAACTGAAGCCTTTCATCAAGAAGACAAACAATAATATTATAAAACGACAAGAATAAAGAAACGGAAACGAAGTAAAGTATAAATTTCAAATATGGAGAAGTTATCGATGTGTAGAATATGTCTGGTTGAAGACGTTAAAATGTATTCCCTGATTGGTGCTTACCTGCAGGAATTGTATGAGAGGCTGACGGAGACGCCAGTAAGTAACTACTTTCGATACTTGAATAAAAATAATAAAATTTACGTATTAATACTTAACCTTAAACATATATTCTGGGCCCGGCCAGGCGTGTTGACGGTCTAAGAACTCTTATTTGTCCGGCCAAGATGTCTCTCACCTTCTCTGTAGTGCCTTACGTCCAACAGTGGCTGACTATGGGCTTATGGTTAGATGGACAAGCTTATAAATGGTCTTGACATTTATCCTCATCAACAATTTATATAAATGTACATCCTGCCATCAATTGATTCAAATGAACCGCTGTGTGGTGACAGCTATGAATACCACCAACCCGAAGATGACTAATAGCAATACCTGAGAAAACTTCATCTGTTGCCATCTGGTAAAATATAAAATTCTTAAGAAGATTGTCAGTCAAAAATTTATGATGGCCAGTCATAAAACTATTGACAAAAAAAATATGCATGCGTACAAAATAGTCCCTCGCTCTCTCTCTTACTCTCTATATCTCTCTAGTAGGGGGGTCAGATAGTGGGGATGCTACGAAGAGTCGCACAAAGAGAAGACCGAGAATGTCTAATGTGTTCTATCTCATTCTCTCGCCGGCTGGATCCTATACATTTATGTCTTTGTGTCTCTATGGACTTATTTTTTCGTTTCATCGAGTTTAAAATCTCAACAATTCTAAAGAAGTTTCACTTCAAAAAAACTTTTGTTATATGTGTGATGGAAGAAGAAAGAGTACATATTCAGCTTATTGTTGCGCCAGTCACGGAAAAGTTAAGGAGTGAAAGGTTAACATGGTGTGGACATATGATGAGACGGGATGAAAGTAATGTTGTGAGGAAAGATTTAAATATGAATGTTGAAGGCTTTAAGGGTAAAGGAAGACCAAAGAATGGATGGATGGACTGCGTGAGGCATGACGTGGATAGACAGGCAATGACTGCAGAGATGACGTCTGATAGGACTGTATGGAGGAAGATGACATATTGCGTCGACCACAAGTAATTGGGATAAGAGCAAGATGATGATGATGGAAGAAGAGTACATATTGAGTTGACCCCAAGATATTGTGATAAGAGTAAGATGATGATGATGAATCACATATTCAAACAATTTTATATTGGTAGGTTTGTCCTGTTACATTTGTCCTTCTACAGCCTTCAATTGCATGGCTCATACATGGCAGTACCACACTCTGACACAAAAATTTATCTGACTAGTAGCAATTTGCTATTGCAGTTAGTTAGTTTGGTGAGTGAGTGCTGGAGGCCCAAACCACATCTATAAGTAGGCAGAAATCTCGCTTTGCTCCTGGTATTACTTAGTTTTATAAGTGGCAGCTATCACTTACCTAATGCTGCTGTCACCTGATCATTTCTGTCTGTCTGCCATAAAATATAAAAAAAAATGGCATTAACATGAGAGTCAAATGTACTTGAATAAATATTTGTATATTTCTTGTTAATTGTTTGTTTAAAGGCTATATTTAAATTCAAATTCATTATGTATAAACTCTGTGAGGGCACATACATATTGTCAATTTTAACATTTTAATCTAATAAACTACCATCGGATCGGAAACTCTACAGAGAAGATCCAGTGTGATGCCCTTCGAATCTAATAGTTTAAATACAACGTAAATGACCACGGCTGGACCGGATTCCACAAGTGGTATCCAATCACAAGTTAACTACTAGAGCAGCCATCACTCCTCTCAACTATCTTGGAAAGAAGGGAGAGATCCGCTCCACGCAGCTACATATAAACTGAAGACTGATAAGTAGGCAGTTCTTATGGAAAACAAAGGCCAATCAATATTTTACTTATTTATCAGCAATTTGTCAGTAATAAAACAGTGTCGAACTTGGTATTGTAACATAAAAATGCTAATATTTTAAAATTTTGCTTTACAATTCTATAATAAAGCTCAATTTTGAATTAGAAATTAAAGTAAATGTTTTCATTCACATTTGTTGCACAAGTACCAAGCATAAACAATAGACTGGAAGCAACAAACATTAATTTAAGACTTTATTTCATTGAGTTCAGGAAATTTCAAGTATGAGATAACATTTTGTTGGAGTTACAAAGTCTCAATAATTCAAGATAGGTACCTTATATGTAGGGGTTAGTGGTAGTACTTCATTTTTTTTCAACATATTTAGTTTTACGACTAAGTGACGATCGAGTTACAAGAAATTCCACTGCATATTACAAAGTGAGTTAGGCTCTACCTGATGCAAAACAAGCCTTAATTTAATTGACCCAAAGCAAGACATTCTCAACATGCTGATTTATATTCTTTCAGTTTATTTCGATGATTAAGAAACCAGTCCAACTATGTTACTTATGCCATGCAAGACTTCAGAACTGCCATCGTCTGCAGGCTAGATGTCTCAAAAGTGAGGAGTTTCTCAATAAAGTTATGGCAAATAATGAGGTGAGATTTTTGTAAAATCAATTATTTATAATGGTAATTAGTATTTCTATGTAGTGATAACAAAAATATAATTCACCCTATTTTGCCCCTGGGTGATTTAAATTAACCTAGGATTATGTTATGCGCTCACTCCTGAGTGAGACATGAATGAGTTGAAGTGATCATTTGTATAATAAGCAAACAATGAACTGTTGATATTTGATATCAAGCACCACTCTCATCACTGTAATTCTAATGTTTTTAAATAATAATTTACTATTTACTCTTTAGTTTGGATTATATTGAAAATAAATTATGATTTATTTAAATTATAGAATTTATTTTCATATTTTTCAGTCTCATAAAGTCACTTTAACTGTAAAGAAAAAAAAATGTCCATTATTTCAAGTATTCATCACGGCACTATCCCTTCAGCTGCAGAGGAGGCCTACATCCAACAGTAGAGAGATAAGGGCTCAATGATGATGATAATCATGATAAAATATTTTTAATTACAGCTAAAACAAATGGAGTCACAAAATTTGCATACACTTAAAGCAGTACACCCATTAATATGTATTAGTTATGTGCCATCGACAAGAGAGGAACCTGATGATGATAAAATTCATGAAAACAATGATTTAAAATTTGACCCATTAGAAATTATATCTGATGTTCAAGTTAAAGAAGAATTCTATGAAGGTACAAATTTTATTTAAGAAATTCTGTGGCAGACTGTGGGGTGTACTCCACCAAGTTTTATTTTAACTATATATATATATAATTTTAAGAATAAGATTATTATTCACCGCCCCCTATCTTACACCTGGATGATCGTAAGAGATGATTAAGGGATAAAAAATACATAGAATGTCTATGCAAGAGAAAGCAAACGCGAAACAGAACTCTTTACCAATATGTCCAACCAGTGTGGTATATTAGGTTAATGTCCCTCCCATTATGGACGAGGTCCAATCCCAGAAGTAGTATGTATAGGTGCTGAGATGAAAACCAGAGATTTAGTATTTATATCAAAACTTTCAAAATCATCAAAGAAATAAATAGCTGAACTACTGAGAGAATAGCAGCAGATATGGTGAAACTTTATGGCCAGTCTTTATTCACCATTAGATTACTTTCTAGAGTCACTGTTTGGCAATAAGTCAAATCGTCACCTTCAATATTGCAATAGGCATAATGTCAATTAAGACCTGTAGAGGCCTATAACTATCCCCACATGGTGACAAGAGGACCTAGGGATAACCTACATTGTGTTCATATGGAATCTATGTCATATACTATACTACATTTTAGCACTTTTACTCAATGGAGTAAAAGTGCTAAAATCACTACATAGTATAAAACAAAGTCGCTTTTTCTGTCATCATGTCTCCTTGTATGCTTAAATCTTTAAAACTACGCAACGGATTTTAATGTGGTTTATTTTAATAGATAGAGTGATTGAAGAGGAAGGTTTATATGTATAATAACATCCATTAAATAGTGGAGAAATACTGTTATTTTTGAGGTTTCTAATGTGATGTCGTAAATAAACAGATTATTTTGCGCTTACATTGCAAACGCTCGCTGAACCCTACGAAATAGGTCAAAATAATGTACTACAGTATTGTACTGCTTAAAAGGGCCTACCAAAAAGTCCACGATGGTATATGCTTATCTCTTAAGGATAACAAACTATATCCATTTTAATACTTTAAAAAATGGTCTATTATAAAACGATAATTGAAAAGCTATTTACACAATTACTGTATTAATCCTTATCATTTTAAATACATTAGTTGGCTTGAGCATTTCACGAAGATATTTTTTTTCCTTCAGACCATGCAAATTAAATCAATACCTTAGGAGATGTAGCAAAATCAAAATAACGCGCAACGAAATTATTTTCGTGTCGCCGCGCCGCCTGTGATAGCGGGCCGCGCGGCCGCCTCGCGTTCGAGCTCGGGGCCGAAAAGTTTTGGTAGTGTAGTGGAATTGTACGAGTATATCTTATATATGCCTACAAAAAAGTCCGCCATGGCATAAATGTCTATATGCTCAAGATGGGCGGGCCACTGAAGACAAAGATCAGGTACCGGTGGCCCGCTCGCACGGCGAAGAGAGGAGCAAAAATCTACATACATACATACATATCATCACGCCATATCCCTTGCAGGGTAGGCAGAGAGAACAGAGTGCCAGAGAACTCTATCTCTGCATACTTCACTCGCTTCCTCAACATTCATAATTCTCTTCATACACGCTCGCCGATTTCGGAGACTCTTAACTCCACCTTCCTTCAGTACATGACCGATCTGGTCTAGGTAGGTTAGTCTCGGTCTCCCTCGGTACCTACATCCTTCCACTTTCGCATTGTATATCTTCTTAACCAGACGTTCGTTCGGCATTCTTGCCACATGTCCGAATCATCGGAGCATTCCCTTTCGCATCTTTACACCAATACTCTCTTTCATACATACTCGCTCTCTTACGTCGTCGTTACGAATGCGGTCGGTCAGCCTAACTCCACAGATTTTCCGCAGAGATCGCATTTCGACCGCATTAAGTTTACTTTCATACTCTTTTCTGCATACCCAACTCTCGCTTCCATACAGTAATGTTGGGACAAGCACTGCGTTATGTATTGCTACACGTGCCTTCTGGCTGAGGTGGTGGCTGCCGAGAAGTTGCCCCAACGCTCCCAAATCTACATTTCCATATACTGGCCCTACAGACTTTGGATTTGGTGTGGGCTTTCTTTCTGGCGTACAAAGGTTAGATGAAGTAGGGTTTTAAGAAATTCCTTCTTCGAAAGGAATTCTATGTAGGAAAAGTAAACAACACAATTAAATTAACGTAACCGAAGCGAAGCGAGGGCGGTTCGCTAGTGTAGTATAAAATGCATGTGCAATGCAACATAAAATGTTATCAAACTTATTTAATACTAGTTGTGCCCCTTGCATGCATGTTAATATGTTTTTTATTTTATAGTAGTTGACACCATGTTTAAGTAGGTATTTCGACATACAGATATTTAATTGGTAACATTTCAACTTAAAAAGTTGTTTAGAAAGTTTAATGAATGTACTCATTAATTGTTTGAACACCAAATGGTCTGGTGTTAGGAGAGGCTGGTAATCTCTCATACAGGTCTCCCTAGTTTTAATTCCAGTCTCTCACATGGATACTAACAATTTTTATGAAAACACCGGCACACAAAAAAAAAACAAAGTGGTCTGTACACTGGGTGCCACCTATCTACGGGCATGTTTCTCGACCTGCGGAATACGAATTTCTAGTCAGTTTTAGCCGTCCACCCTCCAGTTTCGAGTAAATTGCGAAAAACCGTGAAAAATAGCGAAAATTTGATGAATTGGTAATAAAAAAATTGGGGATCTAAGAAAAGCGCAATTTTCATGTATTTTGATCTCGTGAATACTAATTTTAAGGGTGCTTAGGTAATAAGCATTTCCAAATCGGAGAAAATTCTAAAAAACCTTAAAAATTACAAAAATCGCAAAAATATGCAGTTATTTTGATAAAAAAATCTTGTAGTCTTGGAGCGAGAAGAATTTTCTTGTAATTTGATCTACGTAATCTGAATCTGCAATATATTTGGTCCAGATTCCTCTCAAACACCAAAAAAGTAGCAAAAACGGATAAAATACCAAATATTTGCTACTGATAAAATTGAAAAAAAATCTTGTCTATTTAATACGTTTTTTGTATTTTTTTAACATAAAACACAAGTCTAAAATCTAAATTGTAAAAAAGTTGAAAATTTATAAAAAATCATGTATAAGCTGATTAAAGAGAGTGATTTTCTCGAATGTTAAACTGTTTTTCGGTGTTATTGAACTCGTTTATTGTCAAATGATCTACGGAGTGGATTTCTCTTTCGTTTATTCTCTTCTTTCGGTTCATTTCTTTTTAGTGTCCAGCAATAGTCTGCCATTATGTTGATATTCCAATTATCTTGATACCTAGTCTCCATTTCACTTATATCTTGATAGTATCATTCTCCCTGTTCTTCACTATATTCTCCAAGATTGACAGTGAATTTAAGATACCGGGTAGTGGTCGAAGCCCCTCTTGGGTCATCTGACTACTGCCTGATCCGTAGCAGAGCACCTGTTGCGAGGCCTAATCGTTCTACAGCGACTGGGACTCGCAGAGTCTAGCAATATAAGTCAGCAGATTGGGATGGACTTCGCGAGTTTTACGCATCCTACCCATGGAAGCGGCTTTGCTTCACCTCTGAGGACCCTGGCGTTTGTGCGGACTGCGTTACCGACACGGTTATTACGGGGATGGATTTATTCATCCCTAATGTTAAAATACCCGTCGGCGGCCGCAACCGCCCTTGGTTTAATAAAACTTGCAGGACGGCTGCACGGCAGAAGCAGTCCACATATCGGGCCTGGAACAGGGCTAAAAACTGTCAAGACCCGAACGTCAGAGAGGTGAAGCGAAAATTTAACGCCGCTTCTAGATCTAGTAAGAAGGCTATCGCCAGTGCCAAGGCAGAACATGTTGCCAGAATTGGCGAGCGATTGGAGAACTATCCCGCTGGGAGTCGTGCATTCTGGTCGCTCGCCAAGGCTGCCCAGGGCAACTTCTGCCGGTCCAATCTCCCACCACTACAGAAAACGATGGAAGCCTAGCCCACAGCACAAAGGAGAAGGCCCATCTTTTAGGTCAATTCTTTGCCTGTAACTCGACTTTGGACGCGGGAGCTGCCTCACCACCTACCATCCCGTGGTGTGACAGCTCTCTACCTGAAATCCGTATCTCGCAGCGAGCGGTCAGGCGGGAACTGAGGCTTTTAGACGTCCATAAGTCGAGTGGGCCGGATGGCATCCCTGCAGTGGTCTTAAAGACGTGCGCCCCTGAGTTAACCCCCGTCCTTACGCGCCTGTACCGACTTTCCTACGATACTAATAGGGTTCCATCTTCGTGGAAGGTCGCCCAAGTCCACCCGATCCCTAAAAAGGGAGACCGGGCGGACCCATCGAATTACAGGCGGATTGCGATAACATCCTTGCTCTTCAAAGTAATAGAGAAAATCATAAACCGCCAGCTTCTGTAGTACCTTGAGGATGACCAGTTGATTAGTGATCGCCAATATGGCTTTCGACATGGTCGATCGGCTGGTGATCTTCTTGTGTACCTTACAGACCGTTGGGCATATGCTTTGGAGGGCAAGGCTGAGGCGCTAGCATTCAGCCTAGATATCGCAAAGGCATTCTAGCACGGGGCCCATCTATCGAAGCTACCTTCTTATGGAATCCCCGAGGGACTCAGTAAATGGATCGCCAGCTTCCTGGATGGTCGGAATATAAAAGTCGTCGTCGATGGCTCTTGCTCCGATACTATGATCATTAACGCTGGTGTACCACAGGGCTCGGTGCTCTCTCCGACGCTCTTTATCTTGCATATAAATGAGATGCTCTCTATAGAGAATATGCATTGCTATGCGGATGACAGCACGGGTGACGAGCGGTATACCGAGCATCAGAATATCCCTCGGAGTAAATTACAGGAAAGAAGGACTCAACTTGTGTCTGAAGTCGAGCGCTCTCTGGGGCAAGCCTCGAAATGGGGTGAACGGAACTTATTCCAGTTCAGTCCCACTAAGAGTTCCCACAAGTTTGCGCGTTCACTGCAAAGAAGGACCCGTTTGTCATGGCGCCTCAGTTCCAAGGAGTAACTCTCTAAATTGCCGAGAGTATTGGGATCCTCGGCGTCGAACTATCAAGCAAAGTCCAGTTTGAGAGTCATTTGGAGGACGAAGCCAAATTGGCAAGTAGAAAACTGGGCGTCCTGAACAGAGCCAGGCGGTACTTCATACCGAGACAACGTCTTGTGCTATATAAAGCACAAGTCCGCCCTCATGTGGAGTATTGCTCACATCTCTGGGCAGGCGCGCCCAAATATCAGCTAGACTACCTGCAAAGACGTGCTGTTCGAATCGTCGGTGATCCCAATCTCACGGAAAGACTGGAGTCATTGGGGAGCCGGAGAGACTTTGGGGTCTCTCTGTGTACTCTACAGGCTCTTTTACGGGGAGTGCTCTGAGGAACTATTTGACTTGGTACCACCGCCACCATTTTATCACCGTACCACTCGGCACCGCGGCAGAGTTCATCCATTTCACCTGGAAACGATACGGACGTCTACTGTACGATTTCAGCGATCATTTCTCCCACGTACGTGCAAGATCTGGAATGAACTACCTGCTGCCGTGTTTTCCTAGCGCTATGACATGTCCTTTTTTAAACGAGGTTTAAGAAGAGCTCTTACTTCACGGTTGGCAGCGGCCTAGCTGTGCCCTAGTATTGCAAAGGTCCATGAGCGGTAGTGTCACTTACCATCAGGTGTGCTGCTTGCTTGTTTGCCACCACCGGCAATAAAAATAAAAAAAAAGATTTTTAGGAAAGTGATGTGAGAATCTAGAAAGTGTAATTTAAGATTCATTAAGCAACCTAAATTTTTGTAATTTGTCACAGTCTCGAGAAATTCATTCTCTTTTTTTTAAATTACTGAAATTTAGCATTTAATATGCTTAATTATTTATAAAAACCGATTACGAAGTGAAAAATGATGCATGTCCTACAATTAGTCACGGTAGTGTAGTGGCAGCTCGATTGGGCCGGAATCCCAATAGGCGCGGGTTCGGATCCCGCTTGTGACATCATTTTTCACTTCGTAATCGGTTTTCATTCTCTTTAATCAGCTTATACATATTTTTTATAAATTTTATTATTTTTTACATTTTCAGTATTTAGACTTGTATGTTAAAAAAGTAGAAAAAACGTATTAAATAGAGCTTACAAGATTTTTTTTCAATTTTATCAGTAGCAAATATTTGGTATTTTATCGGTGTTTGCGATTTTTTAAATTTTTGAGAGGGATCTGGACCAAATATATTGCAGATTCAGATTACGGAGATCGAATTACAAGAACATTCTTTTCGATCCAAGATTACAAGATTTTTTTATCAAAGTAATTGCATTATTTTTGCGATTTTTGCCAATTTTAAGGGTTTTTTACAACTTTCTCGGACTTGAAACAGCTTATAATCTAAGCACCCTTAAAATTAGTATTCACGATATCAAAATACATGAAAATTGAGCTTGTCTTAGAGCCCCAATTTTTTTTATTACCAAAACATCCAATATTCGCTATTTTTCACGGTTTTGCGTAATTTACTCGAAACTGGAGGGTGGATGGCTAAAACTGACTTGAAATTCGTATTCCGCAGGTCGAGAAACATGCCCGTAGATAGGTGGCATCCAATGTACAGACCACTTTGTTTTTTTTTTGTGTGCAGGTGTAAATAAACTAGATTAACATTTCTTTTGTTACTTTTCTGTGTGAGAGAGAAATAAAAATATTATTATTATTATTCATTGCATGTCTACTAAGCATAAACGATAGATTAGAAGCACCAAACATTACTTTTAGATTTGATTGTATTCAGGGTATTCCAAATAAGAATTCATTATATTTGAACTTATAAGAGTATGATTATTTAGAGTTATAGAGTATAAATATACATCTTTAAATGTTGCAGAGATTTCTCTTATTATCTCTTATTAGGATTATTTAAGCCTAAATAATTCTTATTAATCCCGTATGTAGAGTTACAGTATAAGGGAGTGGCTTTCTTATGCTCTTAATAAGGTTCAATTTACTGAGATTCCACTGTATTTACAGATGATTCATTTATAAATGAGGCAGTTGATATCAAATCAGAGGTTACTGTTAAAGATGAAGATATTTGTACAGAAGATGGTGATATGGCAGATAATAACCACATAATGCAGGATACAGGATTAGAACATGATATACAACTAAAACCTGCCAAGATTGTTTTAGAGAGAATAGATTTGGAACAGTTTAAAATAGGTAAGTGTTATTAATGTTTGTTTTAAAACACGATCCCGCACTAAGGTGTAAATACTTGTATTGGGGTGTGACGTCACAAACATACAATTAACTGATACACATTACACAAAGACTCGGAACAACAATTTCACGAAGAGAGCGGTCGGTATAGTTTTATTTAGAGTTTACTTATTAGTTTATTTGGGTTGCTGATTTTTTTTTAAAGAAAGTCTGTGTCAAATAAATAAGTGCATTGATATCAGAGATGTTTTTGCAATCTTTGACCTCACTACAGTACATGTAATTGACAATGTAAGGTACATTCAGTAGAACTGTTAGTCGGGTGTAATGACACAAGTATTGTTGGAATTGGCAGTGTATGAAGCCCCCATTGGCAGAATATTAACTTCATATTTCTATAATTTAGGTCCCCCTGCCGCTAAGAACCAGAAAATAGATCTAATGAATGGAATCACTGAAAGTAATATATTAGTAAAACCTGAAACCGAAGTGGCAATAATACAAAATAAAAATAATGAGGAGAAATTACAGGCCATAGAGAGGGCTGTTACAGTCGAAAATAAAAATATCGTGAAGCAAATATCTTTCATAGATAAATATATAAAGGAAAGGAAAAAGAACATGGACACATTTAGTGATGTACACAGCGAGATTGAAACTAATAGGTGTAAGGTACGTGAGAAAAGTGACATTCATAAGAGTGCTTTAGTAAGTCGTACATGTAAACATGCAGGTAAAGACTCTTATAGGTGTGATATATGTGAAAATGACATGGGTGAGAGATTGTATAGATGTAATGTATGTGGGAAGAGTTTCAGTGGCAAGAGTATTTTAGTTAGACATATTCGAATACACACTGGTGAGAGATTATATGAATGCAATGTATGTGGGAAAAGTTTCATTCAGAAGAGTACTTTAGTAACACATATAAGAATTCACTCTGGTGAGAGATCACATAGATGTAATGTATGTGGAAAGAGTTTCACTAGGAAGGGTATTTTAGTTGCACATATTCGAATACACACTGGTGAGAGATCATATAAATGCAATGTATGTGGGAAAAGTTTCAATCAGAAGGGTAATTTAGTAGCGCATACACGAATACACACCAATGAGAGATCATATAGGTGTAATGTATGTGGTAAGAGTTTCAATCAGAAGAGTCATTTAGTAGCGCATACACGAATACACACCGCTGAGAGATCATATAGTTGTAATATATGTAGTAAGAGTTTCACTCGGAAGGGTACTTTGGTAAACCATACAAAACTACACACCAGTGAGAGACCTAATATGTATAACATATGTGAGAAAAAATTCACACCCAAGAGTCATTTAATAAGTCGTACACATACGGTTGAAGAGTCATATAGTTGTGATGTTTGTGAGCGAAGCTTTAGACATAAGCGTAGTTTATTAAGGCATGTACGTGTACACACCGGTGAGAATTTACATAGATGTAATACATGTGGAAAAAGTTTTGTTGCAAAGTGTTATTTAGTAGATCATATACGAAAACACACCGGTGAGAGACCATATAGGTGTGACTTATGTGGCAAAGGTTTCACCGGGAAGGGTGATTTAAGAAGACATATCCGTACACATTATAAGTTAGGACCGGCTACGAAGTTGAGTCATTCTACCAGTGTCTGTGATAATAGTGCTCAGTGATATACCTGTGTGGACCAACACGCTGTACTCATCACAGTGCTGTTCGCGGTTCTACATATTGCGTACATCGGGCGCGGCGCTGTACAGCTCAAGTGAGTTATTGCTCTGTTGACATGGCCGCGGTAGCTTCGTCATGAAAAACTCGAAAGAAATCCCGCCGTCTGTCTGCGGCCTTAGCCCGCACGCAGGAGCCTGCACCAGAAAGCAGTCCTTTCACTGCATTCGCCATCGGACGGTACAGTAGACCAGCCCTAACGCCATCAATCCTGTTATCACCCCGAGCACGCTCCAGCATTATAACTGCTGGCTCAAGAAAATGTTGGGGTGCACCGCAAATGTCATATGGCAAGGACATCAGATTTATCCCTAAATACGAAGACGAGTATCGTCTCATTATATTTATATATACTCAGCGTACTGCAGTATGAAGCGTGGAGCAGTTACAGACACAAGTTGGATAATGTAAATATTATATAACAAAGGACTAAGGACTATGTTCCCTAAGGAACTCCTTTCCATAAACTTCTAGGTGAGCATAGATTATGCCATGAAGACTGAATGTTATCACCCTGAATATAGGTTGAACAAAAAATTTGAATAAGAATGTTATACATATAACAAGTCCAATTTTCGTTTTAGTGTTGGTAAATGTACGTTATCATAGGTGGATGAGATATAAAAAAAAAACTGCTATAGTAGATTCATCCTTACATAGAGACAACAAAATATCACTGCAGAAAATGTTAAGATTATCTGGATTGTGTATTAAATAAAATGTTTTTGTGTTCCACGCACCACTCTAACCTTATTCTAATTAAATGTTCAGCCAACTTAGTGTAAACAGACGATAGTGAAACTGATCTATAAGAGGATGCATCGGATGGATCCTTATACATACATACATATCATCACGCCATATCCCTTGCAGTGTAGTTAGAGAGAACAGAGTGCCAGAGAACTCTATCTCTGCATACTTCACTCGCTTCCTCAACATTCATAATTCTCTTCATACACGCTCGCCGGTTTCGGAGACTCTTGACTCCACCTTCCTTCAGTACATGACCGATCTGGTCTAGGTAGGTTAGTCTCGGTCTCCCTCGGTACCTACATCCTTCCACTTTCGCATTGTATATCTTCTTAACCAGACGTTCGTTCGGCATTCTTTCCACATGTCCGAACCAACGGAGCATTCCCTTTCGCATCTTTACACCAATACTCTCTTTCATACCTACTCGCTCTCTTACGTCGTCGTTACGAATGCGGTCGGTCAGCCTAACTCCACAGATTTTCCGCAGAGATCGCATTTCGACCGCATTAATTTTGCTTTCATACTCTTTTCTGCATACCCAACTCTCGCTTCCATACAGTAATGTTGGGACAAGCACTGCGTTATGTATTGCTACACGTGCCTTCTGGCTGAGGTGGTGGCTGCCGAGAAGTTGCCCCAACGCTCCGTTCACTATATTTCCCGCATTCACTCTTCGCTCTATATCAGTGGTGTACCTTCCATCTCGGCTAAATCCACATCAAAGATATAAAAATTCATCCACTTGCTCTAGTACATCATTACCTATTATTATGGATCCTTATAACGTTTCAATATTGGAATTATTACATCATGCTTCCAAGGGGAAGGAATTAAAGTTAATAAATAAATCAATGCATTTTGTTGTAGATTAAAAATGAAGGATTATGGTATACCGTCTATACGAGGAGCAGCATCAGCTACACGCAATTATTTAATTTATCTTTCAGAGGAACTGGCAAGAGTGGGGGTATTTGTTGAAGGATTACTGGGAAAAGAAATTATTATGGGGTAATGGACACTACCACAGAATGTATGTATGTATATACGTTTTCATATGAGCATACTTGATATCTGTGATAAAAAGCTTTTCGCTTAGCTGGGGGTAGTTTGCCGCTTTAGAGATCCATCATTGATACGCATAAATTAAAGTAATCCATAATATCTGCGAGATTAGAACCTATACTATCATCACTAGGAGCTCCTAAAGGCTGTGATGAGAGGTAAAATCTCCAAGAATTATTACAGGTGGAGGAACTAATAATTTTTTTTTTAATATTAACAATACAGAGGTATCTTTGCGTGCAACATATAAGGAAATGTATGATATATCACCTATACAAGCAGCAACTACGTTGAAATTATCCTTACGAAATTGGGGTAATAGTATAGACTGAAAAATAGGATTTTTCTTAATGAAAAGTGCAGTACCACTGCAACCATTTGCTCTGTCATGGCGAAAAATGTTAAACCCTGTCATGTTAAAATTAAAATCTGGCTTTAATCATGTTTCAGAAATTGCAATGATCTTTTGGTTAAATTTGTTAATGATACGAATTAATTCATGTTTTTTTGAGATTATTTTCTTATAGTTCCACTGAAGAATTTGATTCATTTTTGTAATAATTAATTATAGCAATAGGAATAGTGCTGATAATTTTAATAGCAAAGGAATCTGGTAAAGATGAATTTATAATAGTATTAGTCAAGTTCGAAATAAATTTATATATCTCCTGTAAGTTATCCTCATCGGGAGAATCTTTCTTGATATCTTTTATTTCAATAAGATTTAACTTATGAAGTACCCACTTATGTGAGATGTGTTTCCATGTCTTGTCATTATTACTATGTCATGTGGATTTAATCTTTGCAAAATCAAAGTTTTCAGTAGTGCCAAGTAGATCCATGACTGAATTTCTAACGGGAAAAATAGATGGCTGCATATATGGCATATTTTTGCTGCTAAATAAATATTTATGTGGATTTGACGAAGAGAGCTGAAGGAAAATTGAACTTAACTAATTTAAAGATCGACGAATGATTAAGAATTGGATATATGGTTAGCGAATAAACAGCTGTAGATTCATAGTTCTTTTCCAATTTAATAATCTCTGTTTCATATTATTTTTTTCCAATTGATTTAAATCATTAAGTACATTGTAATAGTGTTTGGTGGTAGTTGGTGGGGTTCCCTGAGGAGTTGAATTGTCTCCCGCATGTTCGAGGCTAGCTCTAAATATGTCGATCGATGATTCGGTGGCAGGCCGCCTGCACCTAACCTCCCGGATCTTTCGGACTCTATACCTATGTATTCTTGTCACTTACACACCGGATTGAAGAGACATGTCACCAGACGATACTAACCCTGCAAAAAAGATGATATCACCTCTTGAACTAACAGTAGCATCTATTCAGACTGTTTTTACTCATCCCTCTTATGTTGTCGGCACGATAAACTCTTATTCATCTGATGATAAAGGACCTTTCATTGTTCAAGTCGTACGTATTACTCCTGATCCAGCAGCTGGGCAAATTGGACGGGCGGACGGGAAACTTTTGGTTACACATAGAATTAAAAGTATTTGTTCTGATAGTGTCAAAAAAGTTTGTCGCAATAAAATATCAGTAGAATCTGTATCGGAAAATGACGCTAATAATTTTACTAATTCCCCTATCCTTTCCTCCTGCAATTACTCAGCTTCCATTCCTATGTATAACATAACAAGAATGGACTTGGTACGACAGGTCCCGACAGACTTGGCAATGGAGGAATTTGTGAAGGATCTCATTCTGCCCCGTGAATGCGGTATGATCGTATAAACACGTAGGGTCAACAGAAAAAAAGATAGAAGACGGTATAATCTCTTGAGTTCCGACTCAATCTCTTTTGTCTGGCCAAGCACTTCCTTTCTCGTTGAATTATATCACTATCCTACAATTCAATGTCACTCATGCTGCAGATACGGTCATATAAAATCAAATCTAAACCAAGATTCGTTGCTTCCTGGAACATATGGTGATACCTGTGAGGTACATGAATCCAGTACGTCTTTTATGCACTGTTCAGGTCGTCACTTTACTAGTCGATCTTGCCCAGAACAATTAAGGCAAAATCTATTAAAATTGTAATGGCTCAACAGTGTGTGTCATATGAAGAGGCCTCTTCCCAATTTCCTCCTTCTGCTCTGTATTTTTCCGAGGTTGCTCAAGCACATTTTGCTCAGCCCTCGCTTCCCAAATCCATTGAGAAAAAGATCTCTGCTATTCCATCAGAATCTTATACTTCTAGTTCTTCTCACTCATATGTATAAACTGTATACACCTCGTCTCGTTCCAGAGTCTCTCCCGATAAATCGTATGACAAAATTACCCACACACATATAAAGTGTACTCCAAAGACGTCCCCGTCCATTATTATGCTTGTGCCTTACTTAATCAGTCACCCCTAGAGAACAATAATATGATAAATATTCTATGAATCTTATTAGTAAATTTTATTATATCAAATCCTCATCACTTACCGTCCAACGTTGCCACTAAACTTACTCAATTCATTTCTTCATTACCTCAAAATAGATCCAACGACCAGTGGAATAGTCGAAGCCTATGCAATACGCATGAACTTAATCAATAATTTTGCTCCTTCGGTCATAGAAATTTCGAAAACATAGATGAGACTCTGTTTCTCGTTTTTCGATGCCGGGTTTCTACTGTTTGCGGGATGATTGACCTGATGGGAATGCTGGATGTGCATTATTAATAAAACGCTCCCTGTATTTTTCCCAAATTCAACTCCCTCCACACCCTCCTGATATCAACATCGTTGGTGTTAGAGCCTTTAATATATCTTTTGTATCTATTTATATTCCTCATCCCAATTCATCCTTAATTTCTGACCTGCTTTTTCTTCTGTCATCTACTACTGTCATTCCCCTGATCATCATGAGTGATTTTAATGGTCATAACGTAGTATGAGGCCATAGGCCCTCTGATCTGTTTGGTCATTCTCTCCTCGATACTTTTGACGAAATCAATTTGTCTTCTAAATGATGGCTCCTACTCGTAGCGCGCTTCCTTCTTAAAACCCGAAACTGCTGTTGATCTCTCGCTTTGTTTCCCTTCTTTATTTCCTTTTGTTTCTTGGCAACTCCTTCCTCTTACTTGTGGTAGTGACCATTTCCCCATAGTCAGGTCTGTTTTCATTTCAAATAGTACTTCTCCTTGTTGTTATCCATTCCTTTACTTAAAATATAGATTATCTAGAGCTGATTTGTCATATTACTGAAGAACCATAGATTATAAACTAAAATATTTTCGATTGACTTCTCCTCTTTCCTCATATAATACATTCACTGACGCTATCATCTCCAGTGCTAACCTTCATATCCCTTGAAAAAAATATGCGAAGAATTTTAGAATTTCACCCCTTTAGTGGGATTCTGAATGTACTTAAGCAGTGAATGAACGGAGAGAAGCGGAAAGATATAATCGATCCATGACTGTAGAAAACTTTTCAAATATAAACATTTAGCAGTTAAATTTTCTAAATTAGTGCGTAAAAGAAAAGCGGTAGGGGGGAGGGGTCTTGGCTAGGTTTTTCTGAAACCTTCTCCCCCAGATCTCCCTTATTTGGATTAACAGCCCCCCTCCCTTATTTGGATTAACAGATAAGACGATTTAGAGGTTCCTGGAACATCGGAAACATTTTAGCCATTGACCAATCAACATGGCTAGAGGCCTTTTCGAATAAACTTGCTCCTCCATCTGCCCCATGCCTACTCTCCATTCCAAATAATTTTTCCCGTCTTCCTTCTCTATCCCAATTTGATAGACGCTTTTCCTTTAATGAATTATCCCCTGCACTTGATGGACTGTCAGATACGTCCCCTGGCATTGATGATATCCCTTACTCTTTTCTAACGAGGTTATCTTCTGCTGCTCGACATGTTTTTCTGTCCCTTATAAACTTCTTTTTTGGATCTGGCCTAGTGCCCCATGAGTGGAAGACACAAATTATCATTCCTATTCTTAAACCTGGTAAGCTCTTTCTTCTACTTTGGCCAAAATCTCGGAACGCCTTATAAAACGTCGGCTCGACTGATTAACGGATAATGGCAACATTTTGGCTAATACTCAATTTGGTTTTAGAAAAGGAATAGGTACTATAGACAGTCTTAGCCTCTTAATCACGGACATCCAAATTATTTTCAAGGAAAAAAATGGTAGGGTTTTTTTTGGATATTACGGCAGCTTACGACAATATCCTACTCGCGATCCTCAAAAAAAGCCAAACCCGCTGAGATTACGCCAAAAGTTGGTTTAATTCATCCACAACCTTTTAGTGGAGAGATCTGTTATCAAGTCTAATTCCGGTTTTCTTTCTTGTAGGACTGTATGAATTGGTTTATAACAAGATTCAGTTTTAAGTCCTCTCCTATGCAATTTATACACATATGACCTCTAACAATCCGTTCAATCTTTTTGTGAAATATTACAAAATGCCGATGACATAGCCTTGTGTGGTAGTAACATCAGTAGAAGTTGCTTCTTCCAATT
>LR991103.1:3290000-3332500 GCA_905163515.2 Lymantria monacha
GATTTTGTGCATCTAATTATGGGACTGAGCATATTTCGCGGCGCTGGTGTACAATTTGGTGCTTTAGGTTCAGTTCCGTGAGTCTCCTCCGTGAGGGTCCATTGTGTAGTCCGGGACAGAAACAATCGGTTTGATTATTATTTTCTATTCATTAATATAATGTCGAAATGTGGTATGTATCTCTCCCACAGACTTCTTTAATTGTAAACTAATAGGCAAAGGGTCACATGGTAAAATTGGGGATAGTGGATCAGGGCGGGCATCATACGTCTTTATATTATGTGTAATACGTACAGCGTATCCAAAGAAAAACTATACACATTAATGTTTGAGACAATACAGCGTAAATTTGCCCGATACCTATATAAGCTTGTATATGGATACTATCTATTAATTTCTTTATCCTTCCATGTTTGTGTCGAGTATGGTTGATTTGGATACTCTTGAACTTAAGACAATTGTTTGCCCATCTAATGCATTATTATTATTTGTTCAATAACAGGGTGGATAATTCATTGGTACAAGAATGTGTATACCTTTATGTTCCGGACCAATATATTCGTACTACCAAACGACGCCAGCATCGACTCTTTAGTTATCCACCATCATGGCGCATGCCTTAGACCGCTAGTACGCCTACTATAAGAGCCGTTGAACTTATATATAATTTACTTCAAACAAATCTGTCAAATCAGTCTGAATGCAGACATATTTTTTGACAGGGTAGATTAAATGGGGAAAAAGGTGTCACTAAATTTAAATACACTACACAGAAATAAATAAAATGAATACACTGTATCTAAATAAATTTCAAATAATAACTTCCCCCAAATTGTATTAATTTATAATTACTACTCATAATTAATTAAAATTTTATAAATAATATTGTTAAAATTATTTTATTAAATTGTGTAGCATGTAAGCGACTTGGTATCCACTGTAAATTTGTTATGTTTTTGACTTAATAAATAAATAATAAATAAATTAATGTGGTAATTCTAAAGAGTTGTATTCTACAAACACTATTATCTACCAATCTATTAACCGTAGTAAAGACGGGTACCATCAGAAACAACCATAATCGCAACTACCGTTGCAACCATCCGTTGCAACCATCAGAGAAGCTTAATCAGCTTTTTTCTGAGCAAATTTATTTTTCAATAGCATATACATTTAAATTTAAAGTGTGATAGTAAATGTAGATTCTAAAGAATAAAAGTAACGTGTTTAAGCAGTATATGTCTACTTGCTCACACATTAATTAAGAACTTGACCAAAATAACAAAAAAAAAAAGATATAGTGCAAATGGGCGTAGATCGAATGATGATATCGATAAATGATATGTATACAATAATAATATCGAATAATGATGCCTTGCAAAACCTTCCTGCCTTCCCCAAAACTGGAGAAAATCAAATGCATTATTTCTTAGACATTTACGTTCTCCTTTTTGTATTTGATGTTTTTACTTACCCTCGTATTTCTTAGTCGTTAGCTCGACCTTGTGGTCTTGAGTCTTGTCATTGAGTTGTCTTAATACCCTAGAAAACAATTTTGACGTTTTAACGTTATATTCCATATTATAACCTTAAAGTTACCCTTAAATTTGAATTAGAGTTCAAAGAAACGAGTAAAAATACGGGGGTAGTGTTGCAATAATTTTTGTATATACCATGAAGGCAACATTCATAATACGCAATAAAACGGTTATTACATAATAAACGCATGTACACGCCAGAAAAATAAATCTAGGAAGCTATACATTATTATTGTTTATTGGCTGTGTTTGTTTGTGTATGGTTTGGTTCCAAATAACTGAACGAACCATAACAGCACTTAGCTACTACTCAGATCAGGGGCGGCTCTAGCTCATGTAGCGCCCTGGTGCAATCAATAACCTGGCGCCCTCTTGTATCAAAATGCGTGAAAAAAATGAAATGGGTTGATAATTACAACACGTTCGACTAAACTCCGAACCTCACTGGAATGCGTTGTCGCATGCTTAGTCTCGCTCTTTTAACACGAAACCAGGTAAACGCGATCGGATTGTGAAGTTACAGTGGGCATGGCGACTAAGCAACCTACCCAAACCTGTCAAATAACTCACCCACTACGTTTATAGATGGTTAGGCATCCGGCCTGCGTTCGGTGTGCCCGCTCCATGCGGAGTGTTAGAGTGGCTCTATGTTTCCTGAGCGGCTCTCGGCGCCCTCTAACACCCCCTACACTGCACTATAGGTAAAGCCGCCCCTGACTCAGATGTTGATTTGTTGCAAGACTATGTTACTACCCCGGACGGACCGGCCCGCGGCTGTAGACAGAAAACTGTCAACAGTGTAGCTCTATCACTACTAAATTAACTTGTATTGCAAGAGGCTTTACAAACCTATAATTAAGGAACATAAATTACACTCAGACTTAGCACATTAATTTGTCATTTGATCACACAAACTACTGTTCTACGTAGGAATCGGACACATTTAACAGTAGATTTATTTCTAAACCAATAGGTCACCTTATTCAGTCAATGGTTTTCTTATTTCGTCATTATGTGGCTAATTTATTTTCTCAAAAATGTTTGGAGACCATTATTTTGACAACCTTCTTTGAGATAATTGCTGTACTGACCAAGTACATACGAGTAGCGGCCTGCAAAACATGTAAGAAAATCCATATAATATATCGTGTTTTAGCAGCCAAATAAATATACATGTAAATTCATATCTATCGTGTATTTGAAAATGGAACGATTTGTTACTCCAAAACATGGCAACTAAATAGGCAACTGATCAGAGATTTATTTAAATTTCGAAATGGCTTTAATAAGTAACCTGTTTGATAATGAAAAAAAAAAACAAATTAACCCTTTGGCGCGTGAAATATGTTGTTCGTTGTTCGTCATGTATACAGTTCTACTTAGTACTACTTAGTTTTAATTGCCGCATATTATTTGAGAATAGTACTATACAAGCCTGTTGTGGCCAACAACTAGGAATTGATGGATCGTCCATCAATTCGTCCATCAATGCCACTTTTGCTGGCCGCTGCAGTAATGTACTATAAATATTCTGTTATCAATTAAATACTTTAAAATTGTGTGGTAGCGGCTACGAATATTGCCAACCTTTATTTTGCTGGTGGATATCGTAGAAGACGACTAAAGAGCTTTAGGTATATCGACCTGGGCCAACTCCACTTGATGCCGTTTGATTAACAATTCGATGCCCAAGGAGGGTTGACGTCAGACAGGCGGTTGGTCATAAAACTATTGCCAATAACTTCTGCAATATGTATGTTGGAAAAACTTGGATGAGTAAATATTGCGTTGAGCTCAAATAATATTGGAATAAGACTTTAAAACATCATAAACTGCCATCTTTGTATGAAAATAATGAGGACCTATTGTATACGAGTTACAATAACGAAATGTTTAATAATGGGATCTTTCATTAACTTTTATTTGTGAACGTGTTTAGCTGAACTTCGTTTATAACACGTGGCATAAATAAACAAAAACATTCAGCAGAAAGTTTTATATTCTTAAAAAAAAGGCACCCGTGTTTTCTTTGTATTTTAAATTTTTCAATTCAAAGCAAATACATTAAAAAACAATAGAAACTTTTATTTAATTTTCAAATTTGCACGGATGCCATTGTAGTCGAAATAGCTCGTTTCATTAATTTAGTTGGATTTTTCATTTCTATGCCATGTGCTAAAACATGATTCTGTGTTATTCTAACAGCGAGAGTTGCAACACTTGCGAGACTTGGGCAACACTAATTTACTGTAAGTTTGGCGGTCGGTCGTTGCGTATGTGTTCTGATTTCGCGCGCTTTTTCTGATAGTAGGGATGTGAGGTTACTGGAAAAAATCGATTAAATAAAAATCGTTTTTTTTAAATTTAATATTAATCGATTTGCCAAAAATCTATTTTAATCAAAATAAATAATCGATTTTTACGAGAAAATTGATTTTTTCTATTATTTAAAAATGTATATACTTTTCATATTCCAATAATAAAACTAAGAGATTTATATTAACAATTTCTCAGATTAAAATCAAATAAAATTATATGAATAAAAATCAACCAATTCAAATCTAAAAATTCATCAAATTCCTTTAAATTTTTAAGGTAAGGAATAAGGAAACCAAATGTAATTATTGGCACATTTTTTTTTATTATCATAAAAATGAAATGATGAGCATCCTAACAAAATAACAACCTTATTGTCTCAGAAACTAAAATATAAATCACAGCAAAAAATTCCATAAATGTCCAGTACTATTTTACATTTAGGTCTACGTCTAGCAGTGGACGGCAATAGCCTGACATGATGATGATTTTACATTTGACTAATTTTAAAATGAGATTTCTAAAACAAGAATTAAAAACTAAATGACTATGTTGTGATCTCAAACACAAAAATATAAAATAAATTTATCGTTAATCTTAAGTTTAAACAATAAAAAAAAATTAATATAATTATTGTCACAAATGTTCAGTCCTATTTTTAGTTCCATTTGACTAGTATTAAAATAAGATACTTAAACGAGATTCAAGAAACTAAACGACTACGATGTGATCTCAAAAACTAAAATATAAAATAAAGCTTTCGTTAATTTTCAAATTTAAACAATAAAAAAAAATATCACAAATATTCAGACCTATTTTTATTTAGTGCCATTTGACTAGTATTAAAAAAGTACAGTCACAATAATCATTATAAAATATAATTCATGTTGCCTGTAAAACATTGGAATGTTTTCGTTCCATATGCTGTTTTAAATTTGTAGTATTACTGCAAGTTTTTAGCTCTTTGGAACAGTACTTGCATATTGCTGTATGTTTCTCATGGAGGCCATACACGCTAGGTTTTGCATGATGGTTTTAACTGTGCATGCATAACCGACAGGCATAACCGAGTTTCATATTACACATACACGTTAGGGTTTGCATGCACAGTTTTGCCATTAAATCTCAGTTGAGCTACGTGACGGTGTGTGTAGGACGCCTACTTCACAGTTGAACTACGTAGTACGACAATTAAAAACAGAGAACTGTGTCAGGCAAGCTCGCCGGACCGCCACACACGCTCGGTTATGCTCGCGCGCAAACATAACCGAGCGGCAAAAATATCAATTTTGATATTTACTCGGTTGCATGTACATGCAAAGATAACTACAGTTTTATCACACACGCTAGAGCTTGCCTGTCGGTTATGCATGCACAGTTAAAACCATCATGCATAACCTAGCGTGTATGGCCTCCATTAAGCTAGGGCCGCACTTGCGTGTATCGTCACGAAGCTTCGTGCAATGAGACAATACACGCAGATGTGACCAGTCATTATTGGCTATCGTCGCGAACATTCGGGCTTCGTGTGCGTTATCGCTTGGGTGGCGATAAGTCGCGATAATACTGTGGTCACTTAAGCGACTTCGGTATTGTACACGAAGTATCGTGCAATAATAAAAAATGGCCGACATCATTTTTAAGCGTTTAACTATGGATGACGAATTGCTTTACTATTACAGCTATATTATGCTAATAATTATGTAATGATTTTTTTATCCCTTCATGGGTTCAGCTTCATAATGGTGTAAAAATTGCAGCACCATATTATCACTCCATTCCATATTTATTGATTAACTGGAGACCCTCAAACGCGTCTAAACACATCGAAAATTTCCGCCGAAATGAACAACGCTAGTGTAACCAGAGAGCGCGATATATTAGCGCGCTTAAACCCTTTGAGTTATCGCCAACCAAGTGATAACGCATACGAATTCCGAATGTTCACGACGATAGCCGATAATGATCGGTCACATCTGCGTGTATCGTCTTATTGCACTAAGCTTCGTGAAGATACACGCAGGTGCGGCCGTTTTTTTTTTTTTTCTCTTTTTTTTAATTTTTTTTATTGGTGGGCAATGCGTCTCGCCCCGCCGAATCGGTCCGGGGTGACGGAAAGGCGGCGCGTGACCCCATAGACCCACCGTAAAACCTTCTCACTTCGCCGTGCGAGCGGACCACCGGTACTCGATTTTAACTTCGGTGGCCCGCCCGGCGGTTTACCCTCGCGGGTTCCTCTCGTCGACGCCCCGACAGATTTCGCCGTCGGGGCGTCGCCCTCACGCGGTGGCCTCACGTCGGGTGACCGGACAATTCCCCGGTCCGATCACCCGAGGCCTCGGTTAGGGCGGCATCAGGCGCAGGTATTCGCGCCTGCGCCGCCCCGGCCGCTGACGGCGGCCCGGGTCGCGGGAATCCTCCCGGATTCGTTCCGCCGCCTCCTTCTGCAGACACAGCCTCGCAGAAGGCGGCGACCGCGTCCCAGTTCCTGACGCTGTCGACCATCGCCCTCGCGACAGCCGGCAGCATCAGGTCGGCACCGATAACAGCGACGAGGTTACGGCGCTGCCGGTCAAAGCCCGGACACACCTCCAGCGTGTGTTGCGCCGTGTCTTCGTCACTGCTGCAATGGTGGCAGGCCGGAGTCCACTCCCTATACGCGACCGTATGCAGGTACAAGCCGAAGCATCCGTGCCCCGACAACACCTGCACCAGTCGAAAGGAGAGGACTCCGTGCCGCTGCTCCATCCACTCCATCAGTACGGGCCGGAGAGCCTCGACGGTGACGACACCGTGTCTAGGCCTCTCCAGCCGCGTAGCCCAACGGGCGATGACGTCTCGGCGGGCGTCCTCGCGCCAGGTGGCTATCTCGCTCAGCGATGGGGAGCCACCTTCGTCGCGCAGTGAGGTCACCCGCCGGTAGAGGTCGGAGAGCATCTTCGCCTCTAGGTCCCACGGGGGTGTCCCGGCCAGTAGGCATGCCGCCTCGGTCGATACCGTGCGGTACCCGCGAATGGCTCTGACCGCCATGACTCTCTGGGGTCTCCACAGAACAGCCCTGAGCTGGGCGTTCAGAGCCCTCGCCCACACGACGCAGGTGCGGCCCTAGCATTAATCGTAAAATATTTTCGACAACCGCTTTTAGATGTTTTACTATTACACATACATACATACATATCATCACGCCATATCCCTTGCAGGGTAGGCAGAGAGAACAGAGTGCCAGAGAACTCTATCTCTGCATACTTCACTCGCTTCCTCAACATTCATAATTCTCTTCATACACGCTCGTCGGTTTCGGGGACTCTTGACTCCACCTTCCTTCAGTACCTGACCGATCTGGTCTAGGTAGGTTAGTCTCGGTCTCCCTCGGTACCTACATCCTTCCACTTTCGCATTGTATATCTCCTTAACCAGATGTTCGTTCGGCATTCTTTCCACATGTCCGAACCATCGGAGCATTCCCTTTCGCATCTTTACACCAATACTCTCTTTCATACCTACTCGCTCTCTTACGTCGTCGTTACGAATGCGGTCGGTCAGCCTAACTCCACAGATTTTCCGAAGAGATCGCATTTCGACCGCATTAATTTTACTTTCATACTCTTTTCTGCATACCCAACTCTCGCTTCCATACAGTAATGTTGGAACAAGCACTGCGTTATGTATTGCTACACGTGCCTTCTGGCTGAGGTGGTGGCTGCCGAGAAGTTGCCCCAACGCTCCGTTCACTCTATTTCCCGCATTCACTCTTCGCTCTATATCAGTGGTGTACCGTCCATCTTGGCTAAATCCACATCCAAGATATACAAATTCATCTACTTGCTCTAGTACATCATTACCTATTGTTACTCTTACATCTGTTCTGGCTTCATCTCTTTCAAAGACCATTATTTTGGTTTTGCTCACATTCACGCGTAGACCCCTTTTCTTACAATCTTCTGTCATTGTGTCGACTAGGGTCTGCAGGTCAGTCGCTGACTGTGCCAGCAGGACTGCATCATCTGCATAAAGCAGAGCAGAGACCACTGAGTCACCCATCTGGACTCCCACATTCATATCGTTCAACCTTTGGAGACATTTATCCAGATATATGATAAACAGCCTGGCTGATAGAACGCAGCCCTGCTTAACGCCGATATTGACGTCAAACCAAGGTGACATTCCATCATCCGCACACAGGCTCTACAGCCCATGTAACTGGACTGCACAGCCTGTAGCAGTTTACCGCTAATACCATACTCCGGTAAAATGTCCCAAAGTTCCTTTCGTACAACCGTGTCAAATGCTCTCTCCAGATCCACAAAACTGCAGAAAACCCTCTGACCTAGGGCCAGATGCTTCTCCACAATGTTGCGCAGAGAGAACACTTGATCCATGCATCCCCTTCCACTCCTGAAACCTCCTTGTAAATAATAATGGATTTACTTCGAGTTTTATTCATCCGCTCCACAGATGGTGCTTTTCATAAAAATCGATTAAAACGCATAATTTATATAATCGATTTCTTAATCGATTAATATTACTATAAAAAACGATTATAAAAAATCGATTATTAGAAAAAATAATCGATTAAAATAAAAATCGATTATTTTTTAACATCCCTATCTGATAGCAGGTATTTTTATACGCATATTTTAATTCGCTTTTCTACTTTCTTTATTTGTATAGCAATATCTATATTCTTTAATGTGGTGACGGAGTAAGAATACAATTCATCACCCCCCTATCATACCCATGGGTGATCGTAAGAGACGACTAAGGGGTATAAAACGCATATAACATCAATGCAAGAGAAGGAAACCTCGACAAAAAAACCCTATACCAACACGTCTAACCAGCGTGGTATAGTAGGTCAATTTCCCTCCTGTTACGGAGGAGGCTCGAGGCCAACAGTGGAACATATATGAGCTGTGATGATGATGATGATAGCAATATTTGATAACATTCTTTTTTATATGCATCCAGAAACCCATCCGCACGACGTCGAGACGTATGTTGTAGAGCGGGTCTACGGGGTTGTAGGGATAAGAGGTTAATGGAAAAAAATCGATTAAATAAAAATCGATTTTATTTTATTCAATATTAATTGATTTGCTAAAAATCGATTTTGATAAAAATAAATAATCGACGTTTACGAAACAATCGATTTTTCTATTATTTAAAAATCTACATGCTTTTTATATTCCAATAATAAACCTAAGAGATTCATATTAACAATTTATCAGATTAACAACAGATAAAATGCGTGCGTACAAAGTAGACATGTCAGAAGTGAAACTTCTTTGGCAAACTAATTTATAAATCTCATTAACATACATTAACCAATAGCGTGTAATATCTATAATAGCGTAACTAACTACTATATATAATATCGTAACCCTCCTCTCGCTCCATGGCTATGTGCGCTATGCGACGTTCGCTCTATCTTACTCTCTCTCAATCTTTCTCGCTAGCTCTCTCCCACCTTTCGCTCCATGGCACTGTGCGTGATGCGACGTTCGCTCTATCTTACTCTGTCTCTCACGTGCTTGCTCTCTACTCTAGCTTCATGGCTATGTGCTTCATGCTACGTTCGCACTTTCTCACTCACTTTCAATCGGTCTCACTTGCTTTCTCCATCTTCCTGGACAAAAATGTCCCACATTTTCATGTCGCATTTCATCTGTAAAAATTTGACCCTCATGCGCGTAAAGAAGTTTCACTTCAAAAATCAAATAAAATGATATAATAAAAAAAAATACCAATTCAAAACTAAAAATCAAGACGAATGTTCTTTTCGAATTTTTCAAGGTAAGGTCGAAATGCGATCTCTACGGAAAATCTGTGGAGTTAGGCTGATCGATCGCATTCGTAACGACGACGTAAGAGAGCGAGTAGGTATGAAAGAGAGTATCGGTGTAAAGATGCGAAAGGGAATGCTCCGATGGTTCGGACATGTGGAAAGAATGCCGAACGAACGTCTGGTTAAGAAGATATACAATGCGAAAGTGAAAGGATGTATGTACCGTGGGAGACCGAGACTAACCTACCTAGACCAGATCGGTCATGTACTGAAGGAAGGTGGAGTCAAGTCTCCGAAACCAGCGAGCGTGTATGAAGAGAATTATGAATGTTGAGGAAACGAGTGAAGTATGCAGAATAGAGTTCTCTGGCACTCTGTTCTCTCTGCCTACCCTGCAAGCAGCAAGGGATATGGCGTGATGTATGTGTATGTATGTTCAAGGTAAGGAATAAGGAAAGCAAATGTCATTATTAATACAAATTTTTAGTACCATTAAACATTATATGATAAAAAAAAATGATGAGCATGCTAACAAAAATAACAACCTTATTGTCTCAAAAACTAAAATATGAATCAGGACAAAAGAAAATAAAATTAATGCGGTCGAAATGCGATCTCTACGGAAAATCTGTGGAGTTAGGCTGTTTTTTTTTTTTTTTCTTTTTTTTTTTGTGTGTCTTAGTTGTTAGCCTCAGATGGCTATGACAACTTTACCCGGACTGTGGGTGAGCGCTGAGGGCTCTCAACCCGAAAGAGTTAGGCTGATTGATCGCATTCGTAATGACGACGTTAGGGAGCGAGTAGGTATGAAAGAGAGTATTGGTGTTAAGATGCGAAAGGGAATGCTCTGATGGTTCGGACATGTGGAAAGAATGCCGAACGAACGTCTGGTTAAGAAGATATACAATGCGAAAGTGGAAGGATGTAGGTACCGGGGGAGACCGAGACTATCCTATCTAAACCAGATCGGTCATGTACTGAAGGAAGGTGGAGTCAAGAGTCTCCGAAACCGGCGAGCGTGTATGAAGAGAATTATGAATGTTGAGGAAGCGAGTGAAGTATGCAGAGATAGAGTTCTCTGGCATTTTGTTCTCGCTGCCTACCCTGGAAAGGACATGGCGTAATGGTATGTATGTATGTACAAAAGAAAATTGCCATAAATGTTCAGTACTATTTTGCATTTAGGCCTACGTTCAGCTGTGGCCGGCAATAGGCTAATATATTTTTTTAAGGACCCCTACACTAAGGAAATAATAATCTTTGTATTACGGGGGATTTTACAAACGTGCAATTAACGCAGACAAATTACACCCAGACTCAGAACAACACTTTGTGGATCGCACAAAATATTGTCTTACGTGGAATCGAAGCCAAGGCACTGGCACTGAAGGTTGGTCGATCTTAACTACTACGCCATCTGTGCAGTCGAACGATGGGGATGATTTTACATTTGACTAGTTGTAAAATAAAATATTAGTTTGTAAAAACTTATTGATGACGTGTTTACCATAACACATTTTTTTATTGAAAATGTTGAGTACTCGTATTTAGATTTTTTGAACGAATTTTACAGAGACCAGTATTTTTTTTGTCATAACCATAAGGACCACAGTAATCATTATAAAATATAAAATATAGTTCATGTTACCTGTAAGACAACGGTATGTTTTCGTTCTATGTGCTGTTTTAAATTTGTAGTATTACTACTATAGTCTGTCTAATCTAAGAAGTGCACTTTGACAGCTGTCTGAGTAAGTTGTCTAGGTATGTGAACCAAATAATCACTATCAAAAATATCCGATTTTACTGAGAAATCGATATTGATTCTTGAAATCGATATTCTTTATAATTAATAATCGGTTTATTTTTTATTTTTCAAAAAGGTGATGAATAAATTAAGTGCTAAATTAGTACTAAATAAATTGAATTATTTCAGCAAAGAATCTATTCATCATATTTAGTAGGATTAGGTTAATTAAAAACAAAAACTGGATTTGAAAATGGCTATTTATTAAGAATTACTACTATTACTTGAATTATCAGCGTCGCGAACATTAATAATTATTTCCTCATCAATCAAAGTGTTGAAATGTACATCTCTGTCAAAATCTCTATTCGATTAATTGTATTATTCTAATATTTTTGCCGATTATTTAGATAATCGTGAATTGGAAGTTGTCAAGCACTACTGTATAGAACGTGATGACGTGACATTGTTAGGTCGTCACTAGCAATTACTATTTACCATGTTATTTCTATTTTAAATTAGTTTTACGAGTTTCAACATTAGATTATTGTACAAGAAAGTCACCCGCAATGTTAATTATGTAAATAACTTAATAGTTGTTTAAAATTTCAGATTTAGTGTTTACAATCATGTGTATACGTTTGACCGAGGTTATTGTGTATTAAAAAATGCAAAACGTCAAAATGCACTTCTTAGATTAGATGAACAATAGTATCTAATTCTTTCGAACGGTAGGTACATGCATATTGCTGTGGTATTATCCTTCTTTGTTATAAAATATTTTCGTCAGCTGCTTTTAGGTGTTTTACGGTTAGAAGACATATTTATTTTACCAACAACTATATTATCTCATTCGTAACTTGCAAATAATAATGAATTTACTTCGAATTTTATTCATCCGTCGCATAGAGGGGGCTGTTTATAAAAATCGATTTTAACGCGTAATTTATATAATCGAAAATTTAAAAATCGATTAATATTACTATAAAAATCGATTAGAAAAAATAATCGATTTAAATAAAAATTGATTATTTTTTAACATCCCTACGGGGACGTGCACCACTTCTCCTGTCACCTCAGACGGATTGGCGGGGCGTGACGTACCGTAGTCCGCCGCCAAGAGAAAAAAAAAATATGCATAGCAATTTAGACCACAATACCTATAGCACTGAAACGGTTTAAACCTCTACTTGAAAAAAGAAATTAATCTGTGTGCTGACGGATTAAGTGTAGAATGGCTATCACTTCTACGTGTGGTACAAATTATTTAAGCGATGTAGCAGAACAATCAGTGAAAGAGAACGAAAACTTGAAATTTTGTCTCATATGTGGAGGAAATCTGTAGTTACTAGTCTTCTTTTTACCAGATGGTAGCAAAAGCAATTATAAATGGTAAAAAAAAATTGTTTGCTGTGTGGTAGCGGCTACGAATACTACCAATCCTTACTTTGCTTGTGGATGCCTTATATCGACCTGGGCCTACTCCATCTGATGCCGTTTGGTCGACAATTACATTCACAAGGAGGGGTTTTTTTTTTTTTTTTTTCCAAACACTCGTATGTTTGGGCTACTATCTCCCCTGACATGATCAGGGACCTTGTTTAGATTTGATTATATTAGATTTACAAGTTGAAAAGAACAGAAAGTAGAAACACTAAAGTACATACAGAACATAACTATTAGATTAAGGTTAAACTATTAGAAAAGTAGAATACAGGAAATTAAAACTAGATAATGAGGGAGTAATATTAACTATTATTATTATAATTTATATATTTCTGGTTTTTTTTTTCTTTCTTTTTTGTTTTTTATTTTTTTATTTTTATTATATACTTTTTTTTTTTTAAATAATAATATATGAAGAATTTATAAATAGTGTTATTTAAAGTTATAAATAAAGAACAGAAAGTACAAACACATACGTACGCAGAAAACAAGAATTTCATAATAAGGAATAATATAAATTTGAAGTTAGAAAAATAAACAGAGAGTTTTTTACTAAAAGTAAAGAAAGTAAAAATAAATAAGACTAAAGATATGAGGTAGAAATAGAAGAAAATAAAGAAGTGATAGAAAGTTTACAACTTTTTTATACTGTTCTGTAAAGTCTGTAAAGTCTACACTAAGTGAGCATTTCTCTGTTTATGGGGGTGTCAGTGGTAACATTCTTTAGTATAAGTATTCTGTCTTTCTTTCTTTTTAATTTCTTCAATCTTTGCGCTGGAGTAGGCGCGTGGTTTCTCCTCACTGTCGACTGATGAGCTTTCTAATGTATTAAGATATCTATCTGTAAGAACCTATAATTGGCTATCTGTTATTATTTTGCTGTTAAATATTATATGTAAGCTGTTGGTTCTTTTTAAATAAATAAATAAAAATAAATAAATAAAATAAATACTAGTGCCCATCTGTATATAAAACCTAACTTATCCTAACATAATGTGGTGGTGTAATGATGCGATGTGTAAGTGTATGGATGTGTTATTTTGTTCTGTTTCTTTTGATGGCAATGTTTGCGACTTTTCTACAATAGTCTAAAAATCATCAAGTCATCAGTCATCAAGTCTTCAGTTATTGTAATGTCAGTCTCCTGTTCTAAATTGTATCGGTCCTTATTGTTGATCGGGCATTCTGTGATTATGTGTATTATTGTTTCTGTGGCGCCAGTGTTGCAGGGGCAAAGAGGGCTCTCCTTACATTTAAAACGAACAAGATAGTCGGAGAACCCTCCATGGCCCGTGAATATTTGTGTTAGTGTGCTGTCAATTTTGATGTTTTTTAGTGTTTTGTGAGCCATAATGGTGTTGGGGAAAAATTTGTTGGTAGTGTTGCCGGTATTTGTGTTGGTGTACCTGTCACTCCATTCTTTACTAGAATTTTGTCTGATTATATGTTTGCCAAAAGAGATAGGGAATTTGTTGTAGTCTGGATGTGTTTCAGGGTTAAGTGCCGCCGATTTGGCAAGAATATCCGCGTTTTCATTGCCTTTTAAACCGATGTGTGATTTTATCCAAAAGAGTGAGATGAGTTTGTTCTGATTGAAGCATGAATTTAAATGATGCCGGGTGTCTAGTGCTAGTGGGTGAAGAGAAAGGCCATCAGTAACAGTGTCCAATGCCGCTCTGGAGTCGCTGAGGATGGCACATCTGGTGAAGTCACTAGCCGCTACCATCTTAACCGCCAGGCATATGGCCAGCAGTTCAGCCTGGTAGACGGTGCAGTAAGAAGCTAGACAGATTTTTTGATATGAAATTTCGTGATTTTGATTCCAAACAGAAAATGCGGCGCCGACCTTATTGTCAATTTTACTGCCGTCTGTATAGATTCTTACTGCATCGTCAACGAGGTTTTCCAAATCTTCTTCGTTGTTAATTTTGATGATCTGCTGGCTCATACAGTTCGCTGGATGGGGCAGTTTCTGGAAGGGCGCCATTAGCTCAGGTTCTCCGTTAGGTGCAATTGATAGTATCCCCCTCTTGACATCACGCAAAGAGGCTTTTTCCCTTATGCAGATGTCAAGAGAGAGTACATCTGCTAGCAGGAGGGAGGCATTAAATGACACTGTTCTGTAAGCCTTACATATCTTTAGGGTGAAATGGCGCTGTAATGAGTTAAGTTTTTTCCTGATGTATGATTTTTGACAGGCAGGAGCCCACGCTGCAGCTGCATACGTTATTATCGGGATAATGACGGCGTTGTACATGGTTTTAATAACTTCAGGATGGAGACCCCAGCTGACCCTGGTGGCTTTTGATAGTTGCTTGCCAACGGTCAATGCCCTCTTACAGATGTATGTGGTGTGGGCATTGAACGTTAGCTTGCAATCTAGGATTAGCCCCAGGATTTTCATCTCATTTGTGTAGGCAATGTCAATCCCGCCCATGGTCAGGAGTGGGGTGTCATATTTAAGTTTATTGGTAATTATCATTGCTTTTGTTTTGTTTGGGGCAAAAGATAGTTTGTTATTAACACCCCACTCTCTAACATGCGTGAGAGTGGCATTGCGTAACTGTTGAATTTCCCCCGCTGAGTCACCCGTGAAAACGAGTACTACGTGTCCGCGAATGCCTGGCAATAGATTCCTTTTCGCGTCAGACTTTTCAGCAGGAGGTCCAAAATGAGATTCCACATGATGGGACCTCCAATCGAACCCTGTACGCAACCCTTCTCCGGTAATAATGTATGCTCGTGGTCAGTGTAACGGAGTCTAATTTTCCGATCTGTCATATAATTACTCAGAATTTTTCGTAGTGCCAAGGACACTTGTTCTTCCGCCAGTCTGACTTTTATAATGGGCCACCACGCATTGTCAAAGGCTCCCTCTATGTCTAATGACACTATTGTGACTATTTCTTCTTTTTAAGTCCATTTTTGATGTGTGCCATTAGGTCACAGAGGGAGTCCTCCGTACCGCGCTGTGGCATAAAGCCATACTGACGGTTACTTATCCTTGGCACTAAATGCCACTTGAGTCTCCTAACAATGAGTTTTTCTAAAATTTTGCCAAAGATGGGTAATAAACCTATTGGTCTATATGATTTGGGATTTTGATAATCGTCCCTGCCTGGTTTTCTGAAGATAATGGTGATAGCTTCCTTCCAAAGTTTAGGAAAATATGATAAATTTAGACATTTGTTATATAATAATAGGTGAAATTTTAAATTATGGTTGACGATGCTTTGGCAAATGTCAGCGGTCAGACCGTCCAAACCGGGGGCTTTCTTGGATTTTAATGAATTAGTGGCTATTGTTAATTCACTAATGGTAAAGTCGGGTTCGGGGTGAGTATGGATATTGTTGTGGTCGTCAAACATTGCCAGTATACGAATTTTTGTGTGGTATGTGTATCCCAAGGAGGGTTGACGTCTGGCAGGCGGCCAGTCATAAAACTATTGCCAATAACTTATACAGTAAGTACTATGAAATACCGGTCATAAAACTATTACCAGTAACTTATGCATTATGTAAGAGTACATATTGTTTCGACCCCAACTAATTGGATTAAATTAGGAGAATGATGATGGTAGAAAAATATAATTATCAGACTACCCGCATTGAGTCATTTTATTGACACGCAAACATAAAACATAAACACAACGCGGGTAGTTTGATAGTGGAGCGGGTATAAAAGGCGTGCGTACAGGCAATCGGAGCCACAGAACAATATACTCAGAGAGAAGAACGACAACTTTATACTTTAGAATTGCTTACACTAGCGCTCCAGTATAATCCATTGAAAACATTCGTAGAGCGGAATATTTAAAAATGTACCTAATTATATTTTTAAATATCCCGCTCATTTCAAAATCAGCTGAATATCAGCTATCGAATTTCAGATTGCTGTTTTTGCACAATACAATTGAGGTATATACCTATGTTTGAATATATAAATATTGTGCAAAAACAACAAATGAAAATACTTTGTAAAGGGATTTACAATACTTAAATAAAACAAGATGTTGTCAGACATTCTCTATACGATATTTACTCGAAGTCATACTACAATTTTACACACTTTACAGTTTATTTTCCAGCCTTTGTAGAAAATAACAAAAAGTGTCAGTATTTCACAAATATAATGAGTCTCTATCTCTTAACACCTTAATAGATAACACAAAAGCATCAAAATTTCAATTTCAATTTTCAATTTTAATGGAGTTTTTATCTCATAAGTTGCTGTAACACAACACTAAAAGCGTCAATTTCGTCAATGATGATTGAAAACACTGTAAAATCACAATTATCTTACCAAACTAACGTTTAAAAACAAGTAATAGATATTAAAAAAGAAATAACGCCGAACGCAAATCCAAACAGTCTTATCAAATACACAGTAAGAAATATTATGGTCAAATCATAGAGTAACATAATGGATTAAATTATCAAAAAATTTTTTTAAGATGACGTCAGTGACGTGATTCTTATGTCTCATTCTTTAATAGAGCACCATCTCTTTTGTACCGATAAATCCAGTGTAGGCATGCTCTGCTTTGAAAGCTGATTCCCTGTGATCGGAGCGCATTTGAAGCCGAACCTCCTGAGGATGCCTCGTTTAGAGGCGAAACACGTGTCGAATCTTTATTCGAAGTTCTGCGGAAAATTGCAAGTAGATGTTCTGGAGACGGTGCTCATCACAGGAGTAAGATTTCCTTATATCCTATTCCACCTTGATCCCATCCCGTATTCCTTCCTTTCTTGAGGTGTACGGTATATTGATTAACCGTGGGAAAGTGGTAGGTCTTCCTTCCTCTCCTCCATTTTATAATAATATGTAAAACAATTTGACTTTACTGTGTGATGATGGAGTAATAATATAATTCACCACCCCTTGTTTTACCCGTGGGTGATCGTAAGAGATGACTAAAGGATATAAAACACATATAACATCTATGCAAGAGAAAGAAAATGAATGAAGGAAACAAAACCCTATACCAACACGCCTGACGAGTGTGGTTATAGTAGGTTAGTTCCCCTCCTATTGTGAAGGAGGCTCGAGCCCAATAGTGGGACATATATAAGCTGAGATGATGAAAACAATTTGACTACAAGTAAATGTCAGGATACTACAAATATAATTGAAATGCGTAAATTTAGTTATTTATAATATCTGATCAAGAGTATTTTTTTTAAACAATGCCTTGCATAAAGAAATAGTATTTGTATTGCAGGGGACTTTACAAACATATAATTAATGGACACAAATACACCCCGACACAAAACAACTACCTACATGGAGCAACCTACAGGGAGCAACCTACGTGGAGCAGTAGGACGGTATTTTAACCACTACGACATCTATACGGCAAATTTTTAACTGTTAGCTAAAAGTTTATTTAAATTAGTTGAAAAGGCTAACTTATCTGGTTGTGCTGCATGTGAAGTAGTAAATTTTTTCGTTTACTTCGTTCATCAATAAAAAAAAAAAAATCTGAAATTTCAGTTTTGTTTTACTACATTTTTGTTATTTACAAAGGTTTATAAACGTAACTCAGAACTGTCATTGCTAATTAGTGAAAAGCGCGGCAATTTTGATAGAACATAGCCCTTAATCAAGATGGCGCCAAGTAAGTTAGTTACGCGGGCACTGTCACTTTAAAAGCAGCTAAGTGCATAAGGCATTGTTAAAATTGACACTAAACATCTTAAAAGGTTTTGAATCTTTAATGTAATTGGCGTTGCTTGTCGTATTAGCCTTGTAAAGACATAAATTTTGGCGCGTAAATTAATTAAAGATATATATTAATTATAAATTTTATAAATTATTTCATATTTTAGAGTTTTAATTATGGTCAAGAAGAGTCGTTTATTTCAAAAGATCGTAGTACAAAAAACAAAACAAAGATAAGCATTATACTTGAAAAATATCATTATTTCAGTTAATAACTGACTTCCATTTAAAAAAAAAACCTTTAACATCGTCACTTTTCGCGCGTAAAACTAGTTTTTATAAATACCTAAGCTTTTTTTTTTCGCAAGGTGGGACCATAGATGTGGTCGCGCCCCGGCAAATCGGCCCGGGGTGACGGAAGAGGCGGCGCGCAACCCCATAGACCCACCCTGCAAACACCTCTCTTCGCCGTGCGGGCGGGCCACCGGTACCCGATTTTTGACTTCGGTCCCATAAATACCTAACCTAGCATTTTAAATGCTAAATTCATTCGTTTGTTCTTCAATTTGCAATTGAAATCCTTATTTAATAATAGAAATGTCCACAATTGGACACAGGCTTCCCCATAAAGGGATATTATTTAATGTGAAGAAACTGCCGGGATGTAGTGAATATTACATAAAAGTGCTTTACATATGTTTTCGTTTTCCAATAAAATTCCTAGAAGATATTCACAGTGTGTTCATAGCGCTGTTAAAAGCGGTGATTTGACTTAGATACTATTACTATGATTATCTTAAAAAAACTAAGGATGTGAAGAATCTGATAATTTGTTGTAGCTGTTTGCCAATATAAAAAGGAAGAATAAGAAGAAGACTATGGTAAAATTAAACTACGTTATAATGATGAAGTTTTTGTAATGTGCTAAGAGAATAGTGAATGCATGAAGATTTTAAAAGCTTAACTCATCATCAGCCACATCGTCATTCTGCTCTTATCCCAATTATTAGGGGTCGATGCAATACAATAATAAATAATAAAGGAGAGGACATCTCCTTCCATACATACAACGCTATCAAACGTCATCTCTGTCATCACTCCTTGTTTATCCATGTCACGCAGTTCATCCATCTTTTCTTTGCTCTTCCGCTTTTAAAAGACTTTAAATAAAATTTTGTAATGATTGCATTATACGTGCTGCGCTAATTTTTTTGCAGGCGTTAGTTTACAATACGAATTTAATCGAATTAACGAATGTTATTGAAGATTTTGTTCAAAGATTTTGTTAACAGCAGTCATATTTCTTTAAAAAATGATTTTAAAATATGTTGCCGCATGCTGCAGAGTAATAAAGTTATTTTATGTCTAGTTGCCTAGTCCAACTTAGCATGTTTACTAAGAATAAAAATGTAGAAGACCTTTTTTGACTGCATTCTTTCCGTATAATAATTTTCATTAGCATTTTCACGTTTAAGTTAAGAAAATGTAAACATATTTAAGGCTGGTCTCGCAGATTTCTTTGATATTTTCTGAGGATATTGCTTCGAATCTATACGTAGTTCGTTCTGAAACCAAATCCAATGAAGAAAATTATCTCTAAATACCCGATACGAAACGAAAAATGATGTCACAAGCGGGGTTCGAACCCGCACCTATTGGGAATCCGGCCCAACCGTGCTGCCACTTACACCATCGTTTTGCATGTCCTAAAATAGTTCACGATGGTGTAAGTGGCAGCACGGTTGGGCCGGATTCCCAATAGGTGCGGGTTCGAACCCCGCTTGTGATATCATTTTTCGTTTCGTATCGGGTATTTATAAATAATTAAGCATATTAAATGCTAAAAAATTTTTTTCAGTAATTTGAAAATTATCTTTGTCGAGTTTAGTGTGGAAGTAGGTCTGCACCAAGGGGCAGCGTTAAATCCTTACTTCTTACTGTTGATATTGGATGCGTTAACATCGGAGAAACAGGAAGAGGTATTCTGGTGCTATTCGCTGATGACATTGTTCTCGTCGGAGCTCTTCTCCGACTAGAACTTTAGGTAAAGAGGATGCCGGAGAAGTGGCGTTATAAATTGGAGAATGTAGGCTTGAAAATCAGCAGATTTAAAACAGAGTACTCTCCAATTTTACATCCATATCCCTAGATGCAGTGCCTATACCAGTATGCTCGGATTATCGATACTTCGGTTCTCTAATCCGTGGCCATCCATCCGATGGCGACCTGGATCGTGCGGTGAAGCACAGAATCGATGTGTGATGAATGAAATGGTGGCAGGTCACGGGTACAACATGCGACGAAGGAGTACCCCTTAAATTAAAAGGCAAAATATACAAAACCCTAATAAGGCCTGCTGAGCTGTATGGATCAGCATGTTGGGCGACAAAACCGATGGATTAGAGACGACTATGTAGTGGAGATGCGAATCTTGAGATGGATGTGTGATGTGAAAAGAATGGATAAAATAAGAAATGAACATATTAGAGGAAGTTTGAAAGTTGCGCCAATTACGATAAAGTTAATGAGTGAACGGCGGACATGGTATGGACATGTGATGAGGCGGGACGAAAGTAATGTTGCAAGGTAAGTTTTAAGTATGAATGTTAAAGGCTAGGGGTTTTTTTTGCTTATGGTGGCAAACGGGCAGACAGCCCACCTGATGGTAAGTGTCACTGCCGCCCATTATTTTTTTTTTTTTTTTTTACGCTGTGGAAACGCATTTACACGCTAACCCCTTCCCGCCGATGTCGTGACGGGAGGGAGTGTGGGACTCGCCGGCCGGTTAGTCAAACCGGAATACCCACTAAAACCACAGCGGCCCCCTTCCGCGCTTTTACGGGACGCCGGAGAGATCGTCTACTGACATTCGATCCTCGACGCCCCAACGCTTGGCCTTCTGGCCACGCCCAGTCGGTCCTCAAGGCGGTGGGAGGAGATGCGCATAACGGCGCCTCCCCCTACCCAGCCGCCGGCGGCGGAGCGATTCAGCGGGCGCAAGCCTCTCGCGTTCCCGCTCCGCAGCCTCCTTTCTCTCCATGACGGCCTCACAGAAGGAGGCCATCGACTCCCAGCACCTGTCGCTGTCGAGCATCTTTGAGATGATGGTCGACAGCGACAGGTCTCCTCCAACGACCGACGTCAGGACGTGGCGCTGGGGCCCCAGGCGGGGCATACTTCCAGAGTGTGACGCGCATCATCTACTGGCGCGCCACACTCGTGACATCCTGGGGCCCCTTCTCTTCCAATTTTATGCAGGTACTTACCGAAGACCCCGTGTCCGGTAAGCACCTGCACCACCCTGAAGGTTAGGCTGCCGTGCCCCCTACTAATCCAGCGGTGGAGAAGTGGCGCGACCGCCTCCACAGTCCCCCGCCCTGCTACGGGGGACTCCAGATCCTCCCGCCACCGCCGGATGACTCCACTTCGGGCCACTTTCAAAGCTCTGCCCAGTCTCCTTGCGGAGACTTGCTCGCCGCCGGCGCGCGCCACAACGCGCAGCCGGTAGGCCTCCGCCAAGGCCGTGGCCATATGCGGCCAAGGCGGGTCGCCCGCCAACAGTGTCGCTGCAGTCCAAGACACCGTACGGTAGCCCCTAATGGCCCTCACCGCCATGACCCTCGTCACTGCCGCCCATGGATCCATCAGACGTCGATCTTCTGCGAGAGTGTGATACTACCCGGACGGACCGGCCCGCGGCTGTAGACAGAGAACTGTCCACAGCGTGGTCCTACCACAAATTAGGTAAAGGAAGAACAAAGAAAAAATGGATGGACTGCGTGAGGCATGACATGGATAGTCAGGGAGTGACTACAGAGATGACGTCTGATACAATTATATGGGAGAAGATCATATATTGGGTCGACCCCTAGTGATTGGGATGAGAGCAAGATGATGATGACAGAATAACTATACAATCACGATTTTGCAACGGCAAAATTCTGATTGTATGAATCGTATTATTATAAAAACAAACTTAATTTTTGAGGTTAAAAGAGTTCGAGTTTTTAAAAAGCCTGGAAGACGGTCTTTGTGGGTAGCAGAAAGTATTGTATAGCGTGGAAGTAGAACTCGCGACACTTGGTGCGGTATGTTGTTATCTTATACACTACATCAGCTGTGCAGTCAAATTATCACAAATTTTAAGCTCTGATGGATTTATAATAAGAGTTAAAAATGATATTGCCGTTTATCTACTTACTAGTATTAAGTCCATTAATTTCCGAGATGGATAAATAAAAGATTCATTCTTTCTTCCTTTCATCATATAAAATTAATTTTCGCTTAAGTTTTCACAAAAAGTTCTCACTTTGAGAATATTCGTGACAACTGAGGACAAATTAAGTAAACAAAAGTTTTAAGTAACAAACCTATTTGTGACTTGATTGATGTTGTGTGTTCAGGAGTTTCGAATCGTCTTGAAATTCTAATTTACCTCAATGCAAACAAAATTACTTTAGCTCTTAGTTTATCTTCGGTATTCTATTTTGAGTGCAGCATACACAGAAATCTCTAGAAATCAGTGTTACTTTTATTTTTATAGTGATAGGACTATGCTGTTGACAGTTTTCTGTCTGCAGCCTGTCCTTCCAGAGTAGTATCACACACTCGCAGAAAATCGAGTTCAGAGCAGTGTCTATGTACTGTTGTGGTTCGTTCGGTGAGCGAGGGAGCTGACAGCCCAATTTTCTGGGTGGGTTTGGGGTTTTCGTAGGTAGACAGCGGCCTAACTGTACCCCTGGTATTGCAAACATCCATGGGGGCAGTACCACTTACTATCAGGTGTGCTGCTTGCTCGTTTGCACGAAGAGCAATAATAAAAATAAAAATATATTAATATTAGTGCAGAGGACCTACCTACGATAACGAATATTACCAACCTTTACATAGGTATTTCATAAATGACAAATATATGCTTTATATCAAGCCGAGCCAGTTCCATCTGATTGATGGTCAACAATTACATTCAAAAGGTGAGTTGACGGCATGCGGCTGGTCATGAAGCTTTTGAAATATTTACGATGGAAGAAGATTGCGTACCCCAAGTAATTGGTTTGGGTGGTTGTGATGATGATTAGTGCAAACGACCTACTTGATAGTAAACTGTAGGTACTTAATCTTTATTTGACTGCACAAATTAAGATACCGACCTTCCGTGTTCTGTAAGTTCGATTCTGATGCAGGATAATACTTTGTGTCATCCATAAACTGCTGTTCTGAGATCTGGATCTGGATGTAGTTTGCGTTAATTATATATTTGCAAAATATCCAGCAATACAAGGATTATTTCCTTAGTGCAGGGTAGTGTCTTTAAAAAAAAGCATACTTATTTGAAGGGGGTTAAAATACAAAATCACCACTCTTTATTATCGATTGTGAATTGCTTGAGGGATCACCAGGAAAACAAGCAATACTCGCTTGTTAAACTTATAACACTAAGTGCCATCGCCAATCTGCCACCCAAGCGTAGCGCTTATGGCATTATCTCTATTAGAAAGACCTATGTCTGTATATAATAAAGTGGCACTTTTAGGAAATCTAAAATTTTGATTGCCGACTCAGGTTGGCAGTTATAGCTTGTCCCCCTCTTAGTTCAATAAAGATAGATGGATGGAATAGGAATCCAAATCTATTACAATAACCAGGCACACTTTCATATTTTAAGCTTGACTACAAAAATCTGCAGAAAATAGTTTCTGTTTTACCTAGACCATATCTATGCGCAGTATCAATACTGGTCGTTTTTTTTCTTTCTATTGCTTTCGGTGGAAGACGAGCATGCAGCACATCTGATGGTAAGTGTCACTGCCGCCCATGGACCTTTGCAATACCAAAGGTATAGCCAGGCTGCTGCTTACCAACAATCCCAAACCCACCCAAAAAGTTGGGCTTCCGGCTCTCTCATTCACCAAAACGAAGCACAGCAGCATATTGCCACTGCTCAGGCGTCGATTTTCTGCAAGAGTGTGTACTACCCCGGATGGACCGGCCCGCGGCTGTAGACAGAACTGTCAACAGTGTGGTCTTACCACTTTGAAAAAAGTTTGTTAAATGTATTGGAGTTATACCGAAATGAAGTAGACGCCATTGGATAAACTAAAGAATTTTATCTTAATACGATCACGAAACGGACGACCCAGCGTAGGACGACTCCCCATTAAGTGAACTGACGATATCTTAAGAGTCGCAAGAAACCATTGGATGTATGTGGCATAGGATCGCTCCGAGTGGCATTCTCATGGGGAGGCCTATGTTCAACAGTGCACGATCGAACGAACGTGCTAATGGATCAATGGATATCTAAACAACATTACTTTAAATATTCATTTCTTATTTGGCTCATTCTTTAACTGGAATCAAATAATCGATTCAAATAAATTTTCCGCCACTGGTCTTGAAAGATTGGTACTTCAACTAAGTTCAATAACCTCACACTGTTGCCCAATTGAAACTTTTAGCTATGCCATTACTACGGTATAAATGTCACCGCTGTCTTCTAACAATAAGATTAGAATCTAGGACTTCAAGCATGATAATACAGCAAGGCAGCAAAATCTTTTGCCGACTTCTGTATTTTTTTGCTAGATATGTATATATCTCTTTAGTCCACTAAGTGATTTGAAATTAGTTATGAAGACAATATTGCGATCACATTTCTGCGTCTTAAATATTCACTAGAATGTAGACATGTTGCCACGGACGTCAAGGATTCGGTACCAGTTGACCGGCCATGCTGGCCCAATGGCGATGGGGAGGTAATGTGGGGGGTTATGGGGTTACACACCGCACTTGCGTCGCCCCAGACGGATCGGACGATATCTGTTCAGACCATAACCTGCCAAAAAAGGTATGTAGACAAGTATTTTAAACAATGAGATATATTAGATAAGAAGTTTCTCTATGTTTCCCGAATGCATCCCAGTCGATTTGTATTCGTCGCCTCATTCGTATAAATCCTATTAAATTATATAACAATAAAAATTATAAAAAAATATTTGACTAAACAAAAATAAAGAAATTTTATTAATAATTCCATAGAATAAAATGTCCGGGCATAAGTACCTTCATCCCCAATTATACCTCTCAAAATTGGTAAAATCATTTCACAAAAGCGTAATGCTATTAAGGTCAAATTACTTAATACGATTATATTTTTCATCTAATTTTCGTGCCGTTCAACACGCTTCTATTTCGATTATTCTAAAGACTATTTTCGTGTAAACTTTATGGTGATTTTAACTTTAATGGTGCTTTAATTGTCTATTATAATTAAGTAGAAGAAGCGCGTTTTAAGTCCCAGATGCGTAAAATCGTCTAATTATATAAAAAAAGAATTAATGATCATTTTGAGTTTATCTAATATCTTAATTGCGTCTGGCGCAGACGTCAAGTCTTTACATTAAAGTATAATCATTATACTTTATTTTTTAAATGAAAATAGGTTAATCTTGATAAAGTACATACATATATACATACGTATCATCACGCCATATCCCTCGCAGGGTAGGCAGAGAGAACAGAGTGCCAGAGAACTCTATCCTTGCATACTTCATTCGCTTTCTCAACATTCATAATTCTCTTCATACACGCTCGCCAGCTTCGGAGACTCGTGACTTCGCCTTCCTTTAGTACGTAACCAATCTGGTCTAGGTAAGTTAGTCTCGTTCTCTACTGGTACCTACATCCTTCCACTTTCGCATTGTATATCTTATTAACCAGACGTTCGTTCGGCATTCTTTCCACATGTCCGAACCATCAGAGCATTCCCTTTCGCATCTTTATACCAATACTCTCTTTCATACCTACTCGCTCTCTTACTTATACCTACGTTATAGATATCTAAAAAGACTACGAAGACTATGAACATTCGTGTGGTGACGGAGTAAGAGAGAGATAGAAGAATTCCCTGCCTCCGTTCTTTATGGTAGCTGTCGGAAAAAAAATTACTAAGGGATATAATAAGCAGTTAACATCATTATAAGCCTTATAGGGGATTCTGTCGTGTTGTGTGGTAGCGGCTGCAAAAACTACTAACCCTTACTTTGCTCTTGGATGTTATTAAGGATGACTAAGAGCTTTATATCGACCTGGGCTAAGTCTTCCTGTTGCTGTTTATTAAACAGTTGCATTCTCAAGGAGAGCTGACGGCAGGCAGGCGGCCGGTTATAAAACTAGTACCTCAACTAATTGGATTAAATTAGGAGAGTAATGACAGGGTATTTTCCATCCTATTGTGGCGGAGCTTTGAGTAAAAGTTGAACACAGTCGGCTCTGTCTATGCCTTTAGAAAACAGACGAGAATCTCTCTGAATATGTATATATTACCAAGCAGTTTTGAATTTATTATTTTTTTTAATGTTTTTTAAATGATATGCTGTAGTTTATTAATCCTTGCATAATAAATCTCTTCCTCGTTTTCTTATTTTCAGTCCATTTGCATTGCACTTTTAACCTGGAGACTCTCTAGACAGAATGAGAAGTCTTATTATGCCACAGTTGGTCAAACGTTTACGTTAGTATAAGGATTTATTTAAATATTTAATCTTTTACAAATATGTTATCTTCTTTCTTATTTTAGTTACCTTCGATAATATCCAGTTGATCCATCCCTCGTAGCACTATTTTACGGTATTAACACAGTAACGCTTTTCGTGTCAAAAACTTTAACTTTGTCTGAAAAACTTTTGAAGATTTCGTCGAAACTCCACGGGGTGTCGAACTGTGGGTGAACGAAGGGGAGAACTCGTTATTTTTACTTTACCCCATTTATTGCCACAATAAATAACATTAGGTTTATGATGCGTGTGGAATATACCAGGTTCGGGGTGTGCACGTTTGAATTTTTAATTTTACCTTCCATAAATGGTGTATTATGTCTGTTGGGTAAATTTTGAAGCATAAGTAACCATTCTACTGCGCGTAGTTAATTAAGTGTCAATTTTTTTTTATAAATTCTAAAAAGTAGAATCTGAAATAGACTGTGATTTTTTTTTGACCACCGCAGGCATAGTCCGTTTTCCAGTGTCGTCATCGTTAGTCATCGTTAGTCATCTTTTAGGATATCATACGAGACAATATACAAGTAATGTAAAGTTTGGTGGCTTTCGTAGCCGTCATAAAACATAACTATTCGCTATACCACGGCTTTAAATTTTAACATACTACTTAAATAACCGAGCTTATGAATATTTAAGGCCACTTAACCTCACTAAATCGTTGCCGGATTCCATTCTATACCTAAAACTATTTAGCTAACGTTTATCTATATTATTATGATAAACCTAAAAGGTTTGTTTGACCATTCTCCTAGTAATAAAACCTTTTAAACGTTTTTTTTTACCGGCGGGCTATGGTCTAAACGCCACCGAAGACAAAGATCGGGTACCGGTGGCCCGCTCGCACGGCGAAGAGAGGAGTTGTACAGTGGGTCTATGGGGTCACGCGCCACCTCTTCCGTCATCCCGGACCGATTTGGCGGGGCGAGACGAATCCATAGTCCACCGTAAAAAAAGGCTATGTTCTAGACACCGGTGGCGCGTAGCTCCATAACTCACCGTATTTCTTTCCCATAGCCATAGGGCTGGCCATTAGTACCGAATCCTTGACGTTCGTGGCCAGCCCGGTACTCCTTTTATTGGTAGCTGTGACTACCATTACTTTCATCAAACACAGTAGCTATAGAATAGTTGACCTTGAGAATGTGAAGTGATTTGTTTCAGCTGGGCAAAAATGGGGTGAAATAGATATACGAAAGTATGTCTCTTTCGCCGCATTTTAAATATAGGTACAATTAAAATATACAATTAAATACAGACATACGAAAGTGTATTTGAGATATGCAAATGTCAGGCTGTTCTGATGCTTTAGGTACAGGTCGTACTTATCTCAACCGGTCTTCTGAAATTTTGAGAGCAGTTTCGATATTGATATAAGATCTTTTCATCGATTTAGTTCATAGTAATTTATTCAAAATAGTGAGGCAGAAAATGTGAAAATATATCTTTTAGCCATTTAGAAAATTAAAAAAAAAAGCAACGCGTGAGGTAATTACACACACACACACGCACCCACACACACACACACATACACACATATAAATATATATATATATATATATATATATATATATATATATATATATATATATATATATATATATATATATCAGGAAGTTTGTTAAAAATTAATCAATATTATAGATCTAAGATTCTCTTTCATCAGAGTGAATTTAATTATTAAGAGTAACAATAAGTTGGTACGTACACATAACTGGCTCTTATGGCCGTAAGTGGTCGTTATAGGGCTATACGCATCTACAGCGAAGCAATAACTCAAGGGCCAACGTACACTGAGATTAATAAAGTATTCATAAAAAAAAAATAGACAGTGTAGCGTATTCACAATATAACGAGGCTGTAGACAGAAAACTGTCAACAGTGTAAATCTACCACTACTAAAGTGTGGGTGGTTTGGTGGAGAATATAAAAACGATAAGTCAGTATTGAACCAATTAGTTTGTGTTGCACTATATGGCAGTGATGGAATTTTTAAGGGTTTACAAGTGATAAAAAGATAAATAATAGTGGCAGGGCCACGCTATTGACAGTTCTCTGTCTACAGCCGCGGGCCGGTCCGTTCGGGGTAGTACCACGCTCTCGCAGAAGTAATGGCAATGTGCTATTGCGCTTCGTTTGGTGAGCGAGAGAGCCGGAAGCCTAACTGGAGTGGGTTTGTAATGTTAGGCAACGGCCTAAGCTATACCCTTGGTATTGCAAAGGTCCATAGGCGGCAGTGACACTTACCATCAGGTGTGCTGCTTGCTCGTTTGCTACTATAAGCAATAAAAAAAAAAGAAAAACTATGCAATGTATGAAGTTATATCTTTAATGTTTATGGACTGTTTCAGTAACCGTTGAGCCTTAGAGATAATAGGCTTGGTGCGTAAGTACCATTTCGATGGAGGTCCACAGTTTCAAGCCTAAACGTTTATTGCTTAAGTGTCTTTGAAATTGTTAATTATTTTCGCGGACTTCGCTGGTAATCCTCGTCCGAATCATAATGATACCCACCGGGCTGATAATATTAACTTGGATTGAAGAAACCATAGATTTTAAATTTATCCATTTAAATCTTTAAATGGTATAATATTAACTCTTCGCATCTGTGTGTTTTACTGTTTATTTATTTTTATATTGCACGCCTCATAAGCAAAGCGTTGAGGTCTTGCTCTACACTGGATATATGAAAATCAAGTACTTTTCAAACCTAAAAATGATTGTATTTTTCTCACATTGCACTTATAGGATAATATTATCATACATATGTACGTCAAGAAAAAACATTCGTTTAAACGTATTTGATATCTTTAAAAAGCAATTACTTTGTTAAAAGTAAGAAAATAGTTGATTAAAAAAAATATTCGAGGACTTCGGATAAAATATTTTGGATTTGGCAGAATCAGGACTGTAAAAATAATGTATCAATCGCAACGCGCTGTTTCCTTTCGAAAATGGCTTGGTAATTCTTTGTCATTTAATTGCAATTAATAAAAAAAAACTAAACTGCTTAGTCATTAGTGTAACTATACTTTATGAAAATTGGGTTCATTTACGTTTTTTGTTCGTCCATTCGGACAGGCAAAGGGAACAAATCCCAAACAGCCTATTGTAAACGAACAGCTATGTTTAGCACTACGTCGAGAATGGCACCAAATTTAAAAAGTATTTCTTTTTCTTTCATTTTCATTTATGGCAGTGATTAATAGTAAATAATATAAAAATTATGAGGCGTGCACTTTTGGATTTTCCAAATTATATTAGTTCTGCACGAGGGTTCACTCCCATTACTGTCATTATCATCATCTTCATCTTCTTAGATCATATGCGTGCTGCTGGGCTTGAGTTTTCTCGGTAATGGGAGGAAAATTGACCTATTTTATCACGCCAGTCAAACGGGTTAGTTATACATAAAGATGTCTAATGTTACGCTAGTATTACACATTTGAAATAAATCTATTTTTACGGATTTTATCGCGTTTGTAATCCGTAAAAGTATGTGGGGTTTATATCGGTTATAATGGGTTAGTATAGAGTTTTCAATATCCGTGTGGTGAGGGAAGAAGAATACAATTTACCATTCTCTATCTTACCCGTGGGTGATCGTAAGAGACGACTAAGGGATATAGAATGCATATAACATCAATTCAAGAGAAGGCAAACTCTAAACAAAACCCTATACGAACAAGTCTGACCAGCGTTGTATGGTAGGTCAATTTCCCTCCTATTATGGAGGAGGTTCGAGTCTAATAGTGGGACATAATTATATGAGCTGAGATTCGAGATGTGAGTATACAGTTTTATAATCGAAATTTCTTTCTACTTGTATACATGTTATCTGCATATAAATATCACTTAGTCCTCTTTTATGACATCTATTAATTATTGTAAGGTGATGAATTATATTCTTACTCCATCACCATACGGAATAGTTTGACCCGAACACAAAAAAAAATATATTTACTAGGGTGTTTTGAAATAAAAATTCATCATCATCATCGTTCAGCCTTTTACCGTCCGTTGTTGTATGTATACTTTCCGTGTGGTGACGGAATAAGAATACTATTCACCACCCCATATCTTACCCGTGGGTGATCGTACGAGACGACTAAGGGATATAAAACGCATATTACATCTATGCGAGAGAAGGAAAACTCGAAACAAAACCCTATACCAACACGTCTGACCAGCGCGGTATAGTAGGTTAATTTCCCTCCCATTACGGAGGAGGCCCGAGCCCAATAGTAGGATGAGTGGGCTGTGATGATGATGATGTTATATGTAATCTTAACTTTATCAAGCTCCATAAAACAACAATCAATTTTGATGAAGTTATTGCAAATAGTAGGTAAGTGGATTGGCGGTCGCAGTAAGACGTTATATGTATTCTAGGAGAACACTGCTGTCCATTCTTCTAGTGATCTGTTAACCTATTTTTGCAACTTGAACGACGGTAAAATTGCAATAAAATCTTTATAATTCGACTACTAGCAAGTAAATGATAGTTTTATCATCTAAGTCCTAGATTGCCAGTATTTGTTTATAACTATGTATTAAAAATCTTTAAGCCAATTCCATTGACAATATAAAAATCTTAATATAATCAAATCCTGTATTTTTTTCATAATTTATAGGATAACATTAATATTGGATAGCTCGTTTATAATCGCCGCTCAGTAAGAATCGAATACTGTATCTACCAATAATTGGGCGTTCATAAAGAAATTACGATTCCATTTCAGGGAATTTTGGCAGAACATGAAAATACATTCATCATCATCATCATCACAGCCCAAAAATGTTCCACTGTTGGGCTCGAGCCTCCTCCGTAATAGGAGGGAAATTAACCTACTATACCACGCTGGTCAGACGTGTTGGTATAAGGTTTTGTTTCGAGTTTTCCTTCTCTCGCATAGATGTTATATGCGTTTTATATCCCTTAGTCGTCTCGTACGATCACCCACGGGTAAGATATGGGGTGGTGAATTGTATTCTTACTCCGTCACTACACGGAAAATACATTATTACATCATATTTCCTTCACCTTAGCATTTTCTCAGTATTACGTCACCATAAAAAACAGGGAAAATTACACATTTTCACGCTAAAACTGCTGGTTATTTATGTAAATACAAAAACTTGCCAATCGCTATAATAGTTTCTCCAACATTTCAATATAAGGAAAAAACGTAAATTTCGTTTCTCTCATTTCGAATCTCATTACAATATCACAAGTTCACCTATAAGGTCATAATTTTTCTTGCTGAAAAAAAAAATTCAACTTTTAACCCGCCGCCCCCCTTAGGGAGTTTGAGCAAGTTGCCGGTGCCAGATGGTGTACGGCTATTCAAATTTTCTTGTTTTATTAAAAAAAAAGTTTGCTCTTGACCCCGAAACGGTTTTAACTCAAGTTCTTTAAGCACCTTCAACTGTAATGTACCCGTAGTAATTGTATTTTAATGAGCCCAATTTTCTCTTTGAGAAATTGTTCGCTTAAGTTTATCTAGGATTTCCTGTTGCTCATTGTACGTTAAGACTTTAAGTAATTGATTTTAATAGCAATTTAGTTGTGTACGTTTTTACAATAACATTCCTCTAACTAATATTATAAAACTGAATTCTTTATGGTGACGGAGTAAGAATACAATTCACCACCCTATTTTACTAGTAGATAGTTATTTCTTTTTGCTTATGGTGGCAAACGAGCAAGCAGCATACCTGATGGTAAGCGTCACTACCGCCCATGGACCTTTACAATACCAAGGGTATAGCTTAGGCCGCTGTCTACCAATTAAATGCCCAAATTACTAAAATTTAGCATTTAATATGCTTAATTATTTATATAACCCGATTACGAAGTGAAAAATGATGTCACAAGCGGGATTCAAACCCGCGCCTATTGAGATTCCGGCCCAATCGTGCTGCCACTACACCACCGTGACCTATTCTAGGACATGCAAATTTCACTTCGTATCATATTTACGTCTTAAGGTGACGGTATGCTATCTACCCGACAATGTTTACACATTGTTATAGGCTTAATACTTAAAACTTTACAGTTAAAATTGTATTAAACGATGACACAACCTTGTTATTTAAATTACTGAAATTCAGCATTTAATACGCTTAATTATTTATAAAACCCGATTACGAAGTGAAAAAACAAAGTGAAATTTGCATGTCCTAGAATAAGTCACGGTGGTGTAGTGGCAGCACGATTGGGCCGGAATCGCAATAGGCGCGGGTTCGAATTCCGCTTGTGACATCATTTTTCACGTCATAATCGGGTTATATAAAAAAAAAAAAATCCCAATCTCACCCAGTTGGCAATAGCACATTATCATTACTCGGACGTCGATCTTCTATGAGAGTGTGGTACTACCCTGGACGGACAAGCCCGCGGCTGAATCGTAAAAGACGATTAACAAAATATGCATATAACATCTATGCAAGAGAAGGAATATTCGAAATAAGATATACCAACACGTGTGGCCAGCGTGTAGTAAGTCAATTTCCCTCCCAGCGTTGAGGAGGCTTGACCCCAACAGTGGGACATATATAAGCTGAGATAAATATGAATTCGTTTGTTTATTTCTTAATATTTTATGGTATAGCTACTCAAGCAATTGTCTTGAAATTTAGTCTATTATTTTTATTGACTATTTTTTATGACATTTAAAAGATTATATATAATGTGTTTATAGTCTATCTAATCTAAGAAGTGCACTTTGACAGCTGTCGGAGTAAGGTATCTAGGTATGTGAACCAAATAATCGCTATCGAAAATATCCGATTTTAGTGAGAAATCGATATTGATTCTTTTTAATTAATAATCGGTTTATTTTTTATTTTTCAAAAAGGAGTGCTAAATTAATACTAAATTATTTTTCAAAAAGGTGATGAATAAATTAAGTGTTAAATTAATACTAAACAAATATAATTATTACAGCATAAAATCTTATTCATCATATTTAGTAAGATTAGGTTAAGTAAAAACAAAAACTAGATTTGAAAATAGCTGTTTATTCAAAATCACTACTATTACTTGAATTATCATCGTCGCGAACTTTAATAATTATTTCTTTATCAATAAAATTGTCGAAATGTACATCTCTGTCAAAATCTCTATTCGATTAATTATATTATTCTAATATTTTTACCGATTATTTGGATATTCGTGAATTGGAAGTTTTCAAGCACTAATGTGTAGAATGTGATGACGTGACATTGTAGGATGGTCAATAACAATTACTATTTACCATGTTATTTGTATTTTAAATTAGTTTTACGAGTTGCAACATTAGATTATTGTACAAGAAAGTGAACTGCAACGTTAATTATATAAATAACTTAATAGTTCTTTAAAATTTCTTAACGATTAATATTTTTTAAGACAGTCTTGTTTTTTTTTATGTAGTACTAGCTTCTGCCCGCGGCTTCGCCCGCGTAAAAGGTTACTTTCCTAAAGTTTTTCATCCCCTATTTTTATTTTACCCCTCAAGGGTAAATTTTTACAACAGGTTAATGTCATATTTATTTGTATCTAAACAATAGCCTAAAAATAAGTTTCAAGCTTCTGGCTTTAAAAATGACGATACTTCCTTACAACTTTTCATCCCCCTTTACAATCCTTTTTTGCATTAAAAAGTAGCCTATGTCCTTTATCAGGCTCTAGACTATCTGTATTCCAAATTTCATTTAGATCGGTTAAGTAGTGTTGGCTTGAAAGAGTGACAGACAGACAGACAGAGTTACTTTCGCATTTAAAACAGATATTAGTAAGGATTTAATGTCACACTTATGTTAGACAGCTACCGCTGTCATACGCGCGCACACACACACGAATAGAGAATAGCGGCGTAGTATCACGGCATGACCACATTTGCCTTAGTACCTACCTAACCCAATCTATCATTTCCAGTACTCGACATAATTTTACTGCCAAGGCGCGCAAAAAGATGTTTCATATCACAAAATTTCAATACCTATCTATATATACAGGTATAGTATGTTATTTACAAATCGATAGTGCTGTCAAAAATACAACAATCATCAACGATGACTGCTCTCACGTCTTTACTTGTGTTCGGGTCGCACAATCGGCGATCATAGATTTCTTGCCATATTTCTGCAGTTCGCCCGGTTGCTGCCTGACCACAGCACTGCGCACTCTTATCGTTCTAACTTTTGAAACATTGTACCAAACGACACGCGGTAAAAAGCAAAAAATATGTACTTTAAATATCGAAAGCAATAAAAGCATTTGTTTGCATAAAAATGAATTTGTTACTATAAAATGTGCATCGGTAATAAATACCAAATTATTTTGAATTTTTAATTTACTATTTTAACGATAAATGCTTAAATATTAAAAATAGATATATGCTGTCGCGGACTTTTTTGTAAAACTATTTAAGAGGTACATTTCCACAATACATAACATTTATCTAACTTTCAAGATCTTTGCAGCGTATGCAAAAATAGCTCGCAGATGGGCGATTTTTTCTGTCTTAAGCGATTTTTATCGTTATATTTTAGCCAATTTACAAAATATCTTTATAAATTATAGCCTATGTGTTATTCTGATGTGTAAGCTATATTACTGTAAAGTTTCATCAAAATCAATTCGGTAGTTTTTGCGTGAAAGAGCAACAAAGATGTTCACATCCATACATTATTACAAACTTTCACGTTTATAATATTAGTAGGATTATTGATATGTGCTTCGGTAAATAATTCATTCGATATTTTTTAATTTTTTTTATTTATTAAACATTTATGTTAATTCTATGACATGATATATTTGAGTATTGAGTTTAGTTCTGTTGCAGTGATCGATACACATTATCTAGTCTTTGGTTTTCTATCATATGGCGTTATTAGTACGATAACAATCTATCTAGTAAATACAAAATTGTTAATGTTCACTTTTTTAATGGTTATAAAATTACATTTTTTTTTGACAGATATAGACATGAAGTTAAATAATAGGAGTTATAGTTTTTTACTAAAGTGTACCACAAAAATGCTCAGGTTGTGGTATCCCACTATCGTGTTTTCATATAAGTAGATGTATTATTAGTAAAAATATAAAAAAAAAGAATTTAAATTTTACATTATGAAAACAGATAAATATTTCGATGAAATTTAAAGCAATCAAATGCTCGATGAAATTTGAATAGATTCTTGTTTTTATTATCTAGTATAAGTAATAATATAGTAAAAATATACTTTATTATTTTAAATTTAATGCGAAAAAGAATTAAAAGGCGCTGCTAAATTGAAAAATAACAATTTCTGTGTTTGGATATCTTCGGTATTGTTCAACATATTATCAAAATATTGAAGTCTCAATTTACGTTAAACTAACTATAAAAGCTTAGTAAATTAATTTCTAATAATACAATAATTTCTAATGTTTACGTGAGTATTAAATATTTGAAATAGAACTATTTTAACGGTTTCTATCGCGTTAGTATTTAGCTTATAATTTGCAGACATTTTGAATATTTTTAAAAGTCATGGAAGCACTGATATGTCTGTAATAATCCCTACTAATATATAAACGTGAATGTAAGTTTGTTTGTTACGCTTTCACGCTAAAACTACTCAACCGATCATCATGAAACATTGTACACATATTCTTGGAGGTATTAAAAGTAACATAGGATACTTTTTATTAAAAAAAAATCAAAATTTTTATATGGAAAATAAAAAAATTGTTTGTCAAAAAATCTCAAAATCTAGCTTCTTCAACGCCATCTAGCAGTCCAGCAATGAAGTTTCAACCCTGAGTATTGTAATACCGTTGCACTGTATTACCGACGCGACGGTCAAAAATAAAAATAGGGGATCAAAAACTTTAGGAAAGTAACCTTTTACGCGAGCGAAGCCGCGGGCAGAAGCTAGTATTTCATAATTGATAATTAAAAATTAGGTCAATGTGAAGATGGAATTTCTTACCCTTGGATATCGCTAAAGTCGACCAAAGAACATAAATACATATCACATCTTTACAAGGGGTTTACTCGTGAATGTGAGCGAAACCAAAATAACGGTCTTTAAAAGAGATGAAGCCAGAACAGATGTAAGAGTAACAATAGGTAAAGACGTACTTGCTCTAGCAAGTGGATGATTTTGTTTATCTTGGATATGGATTTATCTGAGATGACACCACTGATATAGAGCGAAGAGTGAATGCGAGAAATAGAGTGAACGGAGCGTTGGGACAACTTCTCGGTAGCCACCACCTCAGCCAGAAGGCACGTGTAGCAATAGGTACATAGCGCAGTGCTTCACCCAACATTACCATATGGAAGCGAGAGTTGGGTATGCAGAAAAGAGTATGAAAGTAAAATTAATGCGGTCGAAATGCGATCTCTATGGAAAATCTGTGGTGTTAGGCTGACCGATCGCATTCGTTACGACGACGTAAGAGAGCGAGTAGGTATGAAAGAGAGTATTGGTGTAAAGATGCGAAAGGGAATGCTCCGATGGTTCGGACATGTGGAAAGAATGCCGAACGAACGTCTGGTTAAGAAGATATACATTTCAAAAGTGGAAGGATGTAGGTACCGGGGGAGACCGAGACTAACCTACCTATACCAGATTGGTTACGTACTGAAAGAAGGTGGAGTCAAGAGTCTCCGAAACCGGCGAGCGTGTATGAAGAGAATTATGAATGTTGAGGAAGCGAGTGAAGTATGCAAGGATAGAGTTCTCTGGCACTCTGTTCTCTCTGCCTACCCTGCAAGGGACATGGCGTGATGATATAGTATGTATGTATGTACATCTTTATAAGTGAAATAAAACTTTGACGCAAGACTATGCCAACCCGTCTGATCAGAGTGATATAGTAGATCTGTTCCCCTCCCATTGTGTAGAAGACTCGAACTCAAGTGGGATATTAATAGGCTAAGAGGAAGAATAATGATTCATAAGTCTTTTCATATAAATGAATAACTCCAGTAATAGATTAACAAAAAGTAATACATACATACATACATATCATCACGCCATATCCCTTGCAGGGTAGGCAGAGAGAACAGAGTGCCAGAGAACTCTATCTCTGCATACTTCACTCGCTTCCTCAACATTCATAATTCTCTTCATACACGCTCGCCGGTTTCGAAGACTCTTGACTCCACCTTCCTTCAGTACATGACCGATCTGGTCTAGGTAGTTTAGTCTCGGTCTCCCTCGGTACCTACATCCTTCCACTTTCGCATTGTATATCTTCTTAACCAGACGTTCGTTCGGCATTCTTTCCACATGTCCGAACCATCGGAGCATTCCCTTTCGCATCTTTACACCAATACTCTCTTTCATACCTACTCGCTCTCTTACGTCGTCGTTACGAAAAAAAGTAAAAAAAAGTAATGATCGTGTCTAACAAAAAAAAAATACTTTAATATGACTAAAACTAAATTTAGACTAAAAGTAATTAATAGTTCAAAGATTCTATCAAACAGCCTATGAATTTTTTAACAGTATTACTTATACTGTTCATCAGAAAGTAAAACTAGGTATTAATTATACATTTATCCGAATTATTATATTCTATAGTGGTAGGACCATGCTGTGGATAGTTTTCTGACTACAGCTGCGGGCCGGTCTGTCCGGGGTAGTACCACATTCTGGCAGAAGATCGACGTCTGAGTAATGGCAATGTGCTATTGCGCTTCGTACGGTGAGCGAGAGAGCCGGAAGCCCAACTGGAGTGGGTTTGGGGTTTGTATTGGTAGGCAGCAGTCCAGCTATACTCTTGCAAAGGTATCAGCGGCAGTGACACTTACTAGGTGTGCTGCTTGCTCGTTTGCCACCATATGAAATAAAAAAAAAAATATCATTTCAAGATCAGTTCTTTTTATTGTCTTTGGTTTTTGGAGGTAAATGAGTATAGAGAGAATATTAATAGCGGTAAGTGTTATTTCTTGGTGGTAGGGCTACACTGTTGATAGTTTCTGTTTATAGCCGCGGGTCGGTCCATCCAGTAATACCAGACTCTCGCAGAAAGTCGACTTATAGGCGGTGATGATATGCTGTTGCACTGCGTTCGATGTGTGAGCCGAAATTCCAACTTTTTAGTTGATAAGTAGCGGCTTAGTTCTTCTTCTTCTTATTTTTATGTATTGGCATTCAGCTACTTAAATGAGCCATTGTTGCCAGTGTCGAGTTATAATTATCTTCAAGTTTTTAGTGTCTTCAGGTTAGTCATTGTCCGTCAGTAAGTCAATTTGTCGCCATCAACAGTGCTATGGCCACACTGTTAATGGTATCTTGTGGGAATTTTAATGGAAAACGAAAACGTTGTAAAGCACTTTTATATGATATTCACTACATCTCAGCAGTACCGTCACATCACATTACATAAAATGCCATCAAAATTATCTAATATAACACGTTAAAATACTAAGATATCGAATATAATACAAGAGCACCACATGACGTTTTAGATTCCCGCCAAAAACTCTCAACTCAGCGGCTAGCATTGAAAAGCTCAATGAGCCGCAGTAACACTTACTGTAAGGTGTCATGCTTGCTCGTTTGTCATCATTAGCAATAAAAAAAAATATGATGCGTCTGTTGTTTCTTTACCCTTATCTTTTTAGTGGTTGTTGCGTTGACATCTGATACTAGATAATATTATAATTGACTTACCACTTGTCTGTATTATCTGACATTTTATGGAGGAGCATCTAGAAGTGTGTGGTAGCAGCTACGAATACTACCAACCCTTACTTCGCTCGTGGATGTCGTAAAAGACGACTAAGAGCCTTATGACATAATATGGCCCCCTTCATCTGATGCCGTTTGGTCAACAATTACATTCCCAAAGAGTGTTGATGTCTGGCAGGCGGCCGGTCATAAAACTATTGTCAATAACTTTTTCAATATGTATTATGATATATATATATATATATATATATATATATTATTACTTATCACTAGTAAATCCAAATAATATTTATTTAATCATAGGACAATTTTTTATTCGTAATTTAGTATTAAATCACAAGGCAAGAACCATTTGTTAAGTTAATCTATTATGTAAATTAAACAATAAAAACAAGGCTGTAGTATTTTTATTTCAACATCTTGACGAATTCAACCCACTGTGGAGCCTTTTTTTAACATAAATGTCTAAATAAATTATCATTAGGGGCCTAACGAAACAATCGTTGGCAGCGAGAGGGTTAGCACGTCAAACAGAAATATGGCCGATGTTTTGTTTCTGTAAAATTATATTTTTTTTTTATATGATTTGTGTTTCGTTCTCATTTCAAGGTCTTTCATAATGTTAAGAAATATTAAATTATTGTTGAAACCGATGGTTATGAATATTTCTATTGTTATGAATTAAATTTAATAATGATAATGTTTTCTAAGTTAGGTAGATACGTATTTATTCGTAGAAGAAGGAATCAGACACGAGGAATATAAATGGGCATATAAAGTTGCAAATTTTGCATTTTGCAATTGCAAAAAAAAAAAAAAAGTACTGCAAGTAATTACGATTATCTTCACACCTATATATCAATCACAGCTTACATCTTAAGTGACCTCACAGAGCAGACCTAAGTAATCGTCTTTGTACAAACAATTGTATGGTATGGACGGATGACACAGGACAGTCCTTGCCGTGCAATCACGAGACAAGACTACAACCGGCGCCACCCATTTACCTGCCCGTGGATTCCTCAGCCAAATAACCAAAAGGTTCACCAAGAGAACAAGCAACAGCTCTTCCCCGGGAAACGTACAACATCCACCGCTACCACCAGCCCACCTGCCAAGCGCAGCAACCATGACACTACTCTCTCACAAGTGACCTCATGAGAGAGGTTCACAAAACTAACGTAAGCGAGAATACGATATGCGACTAGTGCACCGTGCCACTCGTGCTCAGACTGCCGAAAGGACATCACTCGTTTAGTTTTATTCGTTTCTTAAACAAGTTTGTGCTAGGTGGTGCGATTAGTGAATACTTCGTTAACAGGTTTCCGATTAGCACGTATGATAACCGGAAGTACCGTCATATTTTAAGATTCCACCATCTTGTTGTCTAACTAATCCCTCGGAGTTTTCTTTCTGGCTCTCTCAGTATGGCCGCATTCCAATCCGGTGGTAGCTTACTAAATTTGTTAGTTTTAAATTAATAAATTGGAATTATACAATAATCACTATAAATTTAATGTTTAATTGATTAAAATGTTTATATTTTTTTAGAATCTTTTTTTTTTGTATTGGCAATGAGGTTGCATAAAAATGTGGATCAAAATAACTAATACTGTATGTATGAACGTGTTGGTATAAGGTTTTGTTTGGAGTTTTCCTTCTCTTGCATAGATGTTACATGCGTTAATATCCTTTAGTCATCACTTACGTTCACCCACTGGTAAGAAAGGGGATGGTGAATTGTATTCTTACTCCGTCACGTCAGGGATAAAAAAAATAGCTTAATATACAAATAAATGTTATTTAGCATTCAGTATGAAAATAAATGTTAGCAGTATTGGCAGTTACGAATACTACAAATTATTACATTGCTTGTAGCTGTCGTATTAGATGACTTATGCTAGGTCCGCACCTGCGTGTATCGTCACGAAGCTTCGTAAAATGAGACGATACACGCAGATGTGACCGGTCATTATTGGTTATCATCGCGAACATTCGGGCTTCGTGTGTGTTATCGCTTGGTTGGCGATAAGTCGTATAGCGCTCTGTGGTCAGACTAGCGTTTTTCATTTCGGCAATTTTCGATGTGTTTAGACGCGTTCAAGGATCTCAAGTTAATATATATATATATATATATATATATATATAAAAGAGCTTGTCAATATATATAGAGTAGAGCGATTAAATACTAGCAGATTCGGCCACGCGTTGCTGTGGCTGAGATACCCTCAGTAACAGGTGGTGGTTATGCTAATAAATTGTAGCTTATATGAAACGTTTGTACGTTTAGCATAGCGCCATCTATTAGATACTTACTCAAACCGACATCTGTTAGAATCGTTCGGAGATAACAGATAATTGTGACTGTCAAATAATAGACAAATAGTTTGCAATAAAATAATATTGCGACTATAAATTGAGATGGAAGCTATCCTATCTTTTAAGTTAGACACACGCTGTGCAAACTTGATTAAAATCGGTTAAGTACTTTAGGAGTCCATCGCGAACAAACAACGTGACGCGTAGTTTATATATGTATATTAAGAAGATATATATATATATATATATAGGGGTTAAGCAAAGTACATACAGAGTCTCTGAACGATTAAAATTTAACTGTCTTTTAAACAAATGTAAATACAAGGCTATCTTCAACGTTAATTGCTGAATATAGGTCTCCTCCACAAACGAGGGGACAGTTTAGTAATCGATCCGTTTTTTATTGCCTATGGTGGTAACAAAGTAAGCAGCAGCCCGGATGGTGTTACTGCTG